>JAOPHQ010003133.1:65000-100000 GCA_030340625.1 Merluccius polli | reverse complement strand
GGGAGAAGACGGGGGGGTTGTCGTTCACGTCAGATACATCAATGTTAACGGTGACAGAGGAGGACATGGCTGGTGAGCCACTGTCAAACGCCTGCACCGAGAGAGAGTACCTGGATACCTGCACACACACACACACACACACACACACAAACAGCACGAGAGAGAGAGCGCGAGAGAGAGAGAGGGGGAAAGCGATTGAGAGTGACAGGGAGAGAGCGAGAGAGAGGGCAGAGAGGGTGAGAAAGAGAGAGAGAGAGAGCTTGCGTGCGAGGTGAGAGCAAGAGAGAGCGTTCACGAGAGAGAGCGAGAGAGAGAGCGAGAGGGCGAGAGCAAGAGAGAGAGGGCGAGAGAGAGAGAGAGAGAGAGAGTGTTCATGAGAGAGAGGGAGAGAGGGCGAGAGAGAGGGAGAGAGAGAGAGAGAGAGAGAGAGAGAGAGGGAGAGAGTGTTCATGAGAGAGAGGGAGAGAGGGAGAGAGAGAGCGAGGGAGAGAGGGAGAGAGGGAGAGAGAGAGGGAGAGAGAGAGCGAGGGAGAGAGGGAGAGAGGGCGAGAGAGAGCATCGGTGCATTGATACAAAGCCACATACCTCTATGCCTGCGAGTGCAAGCCGATAAGTGATGCCCTCCCTCATGCATAATGTGAGACATTACCGTTCACCTTGAGAGGTCCCGGCATATTCCACTTCGCTCGTGCTCACGATCCGTAAAATTACTATCGATTCCTTTTTGCCGTTATTGTACTTGAAGACACATCCTTACCAGCTCTCTGTCCAGCCGCTTATTGACTTTAAGCAGGCCGGTGACGGGGTCAATCCAGAACTGGTTGCCACGGTCACCCTTCAGTATGGAGTAGGTGATGTGGCCGTTTACCTGGCTGTCCAGGTCTTCTGCCAGCAACTGCAGGAATCACACATGCAACAACAACCGCAGAAGGAGTGATTGGGTGGTTGCACGGAAAAAGCAGCACTTCTCAATGGCGGAGAAACATAGGGAGGCGGCAGAAAGGGAGAGGACTTTTTTCTGATTGCTGAGTTTCGGAAATATTGTGCTCTTCCGCTGTTTTCTGCTCTCTCTCTCTCTCTCTGCTCCCTGCTCTGGTGCACACACACACACACACACACACACACACACACACACACACACACAAACACACACACACACGTCGACTCTTTTCCATCATCCCTTGTGCCCTCTCTCTCTCTCTCTCTCTCTGTCTCTCTCTGTCTCTCTCTCTCTCTCTCTCTTTACAACTCTCGAATCTTACCGACAGCACATTTAATTAACAATTGTGAAGAGCAAAAAAAAAGCGAAAAAACAAAGGATCAAATAATTGAACGAGTGACGTTACCCTAGTAATTGTCTGGCCAACGGAGGCATCCTCGCTAACCAGCACATTGTATATGTCTTCACTGAAGGCGGGGGCGTTGTCATTTACGTCCATCAGCTCTACGGTCACCATGGTAGCGGAGCTGAGGGGCGGAGTCCCACTGTCCCAGGCCTCGATCGTCAAATAGTAGTCCTTGCACACCTCAAAGTCCAGGTCATCGGCCACAGAAACAGTGCCTACGTGTGTGCGCGCACGCACACACACACACACACACACACACACACACACACACACACGCACACACACACACAAGGACAGGACAAACACATTTGCACACAGAAGTAAAATGTATGAAACTTGTTTTAAGGTGATATTAAAGGCCACTCAAACCCCCCCTCTCTCTCCCTACTCTCTCACCCTCAAAAGGCGAGGCTCGCCGAAAAAAACTTGTTTTCCCTATTGCACCTTTAAGGTTTACAACACGTTTGTAAGGTTTCAATGAAAAGCCAGAGTTAGATTCCCACTGGGACCACAAACGCTAAAAATGTATGCGCTCACGGTATTACGGTAAGACGCTTTGGTTAAAAGCGTCCACCAAATGGCGTATATAAAAGCATTTCCATGAACTTCCACTGCACTGACCCAGCCTCCTGTTTATGGTAAACATGCGCTGCTCATTGCCGGAACGGATGCTGTAAGTGATCTCGGCGTTGGGCCCGATGTCAACGCTGGTGGCAAACACTCGTAGCACCTCCGTTCCCACGGCAACATCCTCCGGGACCGTGACGGTGTAGTCCCTTCTCTGGAAGACCGGAGCGTTGTCATTCACATCCAGGACTAGCACAGTCAGGTCCACCTGGGGGGGGGGAGAGAGAGAGAGAGAGAGAGCTCATAATATATGGAAAGAATGGTTTGATGATAGTCATGAGCATCCAACAGTTTGGGTTGGCAACGTGATTCATTTTAGAAAGAAAAAAACGAAGCAGGTGAGTCGTGAGCCATACCGTACCTTACTTTGCCTCACCTACCTTACGTCACCTTATCTACCGGTAACCCACCTGTGAGGTCAGCGCCCCCGGCTGTCCAGCTTGGTCCGTGGCCTGAACCCGGAGCTGGTAGGAGTCCTGGGCCTCCCGGTCCAGCGGCCTCTCCAGGACCACCACCCCTGACGCCGGCTCAATGGAAAACACCCCGTCGGCGGAGTTCACCAGGGAGTAAACCACAGTCCGGTTCAGGCCTTGGGAGAGGAAAGACAAACACACAGGAGGAGAAACGATAGGACCCAAAGAGAATCCTCTTCCTCAGCTATCTCTATCAGCCATCGGGTTTTTTACGACGTACTCCCAAGGTAGACTGCTATCGCCGTCTCTAGGATCGCGTAAATATCGTTTTATATCTAATACCCGACTTCGTACAGGCTTGTGTTGTGCAGTGGCTCCGATGCAAGGCTCTAGCTGCGCTCCCCCATTACATACGTCTGCAGTCTGTAGGCGGCTCAGAGCTAAAAGACTTTTAATGACGTGTGTGTGTCTCTTTATTCACCGTGAGTCATTTTGCATGAAATAAGAACACCTCATGAAAAAAAACAACTAAATGTTTGTTAATTTTCGCAGCGAGGTTGAAGTGCTCACGGCTCCCACTCGCACTTACCGGCGCTTACGGTGGAAAACACTGTGTCAAAATAACACGGAGCGGCAGCCACTCCAGAGACCAAGGGGTCGACATCACATGCAAAGGCAAGTGGCACTTCAGCGTCTCTCGGACAGAAGGCACCGCGAGCCTACGAGGGATAAGTGCTGGCATTATAGCCGACGTGCGCGGCGTGACGCGTGCGGTCGCCGGGGCGACCGAAGTAAACCTAGTTCTCCGGCTCCCGGTACGGACGTAGAGATCGGCGATTTGCATTTAATCTGCGATTCGGCGTTGACATAAATAGTCTCGTCGGGAGGGGTCCTTTGAGCCTACTTTCACACTCATGTGAAGTCCCTCCTACACCGCCGCCGACGCCTCGACAAAAACGGTGCTTTTGTTTCCCTGATGATTTGGGCATAGCTGTCCAAAAAAAATAAATAATAATAATATATATATATATATATATATATATATATATATATATATAAAGACAACCTACCAAAGATTTGAGTGATACTGTATGTTACAATATCAGACCCATGTACAAATGAATTGAAATGATGGAAAGCCAGGATCTGGTTATGTGCATTATGTGTTGTGTTGTAAAAATAATAATAATAAAAAAAAGAAATTAAAAAAAAAGGTCCCACCACCCCTACCGCTGTCCATGTACCCCTTACATTTAGACAAGGGTACACGCAGTGAATCCTGAAATCACCACTTGGCCACCGCTTGCTTTAAAACATCAGTGCACCGAGGATTGGGTTAACTAGTTCATGCATGAAGCAAGTGACAACAGGTGGTTATTAAATGGTTTATGTTCTTCTAAGCCTTTTATAAGGAAGGTTAACAATATGGGAGATGTCCGGGAAAATATTGAAACAGCTGGAGAGGAGGGTAAAATACCGGAGAATCCCAGGGAAAAACTGGGGAGGGGTTTTGTAGGTTTGTAGGTGAATACACAAAAAACCAAAAAGGTCGACCCGGGTCACCTTGGTCAGGGTCGCTGGCCTGCAGCCGGGCGAGCGGGGCTTTGGGCGCGGCGTTCTCGGGCACGCTGGCCGTGTACACGTCGGAGGAGAAGGAGGGCGCGTTGTCGTTGACGTCCAGCAGGCGAAGGGAGATCTCGGAGCGGCAGAAGAGCCCCCCTCCGTCGGTGGCCTGGGCGATGAGCGCGTAGCTCGCCGTCCGCTCTCGGTCCACGGGGGCGGCCGTGCGCAACTCGCCTGATCCAGGTCCAGGAAGTAAACGCAAATCGAGACGACATTAGAAAGTGAGACGTGAATGAAAAGGGTGATGGGGATTATTGAATTGCCCTGACTTTTAGGTAAGGGATAATGTACGCAAGCCGGCAATGACCGGCTTGCTGTACATTATCCCGCTTATTACATGGCTACTTACTAATTATTGATTAAAAAAGTATTTCATTGCTTCTGATTAAAATAGTCTATTAAATTCTACGGTTGGAAATAGGGTCAATAGCGGTGGTCAGCGGTCAGAAATAACAGACGGTAGAATGCAGTAAATGACCAATCAGAATCGAGTATTCAACAACGCCGTGTAATAAGGTCAAATAAATGATAAAACAAATTGCCAATGCTGTTAAATAACGGTGAGAAAACTGTGGAAGCACCCGTGTTGGCGTCCATGTAGAAGTCTTCGACGCCGATGCCAAACAGTGAGTATTGGATCTCTGCGCTGGTGCCTGAGTCAGCATCTGTTGCTCCAACTGTCAGGATGCCCTTGTTAGTGGGGATGTCCTCGGGAAAGACAGCACTATACACAGCCTGGCACAGACAATCACACACAGAGACACGCACACACGCGCGCACACACACACACACATGCACGCACACACACACGCACGCACACACTCACAATGAAGCCAGACTCTCTGACAGAAATCTGTTTTAGCACATCAAAAGACACATTAAACAGCTGCGCTCAGCTTGCATTAGGCTCGCCCATGGAATTGGCAACGCAAAATTCAAATGCGCTGCCACCACCCTTGGGTCTGTGCCAAGTAGCTCCTACTGTAGATTATAAGCCCAGTGTCTTCGTCTTCTTCTTCTTCTTCTTCTTCTTCTTCTTCTTCTTCTTCTTCTTCTTCTTCTTCTTCTTCTTCTTTCTCTTCCTCTTCTTCTTCTAAACTAACTAAATGCATAAGTTAAAGGGCCATGTAATTGCTCAACACCGTACGATTCATCGTTCTAATTGACTGCTTAACAACCCAAGAACGACCCAGGTCCACGCCATGACAGGGTCAGGTGCCTTAGGCGTTCATAGCGCGGCCAACAACAATGCTTTCTTCAAGCCCACATGGACCAATTTCCTCGGCTGCCGGAGAGTTGTAAGGAAAAACAGAGAGATTATCAGAGGGGAAGCGGGCGGAAGGCGGGGCGGGGTGGGAGATATCAAAGTGATTCAGCGGCTGTCGAGAAGCCGAATAAAACTTTCTCCACTAATTAGGGGGAATCGAAGAAGTGCGGTCCACCGCTTAATGAAGAGAGATGGCTTTAAGAAGCGCCCGCGCAGCCTAATGACCCCCCCCCCCCCACATCCCCAACGACGTGTCTTTTCTTGTGTTTGTTTGCGTCCTCTCCGCCTCAGTTCATTCGCAGCATATCGCGAAACCTGAAATGAATTCGGACGATCACCATCAAAAGAGTTGAGACAAAAAACATTCACTTTCCAATGCATGTGTAATGATGAAGAAGAAATGAAGAGGAAATGAAAAGTATACACAAAAGATACACAAAAAAAACCCTTATCTCGGGTGTAAAGACATTGTACCCCCAATACGACCCTGTATTGATAACTACTTAACTACAGCTGTTAAAAATAGAGCATTACTGAAACAAGTGGTCTCAAAGGACCCTAACTTATTTAAGAGGACATTTAAACTTTGCGTGAACTTGTTATAGAGAGCATAATCTGTCTGTGGAGGGTAAAACGGGGATTAGGCCGGGACTTCACAAAGGGGGAGCTCAACAATGTGGAGGAATCAATGGCTTGCTCCATCGAAGCAGTTCTGCATCGATGGTTTTATTAGCAACAAAATCCCAAGACCAAAAACTTAATTAAATCAAATTCTTGAAAACCCATATGGTTGTCATAGAGATGTCATAACGTAACAGTAACTTAAATAGGCCCGCAGAGCCTAAAGGGCTTTAATATGTACATTTTTCTTGGGCTATTATACGTTGGAAATAACAAGCTTCACATTTTGTTTCGCCTGACTGGCTCTACAATAGAGTGGGAAAAGCTTCATTCGGGGAAAAAGGAAGTCATTACCGAATCGAGGAGTCAGAGAAAGCACTGCTCTCTTTGCAACATGAATTGAACTTTGCAGGGATGTAATGTGCTTGATGTTGATCCGCTGTTACATGTAATGGCATACTGGGGGGGGCTGTATACACGCTTTGTTTGAATGTGAATAGGTGGGTCCTTGGATTAAAAAAGGTTAAGGGCCTGCTTTATTATTTATATCGAAGCTCTCATTTGCAACCGATATATACACACAGCCTGGAACACGAGGAGAGGGGACAACGGTGCCCTATGTTACCACCAGGTGCGACATCGATGAGCCATTACAAGCCATTGCGTAATCTACCCATCAGTGACATCACAAGTGGGAGATCCACCCAGATGTACGACGGATAGATCGGCCTACCAGTTGGTACAGTCCACTGGGTAGGCTGGTAGGCTGAGCTATCTATCATACATCTGAGTCCCATTTGCGTCGCTATAAGCAGGGCTTAAAAAAAAAAAAAAGACTGTTTGTGCAGTGTTCAATGTTGTTATATGTCTTGTTAGTCTTTATTCCCCATTCCCCTCGATGTGTTCGTCGATTTGTTTCAATTTTCAGATGGGGGAGAGGGGGGGGGGGGGGGGGGGGGGGAGAGGTGTGACACATGTGCTTGCGCCCACAAACACGTTGCTGTTTTGTTTACAAGTTTCTTTCCGTTAATTTAACCGATCAGATAATTGCTGCTTGTGAAAATATTGCAGTGTATTTTTATTTTTATTTTTTTTACATTCCGCATTCATGCGGTGCAGTGTTACTGTTACCTCGTTCTGAAACACAAATAAACATTGGCTGATGTACAAACATCGTTGTTTAGGTTTCTTTTAGTCAAAGAAGCTCCGTAGGCCGTGTCTACCTCTAACCCCGTAACGAGCCTCCAGATCCACCCCGCCTCTGCGCTCCGGGACCTCCCACTTCACTAATTAAACACTGGATATAAGGTAGATTTTGAAATGGCTTGTAATGACTAATGAACATTACACCTGGAGGTGAAATAGACGCCCTCCACCTAGTCAGGCCTGATGATCACAGAGTCGCTCCAAGCTCATGTCAAGTCTTTGTGCCGATTATTTTTACCATTTTCGAGGCCAACATGTGTTGGTATTTGTATCGTACAACAAGCTATACCTACATGTGTAGCCCGTGTTTACTATCATTATTATTTGATGAATGTACAGTATTTTCCCGTGTATTTGATTTAAAAATGAAACATTGTGGGAGGGATGGATCACCCCAAACAAATGTGGCAAGACACGACAATAAACATTAATTTGTCATCCGTTCCCCGCCACCGATTCCAGGTGGGCCTGAGCCTCGAGCCCCTACCTGGTTGCAGATAGGGCTGTTGTCGTTGGCGTCCATGACGGTCACCTCCACGGCCGTCCTGGCGACGTACAGGCCGTCGCTGGCCGTGATGTTGAGCAGGTACCAGTCCTGCTGCTCGCGGTCCAGCAGCCCACTCACATACACCTTCCATTCCCCCTGCACCCGGGCCAGTCCAAACACACCCCGCGGGTTACCCCCTGCAGATAATCACCATGACAACCACTTAGATTATTACCAATCCCGTCACGGTGTGGATGATATGATATCATCGTCGGACCGCTGCCGCACAGAATATCGCCACAGCAGCGTGTCTCAACCTTGCAGTGGCGATAAACGCACACGTGGATGTTTTTCTGATTACGCTGTGCATTTTTGATTACATTAGAGGTCTAATAAATGCCCCTTACTATACCGTCAGACTGCCTAATGATTCATTACGATACAGGTCTAATAAATGCCCCGTACTATTCCATCAGACCGCCTAATGAGTCGTACCCACGCGCTACACTACAACCACTTAGGGTTTTATTATGTTCTCAGCCTTAAAATGACTGTGTGTGAGAAACGGATGTGAGTTGGGGTCAATCCGAATTTTCAGACCTGATGAAGAGGTGAGGGGACCGTTGGTGTATAGCGACAAGGAAATATAGGCACACTCTAAATTTCAAACCTAAAATAAAACATATATATTATTTTTAGCCGGGTCAGGCCATTTATTTCAGCTGACAAGCCTTCGAGCTGACGTTAGTCAAATAACACATCAGTCAAATAAGAGCCAATCTTATATTGACTTTTGGGGAAAACAGCAGTACAGAACAGGCTATAAATCCGACTTTTTCATCTTTCAAACTATTTCACTGAGTTCCCAGTGAATTATAGCCGCACTGCCTAGCCCCCCCCCCCCCCCCCCCCACCGACCCTGTATTCATCTCACCCGTTATGTAGTAGCTGACGAGGCGGTTCTGCTCGCTGCCGTCGTCATCTCTGGTGCTCAGCACCGCCACCACCTCCCCCAGCGGGTCGCTCTCCCGCACCGCGCCGCGGTAGTACTCCCGCTCGAAACGCGGCGGGTTGTCGTTGACGTCCGACACCGCCACGGTCACCGCCGCGGCGGACGACAGCGACCGCAGCTCGCCCAGGTCCGAGGCGACGGCCTGGAAGCTGTAGCTGGAGCAGCTCTCGTGGTCCATGGGCGCCGCGGTGGTGATCCAGCCCGTCTTGCTGTCGATGGCGAAGACCGAGGCCGTCGAGGGGGCGGCGGCGCCGGAGGAAGGGGAAGCCTGGCTTTTGGACTGGGGGTCTTGTCTAGACTCGAGGTTGCGGGTGAGTAGAGGGCCCAGGCTGTAGGTCACCTGGTATTTGAGAAAACAAACATGTATGGCCCACTACTCCACGCTAAGAGTGTGTGAATACCTGATGGCGTCAGGTATTGTTGTTAAAAGCTAAACAAACGGTTACATACACATGTCTGACCTTCGACCTCGCGTCAAGTTCATCTTCAATTCGGTGGTTACATACCTGTCCATTGGAGCCCCAGTCTGGGTCAAGTGCTCGCACCTGGACCAGTCTAGTCCCTACTGGCATCCCCTCCATCACCGTGGCAACGTAAGTACTGGTCTCAAACACGGGCTGATTATCATTCACATCTAGGACCTGCGGATTTAAAATGCAGCCCTCCGTCAACTGCAGCCATCACTGTTGTTCGAAATTATTCAAATTATTCTGATGTGTTTCAAGAATAACACCCAACCACGCCGCCGCCGTCAAACCAGAGAAGTTTCTTTTCTCTCTAAATCAATTTTATTAGTGTGTGAAGAACTGATGCAAGATTCATCGCAGAGGTGCTGGCAGGAATCACTTCTACCTTTAAAATGCTAAAATGATGAAGAGGTTTGAAGCAGTGGATGTTTCTTTCATTAATATTAATCGTATACATTATTTGATGATTTAGAGGCAATCTGACAGCTGCAGTGAGAACGTTAACTTAACACAACCTTACCGACTAAATCTCTCTCTCTGTCTCTCTCTCCCTCTCTCTCTCTCTCTCTCCTTTTTAAACTGGCTTCTACTGAGAAGTGGTCTCTCTCTCTCTCTCTCTCTCTCTCTCTCTCTCTCTCTCTCACCTTGACCTCCAGGTCCACCGTGGACACGGACTCGGTCAGGTCTCGCCTGGTCGTCGCGGACACCTTGAAGCGGTAGATGCTGACCCGCTCGTAGTCCAGCGGCCGGAGCAGTCGGATCAGCCCCGTCTCGCCGTCCACCGCGAACGTCCCTTCCTGGTTGCTGTCGGCCGTCTCGCCCGCCACGGGGCCGAAGCTTCCCGCCAGGCCGGGGCCCAGGTAGACGGAGCCCAGCGCCGTGCCCACCGCCGCGTCCTCCGGGAGGGTGAAGGAGTACTGCGGCTGGCTGAAGGAGGGGACCAGCGCGTCGGGCGGGAGGACGTGGATGAAGGCGGACACCAGGGAGTGTTTGGAGGGCGCGCCGCCGTCCGACGCCTTGACGAAAAAAGACAGGACGGCGCCCTGGAGGTGGTCCACGGCGCTCTTGGTCATCATCCACCCGCTGTCTGGCTCCACCTGCACCGCGCCCGCCACCACCCACCACCACAGCAGCGTTGAACCGTCACCATATTCGAGTGTTTCATTTCAGTAGAAGAGTGTCAACAGTCGTCCAGCCAAGACCGTGCAGGCAGTCTGGTACGGCAGGGACCTTTTTAACCTGGCTTCTACTGAGAGGTGGTTACTTTTTTTATCTTATCTGATTCCATCAATCACACTTCTGTTTACCTGTTTTTTTAATGTAAGCACTTTCTTATTTTATTGAATTACTTTTTATTGCACACATTGTATTCCATTTTTTTCAATTATTGTTTTAATGTATGTTTTTCGGTAAAGCACATTGAGTTACATTCTGTTTGTATGAAAAGCGCTATGCAAATAAAGTTCAATTAAATTGACTTGAAGAGGATAAATACGACAAAGTTCAAAGCTACTTGACGCTACGCGTGTTCCTTTTTTCGATGACTAAGATAGTAATCAAACACGCTCAACAAGACCCAGAGCATCCTCACCTCCAGCACGTCGACCAGGGAGAGGCGGGCCTCGCTGTACAGGGAGTAGGTCACCCGTCCGTTGGGTCCGGCGTCCGCGTCGGTCGCCTGAATCTGGGTGACCAGCGAGCCCTTGGCCACGTTGGCCCTGATGCTCATCCGATATTCGACCGCTCGGAAGCGAGGGGCGTTGTCGTTCTCGTCCCCGAGGATCACGCGCACCGTACAGAAGGACGCGCGGCCTGGGAGCAGAACGATGACATTAATATGGGAAGGTCATGGTAACTGAGTGAGTAAGTACATCTTTATTTATATAGCGCCTTGTGGATTGTGTGTGGTTGAGGGCTGGTGTGGACACAACTAGTCAATTAAATATACATTGACCATGCTGGTGCTGCGACACATATAAATAAAACCAACCTCATGTTGAAATTACAGGAACAGTAAGTTACTTTACCCTATTGACGACCTGTGAAAAGGCTTCATTAAAGGTGCTGTAGGTAAGATTTAAGAGCTATTATTTGAGTATATTTTTTATAAATATACCATAGCAATCTTTTAGCTATTTGTGACTGAAATGCGCTATGAGAACGTCGAGTTGACAGCGCCTGCCTCTGTATAAGCCAATTTAAATTTTAGATGGCTGCCTGGCTCATTTCTGACCAATCAGGGCATTCGTTCGGGTCTCTCTCTTCACAACCCTTACCTACAGCACCTTAACATTAATTAATAGCAGAGCAATACATATAATACATACACACATATACACAGAGTAAGACATGCACACATGGCAAAAACATATTGGAAATGGATATGTTGACAGGAATACATCGGTTGTGGTGTGTCAGCTGTGTGTGTGTGTGTCTCTGAGTGCCAGTACCTCCACCATCCAGCGCCATCACGGTCAGCACCATGTCCTTGTTGATGGGGTTCTCTCTGTCCAGCGTCTGGGAGGCGGTTATGAGTCCGTCCGCGTCGATGGCAAACTGAGACTTCGCCAGGTCATTGATGAAGGAGTAGGTGATCTGGCCAAACAGCCCCGAGTCCTCGTCCGTCGCGCGGACCTAACGGTTTAACATCTGGGATGTTAAATTCTATAACGACACGGCCGAGTCTAAAGTCATGCTGTGCCCAGCTTCACCACAAAATAAACCCCAAAACGATAGTTTTACGTGATTCACGAGGAAAGGACATGAAGATCCCGATAGGACATTATCCTTGAAAATATGAACTACACTCCACATAAAATATATAAGCTTCTATAATATATAGTTGATTGAATAAGCCTTTGTGTAAAGTCTCTTTGGACCTCAAAGAGAGCTCCCTGCATCTACTGACACTATCACCACCTAACACTGCAACCATACAGCCCTGTCCCATTTTCCCCAGGACAGACTCTCCGTATTTCACCTCACCCCTTTAGTCTGGAAATAACTTGCCATCCCCAATTTCCACCCTTCCTGATTTGACTACATATTGCTAACCAACTCAGACACTCAGTATGTGTATTGACAAGGAACTCGGCTCCTAGCCTAGACCGCGAGAAGCCCTTCTAACTTTTATCACACCGAAATCGTTGCAGACCACGGCAACCACTTCGTGCTTGTTTATTTTAAATCCTTTTACGCTTATGTTAACAACATGATATTTCCCTATAAAAGTCATGAACATTCATCGTCTCTCTGAGGACGCTTGGTTAATGCTCCCAGTGTGTCCCTCCATGATCACGCTCTATTCAATCAAACACTTTGCGGTCAAGAAATTGCCAGAAAAGAAATAATTTTTCATCAAATAATAAACGAGACATGAATCACACACACCTGAATAACCGTTGAACCCGAAGGAGCGTTTTCTTGAACCTCGGCCAGGTAGAAGCGCTGGCTGAACACGGGGCTGTACAGGTTGGCCCCCAGCACGCGCACGCTCACCTGGGGTCGACATAGA
Source organism: Merluccius polli (assembly GCA_030340625.1). NCBI lineage: Eukaryota > Metazoa > Chordata > Actinopteri > Gadiformes > Merlucciidae > Merluccius > Merluccius polli. The sequence goes on along the minus strand of JAOPHQ010003133.1, from coordinate 87,417 downwards.
GACGCAGGTGTGCTCGAGAGTGGCTATCACTTAGGAAGTCCTCTAATGCCTAGAATCACACTATACAACATTTTTGTCTTTCACGATGGCCACCATGTCAAACGACACGGTGGCAGTTATTGCATCCTAAACTCTTGGGCTGGAGACAGGGCCGCGCCACACGTCTGACCTTCGACCTCGCGTCAAGTTCAACTTCAATCCGTCAATGTGTCAGTGTACACGTCGTAGGAGTTGTCAGACAGTAATGATTGTCGGGTGAAATTATCAAACACGCCAGGGGCGGTGTAGCACGTCCCGGACGCCGCATCGCAAGCTTTGGACCGTGTCACACTACAACGGCCGGGGTGCGACGGCCCGATCCGACGGCCCGACGTTCATAATCGCCCGCGGCGCAGAAAGATTGTCTGTGACGGCGCGATTGTGTTGGAGTCTGAGCTGAATCTGTGTCGTCTGATCCCGGCATAAGGCTGTTGCGTAATACTTATATATTACGCAACAGCCTTATGGTGTTATATGGGTATATTTATTGCATAAACAGTTAGAAAATTGCAAGTACGCGAGAGTAGTGAGAGAAAATGTCGAGAGAAACCATTCTATAAAAAGAGCGGTGAATATAAACGTGGGAACAGAGAATACATGATGAGTTGAGACAAGGCGTCTGACCTGAGCGGTGCTGGTGAACACGCCGTCGGAGACGGACACGTTGAGCTGATAAGAGAGCTTCATGCCCGGTCTCCGCTTGTTGGAGAGGCTCAACACGCCGGTGCGGGAGTCCATGGCAAAGGTCATCCTCTCATTGCCGGAGAGGATACTGTACCTAAAACAATGTTTGGGAACAACCGACAAACGGTATGTGAAATCAAGAGTTGTGTTTGTGAAAGGGATAGCCAGTTTAAGATATTCATTAAAGCGACGGGGTTCATTTATATTCATGGGGTAGGGGTCTGGGCAGCCGCTTCTCAAACCGTTGCTGAGCACAGACAAATTTATTCCAATCGATTATCAACACACACAAAAAATAAGATGTCTTTCTTGACTTGCCTTCATTTTAGGGAGCGTATGAAAATTAAAGTTGACTTGTCTTGAATTAGAGGCTCATAACAAATGAAAAGACCAAACAAAAATTTGATCCGCTTCAACGTAAAAATTTGGTAATGTTATTCATGAATCAATAACACCACCACTTGTTAAGCACTTCTACGGCCAAAAGCCTCCTCTCCTCTAGTCTGAACCGGTTCACACCTTAATCTGTTGGCATCGCAGACGTCGGTGTCAGACGCCTGCACACAGGTCACAAAGTGGCCCCGGGGAGCCAGCTCGCTCACATAAGCCTCGTACAGCGGCTGGCTGAAATCCGGCGGGTTGTCGTTCGTGTCGGTCACGGTTACAGGTGACGCTGACGTCGCTGCCGAGGGCGGGATCTCCGCTGTCCGTCGCCCTGACGATGAAGTCGTAGCGCTGGACGAGCTCAAAGTCCAGCAGGCGCGCCGTGACGACCGCGCCCGTCCTGCTGTCCATGCTGAAGTAGTCGGTGCTGTTGTGGAGGTCGGACACGATCTGGTAGCTCACCGCGGCGTTATTCTCCGAGTCCTGGTCCTGGGCGAACACCTGCGGCGCAAAATAAAAGCCCGTCGGTGCGTCGTACGTCACGGAGTTGGGATGGGGCAAAAACATTGTTTCATGTGAGTATCGGGATTCTTATAATCACCAGGTTGTCTCGAAAATCTTTTTTTTTAATGCCAAAAACGTCAATGTTAACTTGGTGGAAACAAATGAATGGTACCGTCCTACAGGTGGCGCTATAGTGTATTCGCCAATAGTCAGTTTGTGTCAACGATGTTCTGTGCTGTTTGCATGTTTATTTAAAAAATTTAAAAAACAACGGCGGACACCGATGGACCTGTTCTGTTAAACCACAGAAAACAAAAGGATACAAAAATCGGAAAATCCTGTAATATTACAGAATCCCAATATTTACAGAATCACAATACATCGTATCGACACATATCGTATATTTTGTATATTTGTATGCCTCGAAGAGGAGTTGGACATTAATTATGTTTTTCGTATATATAATAAAATAGAATAAGCATCATCAGGAAATGAGTTTAAACACTACATTTAATTTCACTACAGGAGGAAGTGGACTGTCAAGGGAAGGGATTTATTATGTTTTGAGTTGTGAACCAGTAGCTTTATTTTGCACACAAAATGTTAATTTACAGCTAATGTAGGGATAGACATTTCTAGTTTAAAGGTTGAATCCATAATGTTAAAATGTTTGCTTACATTAGATATTACTTAATTACAGTAACTGATGATGGATGGATGGAAGAAAATCAATCCATGCTGCAAAACAAAATAATTTTATATTCCCTTCTCAAGGTCATCATAAATTAAAGTATCTCTCTCGCTGTGCTTGCACCTCTCCAATACGAGGTCTGCATGCCGGGTCAGTTAAGGACACTTAAAAAGGATAAATGGTCACAACATGGGAGCATTAAAGCAGCGTAATGGATGGTGTATGAGATGAGCTCCCTGCTGTCTCGCAGCAGGAATAATGGCACTCCAAGATTAGTTTGCTTTGTAAACAACACAATATTTGTGGACACAGAGCCACAGACAGGAACAAATATCCAACAGTCGACTCAGATTTTTTTCTTTTTTTCACGACTGATATTTGTTGTTTAAAAAGGCAAAATAAAGTAAAATAAGATCAGCCAGCTGGATATACAGATTGACTGCTGATAACGCTTTATATAGTAGGGCTGCACAATTAATTGCATATTAATCAAAATTGCGATTTTGGCCTCTTTTGGCAATTAACTAATTGTGAAAGGTCACAATTAATTAAAAAAACAAAATAAAAAAATAAATCTGATTGTTTTTATATTCAGTAGGCGCTGAAGATGATTTCAGAGGGTGCAATCACCTTTTGTTTTGCAATTGCAGCGAGGAATGGATAAAAGGCAGAGAATTGAGGATGATGAGATAAAAGAAATTAAAAAACTGATTTAGCATCGGCTCGTGAACGAGCTCCGGGCAATAATCCACAGTATATTAATTGAATCAATTATCTGTTAATCGCAATGGATAAACGCAACATTGGCAATATCAGGCAAAATAATCGCAATGATCATTTTTGTCATAATGGTGCAGCACTATTATATATAGGCTGGCATATGCACTACAATACAAACCTTCAACACCGCCGTCCCGGTCATGGAGTTTTCCGGCAACATGGCCGAGTACGACGTGTTCAGGAACAGCGGTGGGTTGTCGTTGACGTCCAGCACGGCGACGTCCACGTCCACCTCCGACCGGGCGCCGGTCTGCGGGTCTGTGGCCTTCAACGTCAGCCTGTAGTACTGCACGCTCTCGTAGTCCAAGGGGTAAACCACGCGCACGACCCCCGTGTCGAAGCCGACGTCGAACTGCAGGCCCGGGTCGCCGTCCTCGACGGTGTAGATGACCCGCTGTCCCTCCGGGCCGGTGGCGTTGACGCACAGGACGGCGGTGGCGGGCGCCACGTCCTCCCGCACCGTGATGCCGTAGAAGGGCTTGTCGAACACGGGCATGGCCTTGTTCACCACGGTGATGGGCAGCTCCGCCCGGGAGGAGAGGGGCGGGGCGCCGCCGTCCGTCGCCACGACGGCCACCTTGTACTCGGCGTTGGAGACGTCCGCCCCGAAGCTCTTCTTCAGGCTCAGCTCCCCTGTCACGGCGTTCACCTGCAGGATATAGTTCATCGTCATCATGGCGAGACGAGAGACGGTTTACACACCGTGACACATAACACACACATCCATCCCACACAGACGGGACATTGGGGTGCCCACCGCTGGAAGTACAGCACAGTAGTCATGAATTTAAAAGAGAATAGAGAGAAATATAAGAAGAAGAAAGAAAGAAAAAAATATGCATATACTGTACAGTATAAATAAGAGCAAAAATAAATGTGAACATTATCGACAGTTGAGGTGGACACTTTGGACAGTTTATGCTACTGTACTGAAAGTATACATAATAATTATGGTCATTATACATTACAAACAAAATATTTGCAAATGGAAACCATCACTTTCCACATTCGTATCATAGTGCATAGTATATATAACGGCCCGTGCCCACTGCCTGTCAACGCATCCCATTGACTTTGAATGGAGCGGAGCCGCAATGCATTGTGGCTCCGTCCGTTGCGTCGGCTCCGTCCGTTGCGTTGAGAAGTTGAGAAAATGTTAACTTTTCAGGCCGCGACGGATCCGTCAGCCAATCAGATCGCATTATGCAAATATATGTCCGGTGACGCTACTTGGACTCTGCCCAATGAAACCTTTGTGGTACAACCCGGGAAAACACATACGTATGTCAAAAAAGCCGACCGGCAGCGAGGGATTTAATAATGGAGGACAAACTAATAATCGCGGTGGGTAATCGCACTATACTCTACGACCAGTCTTTATACACATACAGGGACACCAACCGCCGGGACCTGGCGTGGTGAGAGTTGTCACTGGAGGTGGGGGAACCAGGTAACATAATGTTTCGGATTATTTTCGATTTATGTATATCGGAATATATTGCAACGACGGGATCCATCTTGCAATACAAAAGAGCAATAACAAAATGCAGGAAGAACGCGGCTTTGTTTTTGTAAGAAGCGATTTGATTGGCTGCTGGCTGCGTCTGGCTCCGTCGGCAAATTCCACGCCCCCATCCGTCAGACACGCCTTCCGTCGTCCGTTGACGGACACATGCAGTGGGCACGGGCCGTAACAAGCCAGTTCATCGGACAAGAGGATAGGATGGCCTCACTTGAAAGTTCCTGTGCTGCTCCTCGAGGCTATAGGTCACCTCCCCATTGAGACCCTGGTCTCGGTCTGTGGCCGACACCCTGTAAATGACCAGGCCCGGCTCGGCCTCCACCTGGACCGCGGCGTAATACGGGAGGTTTACGAATTCTGGAGCGTTGTCATTCACATCTTCCACCTGGAGACACAAAACAGGGAAGAAACAAACAAAAAAATGTTTTTTTTGAGAATCAGACCCTGATGTTTGTTGACAGGATACTGGAAACAGTGTTCTGAAGAATGTGTCTCAGGTAGGAAAACACATAAGACGCACACACACTCAAAAAACGATGAGACTTTACCTCTGAGCGCTTGCTCTTTGAGGTGAATCCCTCTAAGAAGCCTAGATATATAAAGAGGTTATTCATGTTCAAAACTATTATCAATTGATTTATTAACGCAGTCGGAGTGCCGGTCTCATTCTATTCCACTGAAGCGAGCTTCTTCCCTCTTCCTGTACTTGGGCGTTAGGGATGTGTATCCAAGACAAGCAAAGAATTCAACTTTACCAAAGGTTGAGTAGTGTATCACAACAATGAATGACTAATTGACCTGTTTCCCAGTCTGCTACCATTCTAGTATGTCTGCTAACATAGCGATGACCTCTGTAAGTATATTAAGACACACACACACACACACACCCTCTACTTACCTGTACTTGAACAGTGACCCGGGCCACCCGGAGCACATCCCGCTCCCTGCGGACCTCCACCACCAGCTCATAGCGGTCCCGCTCCTCCCGGTCGAGCGGCACGCCGGTGGTCATCACCGCTCCGCAGCTGGGCCGCACCGAGAACCTGCCGCCGGGGTTCAGGAGGGAGTACCGCAGGGGCTCGCCGAGCCCGTGGCCCGCGGCGCTGACCACCGTCACCACGGCGACGTCGGCCGAGTTCTCGGGAACGGAGGCGCTGTAGACGGGGGGACTGAAGCGCAGGCCGCCGTCGACGACAGCCTCTCGCACCGCGAGCGTGACCGGCACCGCGGCGTAGAAGCGCCCGTCCCATACCTGCCGGCCGAAACAAATGACGAATCGTAATGACGAGCCACGTCACAAACAAATCACATACTCAATAGAAACCCGGTACCTCGCCACTCTTATCGAAGCCAGACTAGAGAAAATAAATCACAGTTTGTTTGCACACGTTTGGGGATGTAAAGAAAGTTTTTTTCTGCTGTTGCTGCTGCTGCTGCTGCTGCTGCTGCTGCCTTTGGCCATCTCTCTCCAGGAGCTGGATAAGCTTATGGTTGCTTTGCCAAGGCAGTCTGCCGGGGGCATGCAGACTGTTTATATAGGGATCTGAAAGATCACAAGCCTGCGTCCGTCAGGGTCGACTCAGCTCAAGTGTCCTTGAGCCAGAAGACAGTAAATCATAAATATCTTTAGAAATATTTTTTGTACCTCACCCGGAACGGAGGCAGGGTAAGCCAAAAGCCGAATCTCCCCGTGAAGATCAGTAATGTATGACAAGATTATTTATACATGCCGGTTTTAGGCTACTGCAGAAAAATAACTCCTTTTTCGAGATGTAACAACGATAAATAGCTGCATGAATAAATTGCGATGGGCTTGTTTTGCAGAGCTAAGTTCACCTTGATGGTGAACCGGTACTGGTCCTTGTGGAGGTTGCTGTTGGTGACGGTGACCACGCCAGCGGCGGCGTCCACTGCAAAATGCTCCGAACCGCCGTCGGCGAGGGAGAAGACGAGTCGGGTGGAGTTGAGGGACACCTCAGACGACCCCTGGCCGGGGTCAGGGGTCCGGTCGGGGTCAAAAGCCTCCACCCTGAGGACCTCCACGCCCCTGTAGGTCGGACGCAGGAGGACCGCCTCGTAGGAGTCCTGGGAGAACTGGGGTGGCGAGTCGTTGATGTTGATCACCTGGGGGTCGTTTTTGTTGAATCAGTAAGTAAGTAAGTAAGTAAGTAAAGCTTTATTTATGTAGTACTTTTTAAAACACACAGTTAACAACATGCTTCAGACACACACATGTAATTAAATACAAATAAATTACAATATAAAATACAGCATAATAAGAGACAGACCAAACAAAACAAAACAAAAGATAGTTACAATAGTAACTTTAGTTACAAGATAAAACAATTACAATACAAAACATAGCACAATTAGAGACAGATCAAACTAAAACAAACCAAAAGATAAAACAGTGATGGAGACCTATTAAAAAAGCTATTAAAACAAGTGTTTAGCCATTAAAATCAAAACTCCAAAAACTCAGCAGATCTGATGGATTGGGGAAGATGAAGATGAAGATCACCTTTTGTTTTGCAATCAGAGCGAGGAATGGATAAAAGGCAGAGATTTGAGGATGATGAGATAGAAGAAATTAAAAATCATATTTAGCGTAGGATCATGAACCAGCTCCAGGCAATAAACCCTCTAGTCTCACAAATCAGACATTAGATTAATAATCTAAAGTCTGATATCAGTTGAGCTGAAATCTCGATGAACGTGGCATTTAATTTTCTTTCGCTTCATATTTGTTTTGACCAATCATGCCGCTGGAATGGCTCTGTAAGCGCATGATTGGCAATTAACAGCGAACACAAACTCGGTCAGCAGTAGTAAACTATAAACGCTGTAAAGGTTTCAGAAATGTTTAGGTTTCGAATCAATACCATGCCGACTGGCCACTCTAGAAATACACTTATTAAAGCCCCCTTCTGAAAGCTTCATCCACTCGCACAAATGAATTTCTCTTCTTGGTAGAATCTGACCAGACAAGGACACAAGGCGTAACTCTGTCCCTTTCAGTTGTTTGGCTCCCGGCCCAGGCGCTTGTGCCGTCTCCTAGCTCTGCCGTAACGTAGTAGGACTGCTGGATCCCCAGACGATGAAACCCCCACCGCACCACATCTGAACGACTTACCTTCACCAGCACCTCCGCAGGGCCGTCTGCCGCCCGGGGAGGCCGGCCGCTGTCTCGCACGTGAACGCGGAAAGCAAACTCGGGAAAGGTTTCGTAATCCAGCGGGGAGATTGTCCTGCGGTGAGCCAATAAACAAACAAACGAAACAAACAATCCCGCATTAGTGTTGTGCTGAAATACACATTTTGTTTAAATGTCCTTTAGCCTCTGCGCATCGTGACTCATTTCGGGGGCACTAAAGCCCAGCTTGACATCTCATTCCTAAGCGGAGATACCCGCGTGTCATAACGCCCAAATGGCCCATTCACTTTTTTTTAGTGCGCATTATGACAGCGAGCTATCAACACCAAACCAATACCTGTGCGTTCCAGGCGATGAGTACATAATGTGTTTTTGAGTTGATAAGCACTTGCTGAAAACACTTCATTAATTTATAATTACCAATCGAGGCAGAGAGAGTGATGATCAGAAAATAAGGGGGTTTGGGGAACGGGAACGCCGTACCGGATCGACCCTGTGCCCGGATCCACGCTGAAGAACATGCGGGCGGTCTCCTCCATGATGTGGAAGACCAGCAGGGCGTTGTGGTTGCGGTCCTGATCCGAGGCCTGGATCACCAGAGGGAAACCGTTCTCTCCCAGCAGCACGCTGTTGACGGGCGCCGCTTCGCTGATCACACCCACATATCTTTAGAGAGAGAGAGAGAGAGAGAGAGGGAGGGCAAAAGGGATGATGGAAAAGAGTAGATGTGTGTGTGTGTTTGTGTGTGTGTGTGTGCACCAGAGCAGGGAGCAAATCAATTCAGAAAAAAAATCCCATTGTCAACCCTCAGCAGAGAGCGAAGCAGCCCCGAATCTCCTACAAAATCCTCCTCCTCACCTACAAATCCCTCCATGCCCTTGCCACCCGCAGTACCTATTAGATCTCCTTCACCCTCATACCCCGTCCTGGGAATTCGCGCCCCTGAGACGTGGGTCTGCTCCCCCCCCACACACACACACACACACACACACACATACACACACACACACACACACACCAACATGCAGACTTTAGGGGGCAGAGCCTCCAGTGTGGGAGCCCCCACCCTCTGGAAATGTCTCCCAGTAAAGATCTGCAACGCTGCATCTTTGGACACTTTAAAAAAAACGACTGAAAACGTACCTGTTTACTAAGAAGGCCCATGGTCTCTAGTTCATTTCTGACATCCTCTGCACGTACATTATGTATTTATTTTGTATTATTTTGCTATCATTATTTTCTGTTCCTCTATTACTTCGTGGTGCCTGCTCTGTGTAAAGCGGGCCTTGGGTCCCGTTAAGGCACTATATAAATCAAAGTTATTATTATTATATATTATTATTATTATAAAAGTTATTATTATTATAAATAATAATAATAATAATAACAATAATAACAATAACAACAACAATACAAATAATAATAATAATAATAATAATAATAATGATAATAATAATAATAATAATAATAATAATAATAATAATAATAATATATCTAGATGGGTTGATTAGATACCTGACTTGCTGCAAGACAGGTGGGCTGTCGTTGACGTCCCCCACCTGCACTATGAGGGCGGCGCTGGACTCCACTCTGGCCACGCTCAACGCCCGCACCACCAGAGAGTAGGACGCCGTACGCTGGTCATCAAAAGATAAACACAAAAAACCAAAGCATACAGAGCAACGCTTACCATAAGCAAACACACATACACACACACACACACACCTAGGTATCTCCGAGTCCGCAGGATCTGATAGTGCAAATTGCTTTTCTTTTTACAGCGCTTCTTTTGCGTCGTCTCTCACCTCAAAGTCGAGCGGTTTGCGTAAGGTGACGGCCCCGGTGTAGGGGTTCATCAGGAAGCAGCGCTCCTCGTTGCCCCCGGTGATGTCATAAACCAGCGCCGAGCGACTGGTGGCGCCGAGGACAGCCACGAGTGCCCCGACCGTGCTGTCCTCCATCACCTGGTAGTTATCATAGAAATGTTAAGACACCTCTGAACATCGTGATCGGTTTTCACCTTTGCTGTGTCTCAATTTGCGTACTTCCATACTTCCACTTGCTATTCTGAGTGAATAAGTGCGTTCACACTGACAAGTACACTAAATGCAGCGCACTACGAGACCTTGACCTAGCAGTCAAGTTGAATGTGAAACACTGGACACTTCTCACCCTCAGTGGTCGCCATCTTGTCTATGTAGCGGAAGGGGAGGGACCACCGACATTTGTGAAAATGGCGGTGGAATTAAAAGATTCAGAGTCAATTTGTATTGATTTTTTTGAAAGTGAAAGTGAGCAAACAAGCCGGCAGATATTTTGACGGTCAAATGTTGGCCTTAATGTTACGCCCGGTTGCAATTCGCCATAAAAAACAGGAGGAAGAAGAAGAAGAAGAAGAAGAAGAAGAAGAAGAAGAAGAAGAAGAAGAAGAAGAAGAAGAAGAAGAAGAAGAAGAACTACATGGACGTGTACTAATGGAAGTATTTGAATTGAGCTCTTGTGATCTGTCCGGCATCAGAGCAAATCTAATTGAGGGGGCATTAGGGTAACCGCAGGACATCAATCTATGATGTTTGATCATATGAGTTTGCAGTCAACAAGCAACACACCAACCCAGCTCCACTTTCAAAACATGCTGCAAAGTCTCTCTCTTTCACACACACACACACACACACACTGCACTGTGTACCCACACTGCACAAAATATAGCCATACGTGCAAGCCTTGTCTCTCTCTCTCAGTCTCTCACACACATGCACGCACACGCACACACACACACACACACACGATGCGTGTGTCATTAGGACATCATTTGAAATAGACTACAAACTCTGCTCTTACCGAATAAATTCAGACAGACCCAAAAATCATTCAACATTTAGCAGCATAATTAATGTGAATTAAACGCATGGGGTTACTTTTAGAAGAGTTGCAGGCGGCGACTGTTGGTGCTGAACCTCCTAAAAAGTGTCCCTTCACTCAGTTGTGCCATACTTCCCCAAATGTGACCTTATGCAAATATGACCAACAGGGTGTGTTTTTGTTTATTTATTTTTTTTAATTGAATTTCTTTTAGCGAAAAGGTTTTCATTTTTAATGAGATAAATATAAATTAATTTATAAAACGCAGTTTGGCACCAATTGGCTTGGCCCGGGTGGGTGGGTGGGGTTGGGGGGCATGGCCGGCGAATGCCCCCCCCCCCATGAAGCCGACCCTGGATCTGTCCCTCTGACGGTATATTCTTCCACATACATTACACCATAATTTAATCCTCCATCCACCCCTCCATCCACTTTTATATACCCATAACTCTAACGTCAAATCTTCTTGATGGACGTTAGAGTTATGGGTATAGGGTGTTGGTTGATGATCCATCAATCCACTCATCCATATAATATTTTCCCCAGCAAAATGGGGGATAGATTCATTTCACAGATATTTTCGAGAATGTATAAGAATGACTACTCTGTTTCTTGGTTTGACTCTCTCCTGTAATCTCCTCACCTACTGTAGATAGACAGTTATATGCCAGTCATTCTGGGCTACATCATTTCTAGCAACAAATATCTTATCAGATGGGGGTATCTGTGACAAAATCTCATCAAATGGGGGTCATTGATAGGTTTATGGGAATACCATACAGAGAAAGCTCAGTGTTAACCTTGTTCCAAGGTACTCAGCTCAGGAGTGGGGGGGCGGGGCGACCTATTTTGAGCTCTGTGATTGGTTGATACTTTGATCCGCAATGCTCCATGGGACTAGTAGTCGTCTTACCCACAAAGTTGTTTATGTACACGGTTTTTATCACATTAATTTATCACAAGATTATATCGCACTAGTTCACAATAATAATGATTCACTGAGGACGGCTTCACATACATCAGAGTTATAGAAATGTTCAAAGCCGAAACAGAAAAGTGTCAATGAGGGAAATTAATGGGGTTTCGATGTCCACCGCCAAGATATATATATATATATATATATATATATCCACCCACTTAGCAACTCTATCTGTCTCCTTGTGTCACATCCATCCAACATCCATTCTGGCCATCCATCCCCCCATCCATCCATCCATCATCCATCCATCCATCATCCATCCATCATCCATCAATCCATCCATCATCCATCAATCCATTCATCATCCATCCATCATCCATCAATCCATTCATCATCCATCAATCCATTCATCATCCATTCATCATTCATCAATCCATCCATCCATTAATCATCCATCCATTCATCATCCATACATCCATCATCCATCCATTCCTCATCCATCAATCCATTTATCATCCATCCATCCATCATCCATCCATCCAGCCTTCCATCCATCCGTCCATCTTCCCATCCAGCCGGCTCCCGCGTTACCTCAGCCTGGTACTCTCTCTGGGTGAACGTGGGCTTAGAGACCTCCGAGAGGGTCAAGGAGATGCGGGCCGAGGCGGTGGCCATTAGCGGAGGGTAGCCGCCGTCTACGACACGCACGGTCAGCACGTAAACGCCCACGGAGGTGAAGTCCAAGCTCCTGGCGGTGGAGATAACGCCGGTGGAATTAACCACGCCAAACACACCGCCTGAGTTCCCTGCAGAGGACACAGGAGGAGGAGGAGCGTGTGATTGGACTTGTGACCTCCTCTGCTCTTCTCCGCTGAAAATAATCACCTCATCTCACATTTCTCACATCTCCCATCACACATTTAATATTCTTTTTTTTAAATGTATTTTAAAGGGGGGGGGGGGGGGCTGGTGAGAGTAAAAGATATGAGACATTTCGAAAATTTCACGAGTCATAACGTGCGTCTGATTTTTTATTTATTTAATTGTCTGTGTTGATTTTTAGGCAGCGAGACCGGCGCACACACCTGCTTCTATGCTGTAGGTGAGCCGACCGTTGATCCCGTTGTCCTTGTCTAAGGCCGTCACCCGCAGCACAGAGGTCCCCGCCGGCGAGGACTCGTACGCCACGGCGTCGTAGACGGTGTTGGTGAAGTAAGGGACGTTGTCGTTGGAGTCCTCCACCGCCACCAGAATGCGGGCCAGGTCGCGGTTAAACGGAAACTCCTGATCCTTGACCTGGAGCCCGCGGCAGAGGCCAGACGGTCGGGTCATGAGAAAAAAAAAAATAGGGAAAGGAAGGAATTAGGGGGATTGAATAGAGCAGTCAAGAGTTGCCAAGTAGAATAAACGTGGAAGGGGGGGTGGGGGGGAGTAAGGGCAGGGCACGCTCACAGGGTCACGCATCTAGACACATTCAGACTAATTAACTAATATGCACACAACGGCACACACACACACACACACACGCACGCACGCACACGCACACACACACACACACACACACTCATCAGAGTCAGCCCCCTCACCATAACCGTGAGGATGTGTTGTGTCTGGGCTTCGTAGTCCAGGCGGTCCGCGGTGTACACCGCTCCTGTGCTGGGGTTGACCCGGAACAGCCGCATGCTGGCCGGGTCCACGCTGCCGTAGATGGAGAAGCTGAGGCGGGCGCGGTCGTCCGCGTCGGACGCCCGCACGCGCAGCAGCTCCACGTCCACCGGCGTGTCCTCTGACACGCTGACGTCGTACGCGGGCTGGGAGAAGACGGGACAGTTGTCGTTGGTGTCCAGGACACGGATAAACACCTGGGGGAGAGACAGAGAGAGAGAGAGAGAGAGAGAGAGAGAGAGGTAAAGTTAAAGAGAGAGAGATAAGGACAGAGACACAGAGACAGAGATAGAAGAGACAAATAAATCAAACAAACAAAAATATCGAAATGAGGACAAACACACACAGATATGGAGAGATAGAGAACGGTAGAGAGAGAGAGAGAGAGAGAGAGAGAGAGAGATAAGAAAAGAGACAGAAGACAGGGAGACAAATAAATCGAAAGAAGGACAAGCACGCAGAGATATGGAAAGAGATAGAGATATATATGTATGTATATATATATATATATATATATATATATATATATATATATATATATATATATATATATATATATATTATGTAGAGAGAGAGAGAGAGAGAGGGACAGAGGGAGAGAGAGGGACAGAGGGAGAGAGAGAGAGAGGGACAGAGGGAGAGAGAGCGAGAGTGCGAGAGGGAGACAGAGAGACGAGTAGACGGTTGCAGGAGATACACCAGTGCATTATTTATATGTATCTGAGTGGGCCAGGCTGTCGGCTGTGGCGGTGGCTGCGGCGGTGTGTGACAGATGAGAAGCAAGCGTTACCTGGGCTGTGGCCACGCTGGTCCCATCTGTCACCTGTAAGGTCATGTTGTAGACGGACTGCACCTCGGCATCCAGGGGCCGGGCCACAACTATGGTCCCCATGCCCATCTGAAGGTCAAACTGCATATCGAAGCTCCCTGGACAAACACAAAACACACACACGCACACATGCACACACACACACACACACACACACACACACACAGATGCACACACAGATGCACACACACACACACAGATGCACGCATGCATAGATGCACACACCCACACACACACTCACACACACACACACACACACACACCGCAAGACTTCCAATTACTTAGCATTCAGTGGGAGTGCCTCACTCAGGTGCTCTAAGTTATTACTGTGTAATTGTTTTGGCGAGGTGCCTGTGTTGGGAGCTGGAGGGCCTGGGAAAAAAAACACTCCAATGCATGGCAATGTAGCACCGGCGCTGCTCATGAGGCCCATGAGCTGTTAGCAGCGGCATAAACATCTGTCTTATCACTCGCAAACACACACACCCATCTCGGAGATCAAAAAGCCGGGGCCAGGTCTCTCTCCACGGGCAAGGAGTTTAAAGTGGAGAGGCCTCGTGTTTGATTATAGCCGGAGAGAGGATTGATTTAACTGTTTGGGTATTCTGTGCTGTCGTTCCCCTCCTCCTAACTTCTCTCTAGAGATATCCTGAGAGGAGTTTTCTTCGGTGTATGAATACTGATGGGTGTTTTTTATTTTATTTATTTTTTTACCTTCTCCGAATCACCAGAGCGTTTTGGGCATGTTGTGTGCGTGAGTGAGCCACCAGGATTCAGTTTTTTTTTTCCCGGAGAAGGCAGGTAAGATCGGTGGGTAGGTGGGTGAGTAGGCGGGTGAGTAAGTGGGTGGGTACTTCTCCCAGAGAGACGTAATGAAACTTTCCGTCGTCGTTAAGGAAAGCAGCAATCACTGCCTGTTGTGTCTCCTCTCCCGCTCCGCTTCTTTCTTCTCATCGTCTCGCCGCGCCTTCTAGGAGTTTTTTTTGTTTTTTTTCCCCACAGTCCCACAGTGCGTTTGTAGCCACTCGCATCGACCGTCCCTCAACATAATTGAGACAAATTCAATAAATAACCGTGAAGAATTGCCAAGTTAGAGAAAGTCCCACCTGTTTCCAGCGAGCAGTTTCGTCCACATGCATTCTGGGGGATGTAGAACGTCTCTCTGGCGATCCGCCCGCCTTCGTCGTAACGAGACACAGACAGAAAGACAGACAGACAGACAGAGAGAAAGAGAGAGATTGAGAGAGACACACACAGACAGACAGAGAAAGAGAGAGATGAAAAGGATATGTGAATCATCAAAGGTGTATCATACTCTGATTGCACCTATTTGTGTTGCTACGCTACGCTCTCGCTCGCTCCCTCACCGATGATATCGAACCAGAGCGGCGTGCTGGACTGGCGTACGGAGACGACCCCCACCGGCTGGGCCACGCCGGCCGTCTCCGGGACGGAGAAGTTGTAGTGCCTTTGGGCAAACAGCAGCGGCAGGTGCGAGGCGAGGGGCTTGCGTATCCACTCTATCTGCAGTCGGACGGTGGACCACAGCGGCGGGTCGCCGCTGTCCGCTGCCTTTATCTGCAGCGAGGGGGTTGACCAGAAACATTAAGGACATTCCATTAAATGGTTAAATAAAACCCATCAATTATAATTAATAATACTACCCGTGGCATGAGCGGATTTATTGGTCGAATACCTTGGACTTTATTTATTTATTTAGTCATTCATTCATTCGCTGATTGATCACCTAGATCGTAAAAGTCGTATTAAACAGTCAGTGTGCCGCAGCTTCGGAAGGGTGTCGAAAACCCAAGAGGTCAACGAAGTGTGAACAACTTAAGTCCTGAGGGAGGTAGCACTCTTAAGGCTAAATAATGATGCATTTAATCCTCTATATCGCCACAATAAATGGAATATAGATGTGCCGGATGTGCAGTCATACAATAGAGTGCATAAATCCTAATTTACAGCTACAGCGACTGCCGTGTAAATCAAGAGGAGGGATTGCGCAACTGATGGCCTGCACAGATCGCTGCTGGCAACATTGAGATGAGCTTGCGGGGATTTATGAGTAGAGGAGAGTGACGGACAGCGAAGGAGAGGGCGATCAATCAGGCAGTTTTTACATATTGATACCGCTGTAATCTGGGCGCTACTTTTTTGCGAATGCTATGATCCTGTATTGACATTGTGACAACAACACGAAACAGACCAGTAGAAGGTACGACGCACCCTCGGATAATTAGGTTTTAAATTTAATATTAAATCGACAAACAAACGTGAAATGAAAAACAAAATAAGAAAGTTTTAAAAAGTTTTTAACTTACGGGTTGCATCAATGAACGATGAACAAAAATCATATATACACATATTTTATGTTTTACACAGAGATATGCACATGTTCAAAGGATGCTGGCTTGCTCATCCTGCTGATGCTAACCGATGCTAATTGATTCAGTCGGTCGATTGACTCAAACTTTCGTCATTGGGCGAGGACAACAACGTGACAGACCGTGAGGACGTCGACGCTTCCCGCCGTCACCGTCTTCCTCGACGACACCATGGCCGTCCGGGGGTCGATGGAAAACTTGTCGTCGCCGTTGCCGTCGACGATGCTGTACGTGATGTTGCCGTTGGCGCCCTGGTCGCGGTCGTACGCGAACGCCCGGTACACCGGGTCGCCGCGCCTGTTGCGGTCCCGCTCCGGCAGGCTGATGCGGTAGGCCGCCTCGGGGAAGGTGGGCGGGTTGTCGTTCTGGTCCTCCACGTGAACGCGGACCCACACGGTGGACTGCCTGGTCGTCACCGGGCCGTCGATCACCGTTACCTAGGATTCGCGGTCATGAGTTATGCAGATGGAAAAACACACACGCACACACACACGCACACACACACACACACATGCACACAGTACAAACAAAACAGATTTGCACGTCTACTATCATTATATCCAGATTATAATGAAGAACCAGCTCATTAAGTGCTTTGATGTGTGTGTCTAGCTCTGCAATATCCCCCCCCGCCCGCCTGGTCCCAGGGCAGCCGTTCACCACCAAACCATCTGTGTGGTGGTGGCGGTGGTGTTCTGGTGGTGACCTGCTGTGTCTGGTGCAGGGGCCGGCAGGCCGGGGCGGCGCGGAGCCCAGCTCGCTCAAACTCACTGCATCATTGATCTGCCAGAGGCTGAGCTCTGATCACCGATCAATCAGACGAGCGCGGGGCCGAGCGCGCAGCAGGCAGGCTGACTCGCTGTGTGGCCTCTGAAAGGCAGGGTGGCCTGCGCACTCATTCTGGGGACATCTGGTTAACTGGCCCTCCCTATTAAAAACCCATCGTGTCTGTGGCCTGACAACGCCAGAGCAATTCGAAAATGCGTATTAGTCTGGAACCTCTCCTGTCGCTTTCGATTTTCCAAAGGGTTAGACGGATAGACCTGCAACCAATCGGAGCACGTGACGTAAATTCAACTTTAACCAAATCGGCAAACACATCTTTCCTATCAACGAAAGCTTTAAGTATAGTTGTTTGTTCTTCTTTTAGAGAAAGCATGCCGTCCAGTTAAATCCGCGATAGCAGATTCAACAGACTGTTCCATATCAGCGGCAGCCATCTCGGTTATTCCTCTGTCCAGTCGCTGCGTCAAACCCGCCCCACATTAGATATATGGCTGTTATTGGCCCGACGCGGGCCGGGTCGGCTGGAAATCTGTCTGAACGGGAGACGTATCTGTCAGAGCAAATAAAAGATGAGCTCGCAAGATTGGTCCGGTTCCCGGGCTACACCGTGTCTAAATACGGGGGGGAGATTCATCACACAAGGTGACTGGATGAAGCCGACAACACACACTTCCTCCTGTGCCCTTCGGTTGTCGATCTGCGTTCGCGATATACGCAGTCTTTCTTCCAGTTCTTGTGATTCTCTTGTCTCTTTGTCTCATACCGCGGGCGAGTATTGTCACACTTATGTATTGTCTACACTAATATTTATTCGGGTCTAAAAATAAATACGACGCTTGTTGACCGGGGAACGGATTCGCAAAGTCAACGGCGGCGAGGACAGAGGACACCGCAAGCCCAGACGTGTTTCTCATTCTCTCTCTTCATTACACGGGGGGGGGACACGGCGCCGCTTAGCGATTCAACAGAGGTGAATACGTATGCGAGTTTCAGACACGTGGGAGGCAAAAGTTTTCACGTGGAAAGTCGTACTATCGAGGTTCATCTGCATGCGAAACGGCAGAAGGTTACAGCAGCAACGGTAATCACAGATCTATCTGTGTGCCCGAAGCCCGGGTTTATCAAATGCCACGCAGAAGACACTCTGTTCCTCGTTTCGAAAACCTCCTGACGAGCGGAGATAACCCACGATGAATGATTACACCGGGAAATTCCTCAACACGGGCTCTAAAAACTACGGCCATTCATCAGCGTTTATGAGGCGTCGCGGGGCCCCGATGGGTACGGGGAGGTTTACCGTCATCTGCATGTTGATGCTGCGAGGGAACAGCTGGCAGCGCCCGATAATTAACAGCGGGGTAAAAAACCAAAAATGATTTAGGTAATGCGTAACGATGTGTGTGGGCTCTACATCACATGCCTCTAAAAAGTGCTCCGCTTGTTGTTCTCTGTCCAGCTTCCGCGAGGTGGTTGTGATCAGACCTGGGAGGAGAAGGGGGGAGAGAGCAGAGCACGAAAGGCAAAGGTTACTTAAAGGCCACAAGGCCCCTCGTCGGGGGCCGCTACCTTTCTCTCCGTCGGAGGAAAAAGATCACGCGTGCGTTTAACATGCGACACGCGCCTCGTTCGGAGGATCGGGATTTCATTATTTCATTTAGCCGAGTTATGCATCCATTCTATTGGCGAGTTCAGAACAATACCCTCTTTAGAAAAATGTGCAGTTTTCAATGGAGAAAGTACTTGGAGAAAAGTTTTAATATTCAAAATAATGTTATGCATTCACAGTTTTGCATTGATGTTCTGCATCCTCCAAAATCCATACATTATCATTATATATTAAAATACTACAAAATACTATATTAAAAGAGCATTTCAGTTTCAAATTACAACTCCACAGACACATCTGTAGCCTGTATGCCTGTATGCTTCAATATCCTCGTCTGACTGTCTGACCGTCTGTTTGCCAGCTAAGAAAAGTCAAAGAACATATATCATTTCATAGCAACTGCAGCAAATTCTGAGATTGATTCACAGATAAACACACATCATCTTTTGTCTGCTATCCATCGGCCCATTCCTCTACTCCAGTCATTCGCTGCTGTTTGCTCTTCTCATCTTATTTTCATCTTCTTCTCCTATATATCGAGTGTTAGGGGATGCAGACAGTGTTGGGCGTAACTTATCAAGTTTATGTGTGTATCTCAGAATGAACCAATTGTCGATTTTTTTGATTGCAGAGAGCAGTGTTATGCTTACGTCTCACCAACAGGGCCTAACATTAATGTCCATGTTTGCAGCCATCCAGATACTGATACTGACCATGCATTGCACGTGGCACCCTTTAATCCTTTAGCACACTTCATGCCAGAGCCATGGACAGATGGGGACATTTTTGGCACGCGGCCATATTGTACAGCCGTGGGTCAATGCGTCGCCCTGCCACCAGGACGCCGGGGGAGAGGCGGTCAATATTAGCTCTGATCCGCACCGGATCATTTGCATGATGGCAGACGCTTGACCATGTTGAGCAAGTAGCTATAGCGTCGGATGGTGGCTTGTTGTCCCCCACCACTGTCGCTCTCTCGCTCGCCGCTCACTTGTGCATTCTCGCAGCGCTCTGCTATCTGCCGTGCACATCGACTGTGGAGTTGAAGAGCACCTCGACACGCACACACGCACACACACACGCACACACGCACAAACACACACACAGAAATACGACCTCGTTCACTATCCATCTCCATCTCCGTTGTTCACAACAAAGGCGCAAAGGCAGAGACACATACACACACACACACACACACACACACACACATTCACACACACACACACACACACACACACGCACACACATTAAATCACACATAAACATCACTATAATGCTCATGCACATTACTCTACCAATGAAAAAACACACGCATACATACGACCTCAAATGGAGGGTGGGACGCAGTCTGTTGAGTGCTTCCTTGACTTTGTGGGACAGAAAATACTGAGTGCACTATTGTATGGATTTTTATTGATTCTGTGTTAACAGTTTGTTCACTAAAGCATCTGTGTGGGGAGAGATTTTTTTTAATTGGATATTTGTTTGATATTCAAACTGCAAGTGTGGGCTCAATGCAAACACACACCCATACATACAAACACGCTCGCACACTCGTGCATAGGCGCACACTCTCGCACGCACACATGCACGCACGCACATACACACACGCGCGCGCGCGCGCACACACAGAAACAGTTTGAGTTTCAGTGTCACCTTGAGCTCGCTACGCTGGCTAACTTTGATTAAGCAAATCAGAGCGAACGTAGCGCTGCGGCGCTGGTCGGCTGTAGAGGGGGAGAGTCGGACGGCTTATTCAGCAGAACCCTCCCTACCAACCGGTCTGATAAGAACAAAACCAAAAATCAATAATCCACAGTTCCCCTCTACCAATTCACAATCCTCATTTTACCAGGGGATAAGATATGAAGTAAGTCAGTAAGTAAGTCAGTAAAAAGGTATGAAGTAGAAGAGCGTGCTGCATATTATATCACATGAGAAGATCTTTAGATCGGTACGATATATCGATATATCGAGTGCCAAGCCTTATTATCTTAACACTGTGCTAATGCAATAATAGCACGGCGTTAAGAGTATGTTTGGCAAACAGTGGAGGCGGTCCTAGAATATAAGTGTGATGCAAAGTGATGACGACCGTTGATCGCACACACAGACATACAAAAGGATCCATTCCCCGTTCGTGGATGAGACCCACAACAAATCCACTCCTGCCGGGTAACACGCGTGACTCCCGGCGCGCAGCACGTGGGAGCGCCGCGTCTGACACCCGTCTCTCTCATCGCGGCACGGCTCACGGAGGCACTCTCTAACCACACACGCCGCATGCATGAACACAGCAGCGCTACGGCGCGGGCTGTCCCCGCATATCTTAATATATATAGCGGCTCAAATCCTCCGCTGGAGTCGGCGGCGGGGGGGGGGGGGGGGGGGGGGGGGGGGGGGGGGGGGAACGGAGCAGGGCAACGCGCGAGTCTGGCGTCGTGGGGCCGGTGTGAGGCAGCGGCGGTAATAAGGGGCTGTGAGACTACACTGGTTAAGCGGAACGTCATCAATCGTCGATGACGCGAGGTACCCTGACATACAACTAATGACAACACAAGAAGAGGGAAAGCGATGGCTCTTTGGGTGTTTTGCTGTTTGTGTTCTGGCAGAGATGGAGAGCAGGGCTCAGATGGCGTGACACCCTCCCTTGTGGTACAGACACTGAAAAGTAGCCCAGACACACGTACACACGTACACACACGTACACACGTGCACACACACACACACACACACACACACACACAAATGCACACCCATACCCACACACACACACATACACACAGACACCCACACCCACACACCCACACGCACACACACACTACCCAGACACACACATACACATGCACACACACACACACACACAATACCCAGACACACACACACACACACACACTACGCAGACACACATGCACAGCAGCAAACAAATTATGGTGTTAATGTTTACACATTCGGGTCTGGCTAGCGATGATTATTCCCCCTGTCAGCACTATATTCCAGCTAACAACAAGGGGGCTGAATAATAACAGTTTAAACACGGTGCAGGTGCATTAGCAAGCATGCTCACATATATCAGAAAATTCATGAATGTGAGATAGTGTGTCTGTCCAGAATCTATACTGCTCTATTCACCACGGTGTAGTCATGCCCCCCCCCCCCCCCCCCCCCCCCCCCCCCCCCCCCCCCCGTCCCCCCCCCCCCCCCGTCCCGCCACACACACACACACAGACTCCCTCCACTCCGTGACCTTCACATCGTAATGCATCTTTCATAGAGGGGAGAGTAAAACGTAGTTTGGATTGAAAATTAAACATATACAGAACAGTTTGCCTCCTGGGGTCTGACAGGGGACACACACAGGTCGTCAGCGGGTCGATCAGAGGTTTGCCGGGTCTATTAATCAGCAAACAAGTTCCTGCCAATACAGTAAATACTGAATAATGTGCATGTTTGTCAACTTTTTGCCACTGTACACACAAGTATAACAGCTTAGCCCAGCGAAAAGCAGTGAATACATTTGTCGTTGGGCATTCCAGGGTTTCTCAGTCATTGAAACGGTGAGTTGAGATTGTAAAACAAACAATTGTAATAAGCCAGTTCAA
>JAOPHQ010003133.1:25000-60000 GCA_030340625.1 Merluccius polli | reverse complement strand
TTAATATCAGACACGTGCTAACTCTTAGCCGGTAAACAGGCCGGCATACCAAGGAGGAAGGAGTAGACACGTGAGATTAAATGTGAATTTGTCTAATACGGAGAGTAATCATTATTAAGCACAGTGCGCCGCACACACACACACACACACACGTCCTCCTTTCCAAAACCATCTCTTCTCTCCTCTCTCGCCGCTCTGCTACACCTTTCTTTCGCTCTGTGTCTGTTTGACTATCTTTTGCAGTTTTTCCTCTACATCTTTTCTCCTTGCACTGAGAGACCGAGTATGACAGTGAGTCAAAACAGAGTCCCTCAAGACGGCAGAAAGACAGAGTAAGACTCAGTGGGGACACGGGAGGACAACACAGGCTCATACCACAAGATCAACACTAACGCTACTTGACACAGTACTGCAATACCATCACATGTCATGTTTATTTGACTGCATATTTAATCGAACGGCAGGCATACTTTTTTGTTTAATATCCTACGCGCAAATAAACTTGAGGGGGAAACAAAATCAATTATAGCCAATGAAAGAAAGTCAAATCTTCTTCACTGGTCCCTGCTGCAACCTTTACCTTTCCTGTTATCGCTTCACTTCCTCTCTCCTCGCTCCTTCTCTGCCTGTACTTTCAAACCGTCTGATTTCCCATGGAAAGATTGCGCTCGCTACAAAGGTTATCCCTTGCTATCGTTCGCTCCTAGCTATTCCCCCTTCTCCCTTGCTGTACATCCACCAGGCCGGTGGAAGTCCCAGGTCTGCTGCTGAACACCACAATGTTTTTTTCCAGCCCTTTAAGCACGCTGCTTTCTCCTCTATCGGATTGTTATATCTTATCTACTATTTCAATATATTAAAGATAATGCTAATTAATGTTCATCTGCCAAATCTTTTTTCGTCGTTTTTCTCACCTCTCTCTGTCTCTCTGTCTGTCTGTCTCTCTCTCTCTCTCGCTCTCTGTCAGCAGTACAATCGATATTAATTAACCTATTTAAAGGTCAGGACAGACTACTGCCACCAGTGATGTACAGTAGAGGCCAATCTGAGGATGGTTAAATTAGAGGCAATGTTAAATTCAGTTGATTGAGCATACCATATATATATACTGTATATATATATATATATATATATATATATATATATATATATACTGTATATATCCATTACACTCCTGAAGTCTTTTTTCCTCAGTGAGCAGTGTAGTACAGCGAAGCAGAATTCACACACCGGACGTTGGTCAGACACTCGGGAGAACACACTCCAGTCCACACACACACAAACACACACACACACACACACACACACACAAACACACACATACACACTATGTTGCCATGGTTAGATAAATCAGAATGAATCTGCTGTATACTTCATCGCTGGAAGGATTGCAAGGAGCGGGCCTTGATCAGTGACTGAGCCGTGCAGGGAGGGCTCAGAAGTGCCGGGCCCCGGGCCCTACAGCCACTGCCCTGATACTGTAGCTGGCATGCTGCCCTCATTACAGTAATGATCTCCCAGTACACACAGTGGTGCCCACGTGAGTTCCCCACCAGCATCCCACTGGCGCTTACTTTACTTCACTCTTTCCATTCATCTGCATCCATACACCACCACCACCCCCCCGCCTCACCGCATCCCCCCCCCCACACACACACACACACACACTCCCGCACTTACAAAAATCTGAATTTCCATGCATATACAAACAGTGTGGGTATCCATATTCATAAGTGTACACCCCAACCTAATTGCAAATACAGAGATATGCTGCTTTGTCATAAATCTTTGACCAAAGCAAAAGCATTGACAGGGACAGGGAATGACTGAGCTCTCAAGGGAAGAATGAGAATCGGACTAAAGGTAGCAAGAAGTAGAATGATAAAGGAAACAGAGTGATGGCAGAAAGCGAGACAGGAGAAGGATACGCGTGGATACCCAATGAGTCGTCCTTATGCTACAAAGAATTTCAGATTGCTTATTATCTCCAAAAGATTAGCACCAAATTGGGGCTTTAATATTCCAAGCATGACACTGCAAGCAATTGGATTTACACTCTACATAAATTTGCCTCAGACATTGATCTTGTGTCACACCTGTTTCTTCATCAATGGTGAAAGTGCCCAGTCCGCTGCCTCCTCTGATAGAGTACTTCAGCGCCCCGTCCCTGCCTCTGTCGTCGTCCTTAGCGCTGACTGTCAGTACGCTGGTGCCCGCTCGAGAGTTCTCCTTCACTGAGCCTCTCACGGCAAAGTCAGAGAAGTAGGGAGCATACAGATTCTCATTGACGTCCACCACCTGCGGTGACACACAAATTAATGTTATCCATCTGCAGAATGTTTTAATCAGAAACTGACAAAGTGTGTGCGTGTGTAATCATATATGTGTGTGTGTGTGTGTGTGTGTGTGTGTGATCATTTCTGTGTGAGTGTGTGTGCGTGTGCGTGTGTGCGCGCGTGTGTGCGTGTGCGTGCGTGATTTACACACCTCCACCTCAACAAATGATTGAGTGCTAAGGCTGGGTGTCGCTCTGTCTGCAGCCAATATAGTTAAGTTGTAGAACTGCTGTTTCTCATAGTCCAGCTCCTTTCCAATCCTCAACACCCCACTCAAAGCATCTACCTGTATGGACAGTTGCACAACAAAGCAAAACTTTATTTAAAAAAGTCTGGTTAGTTATTTATATTATCGTTCCATTAAAGCAGGACAAACAAGTGTGCAAAGGCAAAGGCAGACCTACCTCAAAAGTGCTGTTGAAGTCATTCAACAAGGAGTATTGGAGCTGCCCTCCGAGACCGAGGTCTGGGTCCTGACCCTGAATCCAGGTGATCACAGCCCCCACCGGAAGGTCCTCCAGCACCCTGGCGCTGTAGCTGCTAGGGATGAAAGCTGGGGCGCAGTCATTGACGTCGCCAATTATAATAGTAAGTGTAGTCACCGATGACCTCTGGGTGCCTCTTTCCGCCTTGTCTCTGGCCTCTACCTTCAAGCTGAATGTTGGAAAGGCCTCCCTGTCCAGCTGGCTCGACACAAATACACCTCCAGTCTCTCTGTTAATGCCAAACTGTGGGGCATTCGTCAGCAGCGCGTAGGACAACTGGCCATTTTGACCCGTGTCTTTATCGAAAGCACCGACAGTGATAACTTCCAGACCGACGGCAGAGTTCTCGGCGACCAGGGCAGAGTAGCTGTCCTGAAAGAATTGGGGGTCATTGTCATTTGCGTCCTCAATGATCACTGTCAATAGCCTCCAACTGGTCATCTGCGGAAAGCCCTGGTCGTAGACAGTGATATTGAGAAAGTAACGATCGGACCTCTCGCGGTCCAGTGGCTCTAATACAGTTATCAAGCCATTCTCCATGTCGATATTGAAACAGTTTTCTTGATTCCCCTGAGATATGGCGTAGAGAATAAGGCCATTGAAGCCCGTGTCACTATCTCGTGTTCTCACTTGAAATACGCTGGTGCCAGGGACGAGGTCTTCCCTGACCAGAATACTACTGGGCAAAGACTCAAATTGTGGAGCTTGTGTGTTTTGAGAGAAAGCATATGTATAGCTCTCTTCGACTTTTGGAGTCGCCATAGCAGCTGCCTTGGTGAGCATTTTCTCAGCCAACAGCTGGGCCATCTGTGTGTCCTTGCAGTTGAACCCCCTTGGTGGAGTCCTCCCCCTCACGACGGTTAGATTCACAAACGTAGGGTCGGAAAACATCTCCCCGTCTGTCGCAGCCACTTTCAGATTAAATATTCCACTTTTAAGATTAGCTGCGGCTAGAGATCTCCGCAACGACAAGGCTCCAGTGTCCGGGTTCAACGTGAAATAGTCTAGTTCATTACCAGACAATATACGGTACCGCACATCTCCAAGTTCGTCTATGTCTATGGCTGAAAGAGTGAGGATAGTTTTGCCAATAGGGAAATCCCGAGCTATCATCCCTCTGCAGGACACCTTCTCTAAAAGAGGCCTGTTGTCATTAATATTAACCAGGCGAATCGTGACATTAGCCTCACTCTCCCTTCTGTATGGGGAACCCCAGTCGGAGGCTCGCACTGCAAATGTATAAGTATCAGCAGATGTCTCAAAGTCCAGATCTCTTGTAATCCTGACCTCTCCTGTTTCTTGATCGATGGCAAAAGGTACGTACTGCAGACCGGAGATCGTGTGGGTTACATACCCATTCTCTGCTTTATCAGCATCGGTGGCAGAAACCACCAGAACAACTGTGTCCAGTGGTAAACTCTCGTTGATGTCAATGTCATAGAAGGCCTGGGTGAACACTGGGGGGTTATTATTAGCATCCTCTATGATGATTTGCAGCTTGGTTTGAAGCTGACTAATAATATCAATAATTTCTAGCTCCACAATCTCCTGGGTTATTGTTGACAACGCCTGAGTGGTCACGATAATTCCAGTCAAAGGGTTTATATCGAAGTACATTGGATCTAAGGGGGCAGTGAAGCTGTAATTGACAAATAGGGGAGAAGGGGATATTCGCACCTTGTCTACAAAAGTGCCAGGGGGGGCTATTTCACTCAGCTTAACTTTATAAACACCTTTTTCAAATTCCACCTTCACTGGCTCTGGCTTTTCCACCAACAGTTGAACAAACTGGCTATTGGAAAACTTTGGGGGGGTGCCCCGGTCTTTGGCCTGGAAGGTCAGGTTGAAGCCATTGGGAAATTGATTCCAGTTCACCAGCTCAGATGTTTTAACTCTATACTCATTGTTGACAGGCGACCTGTCGACAACAAACTGTTCCAGCGGGTCACCGTCGACGATGCTCACCCACTCTATATCGCCGGCAACACCCTCATCTTTGTCCTCCACCGTCAACACGGCGTAAACCGCGTCCTTCTGTGACCACGACGGAGTGACCGCAGTGGCGGTGAGCACGGGGGGGAACTCATTGACTCGCTCGACCGTCAGGACCAACTTAGCCGTGCTGCTGACGCCGTTGTTTCCGTAGAGCTTTAACCCTCTGTCCACCACCTGCACTTCCAACTCAAACCGCCCTTGGACTTCCTGTTGGAGTCGGCCGGTCAAGGTGACGACGCCGCTGGTCGGGTGGACCGCGAAGAGGTCCACTCTGTTATTGAAGAAGTAGTAGAACTCGCCGTTGGAGCCCACGTCCGCGTCGGTCGCCGTGACTCGTCCGATGCTGGCTCCGAGCGGGGCGCTCTCGGGAACCGCCATGGAGTAGGCGGTCGGGGAGAACAACGGCCGCAGATCATTGGTGTCCAGAACCTGGACGTAAACGGTCGCCGTGGCCTCTAGAGACGCTCGAGAAGACGCTTTCACCGTCAGGGTGTAATTATCTTGCACCTCCCGGTTCAAGATGGCACCGCTGCCACCATTGGTGCGTATACGAAGGAAACAAAAGTCTCCCATCACAAAGTCCTCAGCCTGGAATATCCCCTCGCTGTCTCCAGACTCAATGGAGTAGCTAATGTCCAAGGAGCGGGGCGGCCCAAGAACGATGCCCATTTTAACGTCACTCTTGGCGTATGTCCTCGCCGCAGAGTTCTCAAAGATGGACGCGTTATAAGATAACTGGGTGAAGAGGAAGAGGCTGGGAGAAGCCCTGGGCGCCTGCAGGAACTGGGCTTGGATCGGGCAGAGAAACGGTGTGAAGAGGAAGGAAGAGGAGAGGAAATGGAGCAGGAGCCAGAAGCGTGAAAGAGCCGACATAATGGCCCCAGAAAGTGACTTCATCACCCGTCCATTGCCCAGTCAACCTATTGCTGAAGAAAGAGACATTGTTTAATGAGGTTATTCAGACATCACTCTTACATCTAAGATGTTATATATATATATATATATATATATATATATATATATATATATATATATATATATATATATATATATATATATATATATATAGCATTCGCAATCGCAGTTTAAAACTGGATATTCATTATTGCCAAATATATTACAGTTGTAACTATGGAAACATTAAATCAAGTTTCAAAATGACACATAATCGACGAAACACCAACATTGACAGGTATGTCTCTAGCCTGTATGGAGACATACACCTAGATATTGTGAATATCTATACACAAAACCAGCACAAATAATATGCAATCTACTATTTGTAATGTGATAACTGGGATCGACAAACTGGAAGAAGAAAAAAAAAATGAAGACACAACAACAGATAGCCGGCTGAAAATATGCTCAACAACTCCTGGTAAAAGCAAGGCGATACATCTTACCTTTAACCATCAATCACCATGTATCATCCTCCCGCCGGCGGGTCGCGGAGCGTTAAGTTTGAGTGAGCCGCATGCACAACCCTGTAATTAACATGGGCTCATGTATTATAGACGGAATAAAAAGATGAACCAATTCCTTGTTTCGCACCTTTATTTTATTGTTTTTAATTGTATTTTTTCCCCCGTCTTGACGTTGGCTGAAGTCAGACCCTAATTCGTAGTCACGTCAACCGCCGGGGATGTAATTGCATGCTCAGACTTACCTCGAGAAGAAATGCGGAACAAATCAAAAGTATTGTTTCCCCATCAAAGCCGAAATGGTCCGTGCGATAGTTTTAAAACCGCGATACAAACGGTCCTACATAAAGAAAAAAAACAACGTGCTTCTCACATAACCCCTAACACACATGATAGACGCAGCATGGTGCATCTGCAGAATAAATACCACATCCCAAACAACTGTCGCCAAAGCACAGGGCTAAAGTGTCTGCGGTCAGAGTCAGGTCCCACACATGGTATTAAAGCAAGTTTAATGTCTGTCTCTGTGCACCGGTGGTCGGATCGGACCGAGTGCGCTCCTTTGGGGGTATGAGAGGTAGTTTAGCCACCGGTGGGAGAGGATCGGGACTCGGAATGTGCCGAGTGTTGCCGACAGCAGCCGACAACAGCCGAAAACACCCGGAAGTCCGGAAACAAGCGAGGTTATATCAGCCACTGGCGGCTTGTCACATACTACTACTACTACTACTACTAATAATAGCTTTGTTGGTGCATGGGCTTCGCCTTTGTGTTTATCTACTGATTTTTTGTTCAGTCCTTTATCGGGGAATACCGCCATGTCAGTGTTGTGTTACAATAAAGGCTGTGGACAACGTTTTGATCCGGAGAACAACCTTGATGGTGAGTGTTGTGCTAGCGGCTAGCGTGGCTATGCTCTAATCTAGAAGCTTCTACAGTGAAACAGCCATGTGCTTTACTGAGCTTTCCCAAGTCAGTCTTTCTTTAAAACTGTTTTTTTTAATTCGGTATTTATTGTGAATGTCGATATTTTACAGCTGTACTGTACTGTACTCACTTAGTTGTGTTTTCAGGACATTTCTTGATTTCCTGATGTGCAGTAAGGCACTGTGCATTTGAAGAAACATGTTTTACATAGTGTCATTGTTGTGTGTGCTTTAGTACAAGTCCAATATATTAATCTTCAATGGTTGCTACGTGTTGGTTATGCTGGAAATGAACACAAAAACGACCTGTTACAGTCCTTAAACAGTCTTAACAACACACTACAGTGTGGCTAGGAAATAGACCTGCACGTATGATGACCCAGTGCCTTGCCTAGTCAGTAGGGCCTCCTGCCATTCAAAGAGTGCTTTAAAAACGACATTAAAATGTTGTCCCATCCGTCATTAATCCTAGCAGAGCACTGCTCACGTTGACATTTCATGACTTTTGCCTGACTCATGCCTTGAACTTAGTTATGCATGAGAGTCAACCTTAGTTATGCATGAGGGCCTGCTAGTCAGAGATGGACCTCAGGTGGACTTTAGTGTTGCTGCATAACATTTGCTGGAAAACATGACCACCACCATCATCACAGCTTGTCCCCGATAAACCAAACACTCCTAACTTGGATAGAAAGGATAAATGCATAGGAGATGGATGCGGAGTCGTTGGTGTAAGCGTCTGACGTGATTTATTCATGTATTCATTCCAGATGCGTGCACCTTCCACCCAGGAGTCCCTGTCTTCCACGATGCATTGAAGGTAAACATGTTGGTGGTTTTTCTTTGCAACAGCCACTCTTCCAGTATGTCATTCCCTACTGCTGTCCATATCACCACCAAAAAAATTGACTCTCTCTGACTCGCACCTTGGTACACCTGCACTTAACCCACATTGTATTTTACAAAGACAATTTTATGTCAATCCTGGTCGACAATAAAGAAATGTAAATCTTCTTGTTCTTGTTTTCCAGGGATGGTCTTGCTGCAAGAGAAGAACCACCGACTTCTCAGACTTCCTCAGCATTGTTGTAAGTCTGTGCTCCAGGGAATGGATGAAAGCCCTTTGTATTCGTATGATTTAGTTATAATATATTGTTTTGTATTTAGATATAGGCGGCTTTCATTTATGTAATTTCTTTACACCCCCTGATGCGATAAAACACATTTTCAGATTCACATTCATATGAATGTGCTGCATTGATTTTAGCATGCTCTCTTTAATGTTTTTTTGTTTTCATTAATAATAATGAACAATTCAATTTTTGACATTAGGGTTGTACAAAAGCCCCTCACAATAAAGAAAAGCCACCAGAGCCTGTGAAACCAGATGTGAGCTCCTCTGGAGAGAAGGAGGGGGATGACCAGAAATCAAAGTTCAATGAGTACATCATCTCTGCCCCCAAGCCTCTGGGGGCGTTCATCAGACCAAGGTATTAAGAGTTGATCCAACTTGGTGACAGAGCTCTGTTGCTGCCCCAAAACTCTAATAAAAATTATAATAATTGTATTATAATATTATTATTATTATTATTATAAACAGTTTAGTCTAAAGAAGAATGTTTTTTAACATTCATTTTCTGTTTTGTATTTTTATATACTTTATTGTACATGAGATGTTTAATAATATAGATGATGTAAAAAAAGATATGTTAGATATGTTTTTTTTTTGTAATAAAAAAACGGTCGAATGACCCATTATATTGTTAATAATACTGTCTTTTGATAACAATGGAAGCAATTGGTAGTTGGTAGAGAGACCTTACTTGTGAGGGGAAAGCATTGTCCCTTTTACTTGTTTCATTGGTGATGTTGGCAGTAAGAAATGCATGGATTTATGCCAACTTTAACCTTTTTAAGGAGTAATGTTTGGCATATTAAATAGATTAGGTGTCTGATAATCCTGCCAACTCCCACTTGTCAGCACTAATGTGGACTATTTTCTAAATTGCCACTTAAACGTAGATTAAATTGATACCGTGATCTATGTCTGGAGTGAAGTTTTAATTGCATACTCGTCTTCCGGTATTTTATTATTTCTCAGTGGCATCAGCCAACATGGATTTCCTTAGGGCTGTAAAAGAAATACCAGCGTTAAAATGTGTATGTGCATGGGTTCGCTGTCGTGCTGGAAATCTGGATTGTGTTTTGTGCCTTAGTGCCAATGAGCCAATGGTGAGGATGCAGCACAAGGTCTCAGCCTCTCTGAAGCAGGCGCTGGAGAAGCTGAAGCTGTCTGACAACACGGCAGAGATAAAAGGTGAGCAGTACAACTTCCTCTACCCCTTAACACATCCTCTCCTGCAGTACATGATGTGACGGGGGAGTAAGGTGCGATGGAATCAAATCGGGAATAGAAAGCAGAGCGGGTAAAAGGACGAGTTGTGATTGGGTGGGGTGATGTGTGTATTGTTCTTGTCTTTTCTTTTCAATATCCATGTCCTGAGTAACCAAACCCAGGAAGATAGAGAAGGGAAAAGCGTGGTTTGGTGGTTGGCCACTGGGGTCCCTTTGTTATAATGGCGCTGGTAAGACCACACCCCCCGCCAATGTGCGCTGCTAGCTGAGACAGTTCTGACGGCAATTGCCAGCAACAGCTGAAGATCATCAAGGTTCCTAAGCAGTATGGAATTTGATTGATTTTAGTCATTTCCAGGTCTGGATAATTATAGAAAAAAGAAAACAGTATGGAAATATATTTGTGTTTTCAGACTATTGCCCCTATTCTGTTTTCTAAAATATAAAATTCAGCATTTCAAAAAATAAATTGATCATACAAGCAGAATGTTTTTCATGGCGTTTGGAGCAGGCAGCCAATTACATATATACATAGCATCACAAATAACCAAATGTTACATTTGCCTGAACATTCATGAGTTATGCAGTGATGTAGTTATTAGAAAAGTAAACTGACTGTAAACTGACTGCCTTTAAAATTAAAATGTTCAACTAATTTTCGGTTCTTATTTATAAAAGACAAAAGAATATGGGGGGAACAATAATATATCATATGTTAAGGGAAAATAATATGAATATAGGCGGTTAGTTAAGTCCTCTTTGGGCAGAGATGTTTGACACTGGAATGTCATTTAACTTCTTCTGGCAATTATTTGACAACATAATGGCATACATGGTCAGAATGTAACATACATGTTAACATTTGGATTTTAAAACATTTGCTCTACATGATAAACATCGAGCTATTTGTACTCGGATGTCAAATTTGGTCTGGAAGAATCTACAGGCAAGTCTGGAAATTTGAGTCTGGAATTTTGAAGTGGAGTATGTGTAGGAACCCTGAGTCTGATCACCTGGCAGAACTGTCAAACCAGGTAGAGAGCGTGGCGTTCCTTCGGCCCTGTTCCCACCTGGTATTAACATGTGGTTTTGGAGGTCCCATCACCAGTAAAGACCTCCAAGTACAGGTGTGTACGCACCCACACACATGCTCCGTGTAAGCGGAAAACTGACTCATTTGAGCACCTAAGGCGTCACTTTAAACTGCAGCAACAACAACAACAGAAGCGCCCAGTCTCTATCGGCCTATCTCTTCTTCTTCTTCTTCTTCTTCTTCTTTCTTCTTCTTCTTCTTCTTCTTCTTCTTCTTCTTCTTCTTCTTCTTCTTCATTTGATTGAGTGCATTTCTGCCTCCCACCACGCATTTTGTCGCCACCAAATAGCATATATTATATTATTGTCTTTTTCAAGCGGAAAGGATTTACGTGTTTATTTGCATATAGGGCGGGGGAAGTGAGATCCGATCTCAGAGACGCGTGTGGAGCCACATTTTAATACCAAGTGTGAACAGACGTACTTAGAGCTGTCCGTTCGTGATCGAATCTCCAAAACCACAATCCGCCCAAAGCACCCTGCCTTACCTCGGTTGCACTGTATTGTGTTTAAAAAGACACACAAGTCAGTTTGTCACACAAGTCACATGCGTTTGTGCTTTCTTCTCAGAGGAGGAGGGCGATGAAATCAAGATTGGCACATCATGTAAAAACGGAGGGTGTATGAAGGTAGGTGAATAAATAGTTCCCCTTTAAAACAAAAATCATAAAACAATGTTTTTTGATGTGACACGCATGGCGTCTCCAGGAACCGTGCCTCAAGCCGCCTGAATTATTGGGTGTAAAAATAAATCTAGCATTAAAACCTGCTGTCATACACGGAGGAGCTGTGTGATGCCGCTGCGCTACGGAATAGTGTCAGCCCCCTAAAGGCTGTTGATATTTCCCCCTGCTTTCTAAACCTAACTAAAAAGCAAGCTGGTAAATTGGACTCCCCAAGAATCCTAAACTTCGCTCTGCTCTCGTTGCTAGACTGGCCGCCTCTCCTCTACTATAAGCACAGTGTTTATTTTTTGTAATTCTGTTTTACCAGCAAAATGTGATTGTGTGACTCGCTTATTTGAAGATTTTCTATCAAATCCAGTCCAAATGGTGCATTTTTAACCCCGTCTTTCTATCACAGTTGTTTACTCACGCTGTCAAACATAATAATTTGAAAACACACAAACAGAAGGAAAAAGCTACTGATCAACAGCCGTTTATTTTTCAAACCAGAGCATTGCTCTCATATTTTTCAAACCAGAGCATTGTTGTCAATGCTAAGTAGCTCACCGCTTCAATGCAGTTGCAGTGTTGGCGCTAATTGAGATGCAGTGTTTATAGCGGAGAACAGGACCACTGCAACATCTGTTCTCCTGATAAACCCCCATCGGGAGCAGAAGTCTAGTTTGGCCGAACGTGTATTATCACACAGACGCTCGGAAACATTTTTTTATTTACAAGCACTATCATTTTAGAGTTCAAATGGTGGTAAAATCCAAAAGCCCCCCCCCCCCTCGATGAGATATTCTCCTTTTTTACAGCGAGACGGCAAAGTGCTCTATTCAAATCACCTTTTTTTTTAAACCCCATTGTGTGCTGTAATTACTTTTCAAATGTCTTTGATGTATTGCTTCCGGAAGTCACTAAACCGACGTCCTATTATTAGTATCTATACTGCTATACATGACACTTAACTGGTTACTTTATCTCCTGCCAGAGTTTCAGTGGAGCTGCAAGCAATGAGGAAGTGTGCGCATATCATTCTGGATTCCCCATCTTTCACGAAGGGTTAGTACTCAAAGCACTGTTCATTTTTTAACAAGGAATAACGAATAGATTTTTTTTTAAATCTGGGCATGGCAATAATTCAATATTATAATTTATCATCTTGGAGTGGGATGTATACTCATTAAATACAGATCTTGACTTATTGTGACACCCAGTTTTGCAGGCGAAATCAATTATGATGACAATGTATGCCCTTAAAATGATGAATATGATGTGTGATACATCAGAGAAAGGAACAACTAGTTTCATTGTGGTAAATGGTGTAATGGTTGGTATTTTGAATTCATAAGCATATTGTGATGTTGTATAAAACCCCCAATAATTTTTGTCACATTTATTTCATATCACCCATCACTTTCAAATATCAATAATTATTTGCATGTTTTTTTTCTCATATAATGCATATAATTATTACATGTATTACAACAATGTCTTTAGCAATGGTTCCCAACCAGTGGGCTATACATGGGTAACAGCGACACTCTAGTGAGTGAGTGGAGAAAAAAAAGCTTTATTCTTGATAATTATTACATATCTAATGCAACTTCGCCCTCCATTCCATATTTCTCTTTGATAAATCCAATTTTTATAGGCCTGTATCCTTGTGATACCTCTTGACCGCCGTGTATGAGAAATATTGTGAAAATGGATGCATAGACATATCCTAGTAATAATGTATGCATGTGTGAGACATTTTTCATAATCGCTCTCTACAAGTTTAAGTTGGTGTGACCAGAATTTCTGGTTGGGATTGTGTTGTGCCTCAGCCCTTTTCAATCGTGTGTGTGTGTGTGTGTGTGTGTGTGTGTGTGTGTGTGTGTGTGTGTGTGTGTGTGTGTGTGTGTGTGTGTGTGTGTGTGTGTGTGTGTGTGTGTGTGTGTGTGTGTGTGTGTGTGTGTGTCCTGTGATGAAATATGAGCCATGTTCTTCTGCTGTCCACACAGGATGAAGTACTGGAGCTGTTGTAAAAGGAAAACATCCGATTTCAACACCTTCCTGTCCCAGGAGGGCTGTGTCAAGGGGACGCACACCTGGAGGAAGGAGGACACGGTGGGTGCACTTGTTTGATGGCGAGTTGCACCGACGCACCGCCAGCATCCTCTAGTGGCCAGTTGGCGTCGTCACAGTGTTAGTATCTATATATAATGGTTGACCTCTCCTTCGCAGGATAAGAAAGTAGTCTGTGTGTGGAGTTGCGCCGATCCACTGCCAGCACTCTCTGGTGGTGTCATTACAGTGTGTATCTATGTGTTATGGTTGTCCTCTCCTTCGCAGGGTAAGAAAGTAGTCCCGTGTCGGTTCGACTGGCACCAGACCGGAGGACAGGTCATCATCTCGATTTACTCAAAGAACTCCGTCCCTGAGCTGAGCTACGTGGAGGCTAACAGCACCACGGTGAGGGGGGGGGGGGCGCGTCCCTCCGCACGTCCACTCGTCTTTGTAGCAATACGCCGTATACCGTTGATGCACTCTCTCATGTTTTCAGGAAATTTGCTCTTGTTTTTCCAGCTCGACATCCACATTGTATTCGAGGGGGAGAAAGAATTTGTGCAGAAAGTCAGCTTGTGGGGGGTGAGTATCGCACATTACATCATAGGCTGACTCAAGCTGATGTAGATACTATATCAGGAATGTATGATGGAATCACTGGTGCCGATAATGCAACTGTAAAGAAATGGCACTTAAAATATATGAATAGATTTTTTTTTTTTTTTTTTCGTTCAAGTATTCTATTTTGAATTACTAGGAGAAAATTCATGATGGCGCCGGGGGAAGAAAAACAAAATAACAATTGTAAATCAAAAAAATGGCACTAAAATGTATATGGTTACATACTACTGTGTCAAGTGCCTGCTTTGATTTAAAGGAAATTGAATTCAATGTAAAATAAATGGTTTGAAAAAAAGATGGCCCTGTCATTTAGAAAAAACAAAACGGGTTTTAATAAACTGCTCCTGCAACCCGCTCGCTTGTCTCTCCCGTAGGTGATCGACGCCAGCAAAAGCGTGGTCAACATGATGGCTGCCAAGTTCGAGATAGCCATGAAGAAGTCTGAGCCCATGTCCTGGGCTCGCCTCGATCTGCCCCTCCCTGTCGCCACGCCCAAGGAAACCGAGAAGAAGAAGGACGAGGAAGAGGATAGTGAGGACGACGATGAATTGGATTAGTACCACCACCCGCTGTTTTAGCCTCAGAAAAAATGTTGTCACTACTTTTTTTTTATGACACAATGGTATCGCAATACCGCTAAGGCACAGTAACAACCACAGGAACCGTCGCTGAGTTGTGGCCACAGTCGGTGTCTCCAATATTTTTTGTCAAAGTGCTTGGACTTTTTTTTTTTCATGTCTGCCCACGTTTCCGTTCTGTTTTTTTTCTCGCCACCCATTACAAAGTGAACAGAAAACCTGAATGTAGGATAATTACTGCATTATTAATATTATTGACATTCAATCAAGTATGATAAAGCCACAAGTTATATTGTACTGTAATTTCCTATGAGGCATTCATACAATCCCAGTTTTTTTTATTTAGCGTTCCCTCTATGGCATGTTTTTAACTTTAGCACTCTTCAGATTGTAATGCTAACCCAATGTGTAATCATTCCTCTGCCATTCACGCCCATTTATTCTATTTGCATTCATCCTGATCAATTTCGTTTGTGTTATTTAAGCCTTAGAAAAAATGTGTTTATTTCCTCAACATTTTTCTTGTTGATATTCCACTGACTTTTCTAAAAAGTGAGCTACATGGCTACCTCCTGCCTGCAATTCACACAAGACTGTATTCCTTTATATATTTCATTGTATCATTGTTTTCACTTGTTTTACTCATGCCTGAATATTTGCATAGACTTCTGTATACAGTATATTAGCAGAAGCAGAACATTAGCATGAAGCATGGCTTTAATGTTGAGGCACATTTTTTTGTGCTAATTTCTGCAAAGTAAACACTTGCTGAAAGAGACCTTAAAATGAGACCCAAAACTATTCAGGAAACAATTTATCTGAAGAAAATACTTTTTTATAAATAAAAGCTTTATTGCTGTAAAGTGTGTTTCCTTGTGAATTTATCAAAAGTTACTTAGTCCATTTTTAGATCCTTTAGCCATCACTATTTGACTTGAAGTCAAAGGCAGGCTGCAGGCTAAACTAGTACTTAGTACTTATGTCATGGTCTTGGTAACTGAATACTTACCTCATGCAGCATCTTGATACGTGATATCACCAACACAAAACAGTTGCTAGGTAGATTTAAGACCATGGAAATCAATCTTTTCATTCGATTCAATAATATACACAATACATGGTTCCCAAAATTGTAATAAACTGAAATCTATTCTGCAGTTATGCACCAGCTAGTGCATTTCGCTTCACATGAGCTATATTGTAACCTGATTGAAACAAATCATAATAACCAAGCATGGGATAATACTTTATTAGTGTATAATAAAGTAATATGAAACATGATGCATTGAATTGTATTGAAATTAATTGCAATTTAACATTTCTTTTTGTTTGAATGGGGGTATACATCTATTTATTTACAATTATGTATGCTATGTTGGTACAGCATAGATAGCACCAATAGAACACTCTTGACGGTATAGTAGACCTTCAAATAGCCGTCTGGTAGCTCCGATGGGCGGCAGCTTCCTCCTCCTTGTCGCCGGCCAAGATAAGAGGCTCTCTCTCTGGGAGAGCAAACAAGTTCCTCCACTTCCTCGTGCTCCACCGAGAAGGACTCCTGTAGTAACGCCTCGTCACCATGACAGCCACAGCCATGAGGACCGGCACCGAGGCCCCTAGGAGCCCCACGAGCATCAGCCAGGGCCACACCTCCTGCAGCTGCTCCAGGTAGGGGGTCATGGATTCAGCTAGCTGTTGATCTGCACATGGGAAATACAAGATACAGACATTTTGTTTCCGCCCACGAAAATTTTCCCTAAAAGAATCATGAACATTGTCTCGTTGAAGATGATTGGTAAATGCTCCCATGTGTCTTCCCATGATCATGCTTTACTAAATCAAACTTTGCTGTCAAGAAGTGTCCTAAAAAAATGATTTTTCATTAAAAGAAATGATTCTTCATCACGTTGTTATACATTCTTTATACAAGTCTTCTCAAGTGGCAAATTGAACATGGGTATTACTTCAGGCCACACAAAGCAACAAAGGAAAGACAAGTGAGAGGAGAAGGAACGAAAGGATTGCATTACTTTCGTCTTCATTGCTAGGACAAATGTAATCAGTTACTATTCTCAGTTACTGTTGGGTTGAGTTGTGTTGTATCGTTGTTGAGTCACTTCAAGGGGAAGAGAAAGTAATGCCAAGGGGTCAAATCCATGGAAGATACTTATAGCTCTACTAGAGTGCATAAACTAGCCTGTATAGGCCTACATGTTTGTTTTAATTTAAAAAAACTTCTAAAGAACGGCTTTACAGATCAAATCAATATACAATATACTCCCTCAATATACATTTGGTGTAATTATTGTAATGCAAGGAAAGAAATACAAATGAATCAGCAAGAAAAAAAAACATTAATAGCTAAACAATTGTTTCTGATTGTTCAGAAATAATTGTTTCTGAACGTTTTGTAAAGAAAATCGTGAGAAAATCGAGAGGAGGCGAGAAGGTACTCACTTGTATCCAGCAGAGATGAATAGTCATATCCCAGCTCCTTGCTGGAAAGGAAAAACTCTCTGTTCTTGTAAAGGGGCAGGAAGGGCACCATGTTGTACTCCCCGTTGTGTCCTATGGGGGCGCCAGAGTCCGGGTACTCCGATGGAGACGGCTGGTGTCTCCTCAGCCACTGCTCATACAGGCTGTAATGCCATGAGACAAAACAAATGTTTGTTTTTCTTTCTGATATATATCTATATATCTATATCTATATATAGATATTTGTGTATATTCGTCTTTGTCTGTGCATGCATGTGTGTGAACATGCTTTTCTGTGTGTGTGTGTGTGTATGCGTGTGTATTCATACAGTAGGTCCCACTATAGGTGGGATGTCATTTTCTGCCTCTACCACCACCACACGGGCTCACGACTAACAACTTAATGGTACTCAAACTCTGTTGTGCTTGTTATGCTACCATTATGTCCACCAATTATTGCCCCCATTGCAGTCCTTGTCAAGGTTTATTCCTTAATTACAGGAGGTTTTCCTTGCCTTTCAGAAAGCTTAGGGTTAGGGGGTGTGTCACATTATGTAGCCTGTGAGGGTTAGGGTGTGTGTCGCGAGACTGTAACTGTGGTTAAGAGCTACAGGGCTTGCACATCACAATGTCACATCGCAATTATGGCGGCGTATCGCCAACCAAAAAAATCCCATGATGCATTCTGATGTACGAGCCCTACACGAATGGACTTGACTTGAGCGCACCTGTCGATGAAGGTGTGATGGAGCAGGAAGATGGGGTCGTTGGCGGAGCCCTGGACGGAGGACATGGTCCCGTTCATGAAGACGTGGAGTGCCGCGTGCATGCCCATACGGGAACTGTTGCCAAATCCAGTCTGCGGGTCCCCGAAACCTAGAGGTTGTGAACGACAAACCATGTATTCATCCGTCCAGCACCACCGTGAACACAGACTCACTGCTGTGAGTAAATGTCCCCCTCCGTTCAATACAAACATTTTGTGTCCAAACATTTTGTGTCCTACATAGGATTTCAGCAGAATCCAAAATTGGAGAGAGACTGAACTCGGTACGGCTTCTGAAAAATTCAAGACGACACACAACAGCTCATGCTAGTTCTCCTGGACCCCTCCTCCACCCGCCCCGAACCCCAATCCCAGAGCCCAACGGCTATCGGTCCGACGACGATCTAGCCGCGTTCATATGCAGATATCCGTTTACAGCGATCACCCTAACCCTCGTCTCGCATAGCCAGACCGCACTCCACACTAGCTGGAGAAAGGTTCTGGCTCTACTCACTATCATTCTGGCATAGGGGGAAAACAACCGCTCCATCACAATCGTCTTGGGCGGTGCTATGCCCGGGATGCAGCAACGGTGGCAGATGGCTGAAGGCGGGGGAGGAGTATAAGGTATAAGGCCGACCAGAGCCTGCCATTGGGCGACTCCTACAGCCGCCCAATGGCAGGCTTGGGCGGGGTTATGCCAACAACCTACATCCGGTAAGCCAGACTACCCTAACCCTAACCCTTGTTCTATTGACATCCTTGCTGTACTGACAGTGATATATCGTTGTTTTACTGTCTACTGACAAATGTCGCTAGCCTGGCAAGCCAGACCCACATCAGAAAGATGTAAGGTCTGGCGCAGCTCCATTGGCAGTGTGGGCGGGATAAACGGTTGTCTTTCAAGTTCCCTCTGCACGCAATAGGATAGTGTTACAACCAATCAGAGCAACGAAGAAGGTGACGTAGTCAGAGCGACGGCTCTGACTACGTAATTAATCAAAACTCCAAATACATATTTCTTTTCGAGGAAAGACTTCAGTGCCGTTCTTTGTTCTTTTCTCAAAGAAAATGTTAACTTCAAGTCTTGAAGAGTCGCGGCCAAAGCCGAGTGGAAAGACAGCCGTTCGCCAGCAGCAGCAGCCATTGTTTACCTCTAACACGGAACCGTCGCAACTCTGTCGTCATGGTAGCCCGGCTTTCGACTCCGCCCCTCACGCTGTGATTGGTCAGACATACTTTGTGTTTCCAGCACCATAAAGCCGACGGAGCCGTGCTTAGACCTACCTAGCTGCCAAATAAATGTGCTGCCGTCGTAAGTCGCTTTGGACAAAAGCGTCTGCCGAATGTAAACTGCAAAATGTAAATGGCCCACCTTCCATCGTGTTCCTGAAACTCATGTTGGCCGTGCGGTCCATGGGTCCCGTGTCGTAGTCCCGCAGGCCCAGGGTGAAGTCCACCTCTGCGGACGTGGGCAGCCGCGGCACCACGTTGCGGTTGTGGTTGCCGGGGTTTCTGAGCAGCGGGCCCTCTTGGCTGGCGTCGCACAGCACTCCCCTGTCGTTGTAGTCGCCCGGCCGGGAACATATCACCTTTACTTACGCACACGCGCGCGCACACGCAGACACACACACACACACACACTCAAATTACTCCTTGAGAAACACATTTGTTCTCACAACCTTTGATTTTTTTGGGTTCCTGACTGTCTTACAGGCATAGGGGCCTATAGGGGCCTCAGCATAGCCCCCAATGTGTTCAACAAATCAAAACTAAAAAGGGCCTAAAAAAGTTTTTGCTTGAAGGGCCCGACCCCCCCAAAAAAACACTTCATTAACAACACTGTTCCCCCCCCCCTTGCAGGCCATATGTCACAACAACAACAACAAACACACACACACACACACACACTCAAATGACACCTTGAGAAACACATTTTTCTCACAACCTTTGACTTTTTTGTTGTGGGTTCCTCAGTGGCGCAAAAAGTGGGTATGCGCTGTATGCGGCGCATAGGGGCGCCGCACCAGGGGGGCGCCAAAGGGGGG
The DNA here is from genome assembly GCA_030340625.1 of Merluccius polli. Lineage (NCBI taxonomy): Eukaryota > Metazoa > Chordata > Actinopteri > Gadiformes > Merlucciidae > Merluccius > Merluccius polli. The sequence goes on along the minus strand of JAOPHQ010003133.1, from coordinate 40,182 downwards.
CGCCAAAGCACCCCCCCGCTCAACAACCGCGCAGCAGCACCCCCCCGCTCAACAATCGCGCAGCACCCCCCCCCCCCCCCCCGCTCAACAACCGCGCAGCAGCACCCCCCCGCTCAACAATCGCGCACCCCCCCCCCCCCCCCCCCCCCCCGGTTAACAATCGCGCAACCCGTAATATCTATGGGGGGGCGCCAAAATTGTTGTTGCATACCCCCCTGACTCTGGGTAGTTGCACCCCTGGGGTTCCTGACTGTCTTACAGGCATAGGGGCCTATGTGCGGGGGCGCAGCTTGCCAACAGGCAAGGCAGGCAAATGCTTGGAGCCCCGAGCCACTAGGGGGCCCCCGCGACTTGGTCTCAGAGCGCTTGCCGCTCGCCGGTGAACAAGCGAGAATTTAGTCCATAGAGATTGAATGATGGATTACGTGATTTTGCGTGCTCCTGTCAAGCCCGGATCTACCATATGGGCAACCTGGGCATTTGCCCAGGGGCCCTTGAGCCGAGAGGGGCCCTTTACGATTGGGTATATATATATTTTTTTCCCTCATGGCCATGGACGTCGGTCGTCGGTCCGGGCTGTATTGCGATCACTGACAGTTTTCCGTTTACATTTTCCGTTGGTGTCACATTATTTATAGCCTAACATAATGGTGATGAACACTGGTCGGTAGGGCCCCCTAGGAATTTTTTGCTTGGGGCCCCCACAGACTCTAGAATCGCCTCTGCCTATGTGTTCAATAAATCAAAACTAAAAAGGGCCTAAAAAAGTTTAGCTTGACCCCAACAACCACTTCATTAACACCCCCCCCCCCCCCCCCTTGCAGGTCTTATGTCACAACAACAACCACACACACACACACACACTCAGGCATAGGGGCCTATAGGGGCCTCAGCATAGCCCCCAATGTGTTCAATAAATCAAAACTAAAAAGGGCCTAAAAAACAACAACAACAACAACAACAACTGGGGGGGGGGGCAGGGCCCACCTTCCAGGAGGAGAAGACGGACCCGGGGCTGAGGAGGTCCGGGTCGCGCGGGCTGCGGGCCCCCATCAGCTCGTCGGTGCACACGTCGCAGCCGCCCGCGTCCCGCCAGTCCCAGTACGGGAAGGCGAACCCGTCGTCGCCGGTCAACTTCCGGATGTCGCTCTCCCAGCGCAGCAGGTAGAGCCGGTGCCACGGCAGAAACCCGGGAGCCCAGTGGGCGAAGTCCACGTCGGTCCACACGTTACCGGGACCGCCCAGCAGCGCGGCGCGCGACACGTAGTAGTGCGTCCACACGTGCACGTCGTACAGGGACGCGTCGGCGAACCGCGGGTCCGCGCCGTCCTCCATCTCCTCCGTCATCTCGCGGCGGGTGGCCGTGGGCAGCACGTAGTCCGCGCTCACCGTGCTCTTGGCCAGGTTCAGGTACGAGACGAGCCGCCGCCGCTCGGCGCGCGACAGGTGCAGGACGTTGCGGCGGACGGACTCCCGCCGGCCGCCGCAACTCGGGCCGAAGTGGCCGAACTTGCAGTCGCCGCACGCGACGCCCATGAAGTTCCCGGCGCAGCGGCACGTGCGGTTGAAGAAGGCCAGGGGCCATTTTTCCCGGTCGTCCAGCCCGGAGAACGGGTACTGGGGCCCGTCGGGTCGCGCGGGCTCCACGTCCACGTCCACGTCCACGCAGAAGCCCCGACCGGAGGAGGCCCCGCAGGCCGAGCCGTCGCCCTCCTGCCAGGCCGGGCAGCACTCCCCGGAGAGCAGGGCCTCGCGGGTGGCGCAGCGGCGCGGGAACTGCTGGTGGGACGGCGCGGCGAAGCACGCCACGAAACCGGTGATTAGTAACGGCGACCACATCGCGGCGACCTTTTCGCTGTAGCGCGACCCCGACTCACGAGCGGCGCCACGGCAACGGCAGCAGCAGCAGCGACGGCCCCATTCCTCCAGTCAAAGGAGGAATTTTTTTCCCTTTTTGTTTCCCCCCCCTCCTCCTCCTCCTCCTCCACCCACCGCCGGGTTGAGGCTGGTCACATGCCCCCCATCACCCCGAGGGTGAGGCTTAGTGAGGGGGGAGGTTTAGAGAAGGGTGAGGTTTAGAGAAGGGGGTCTTTATGGTTGAAAAGAAACTCACAAGTTGATCTAGTTTTAGCAAGTTTTAGTTGACCTGTTGACTAGTCGTGCGTGTTACGGTCAATATCCACTATAAGCGAATGATCGCGCGCGATTTGCCGCCTCCATTCACTTTCTATGGGACGCGAGCAATTCGCTGCGCAAAGCACGCTGGGATTGCTTGCGGCGCGGAGCCAGCTGCGGCGCTGCCTGGCTCCGCTTCTGAATTTGCATAAAGTTGGGATCATTCGCGCATAGTGGATATTGACCCTTACAGTATGCTTTATTGTCTACAGTCTAGACGCACTAATCCGAATCAAATCCCCCGTTTGTGTTTTGTTTTAGTTCGGGATAATTGCCTACATAATCGTAAAGTAAACTGTGAACGCGATGCTAAACGAAGTGTCCACGTCGAGGCGCCGCAGCTCAACAACGGCCCCGTTGTCTCCGGGCTTTCTCCGAATTTATAAGCCGACTTTTTTAATAACTTTTTTTTAACATATCACAATTGAACAATGGCTGAATAAAATAAAAAAAACCTACACAAAGATAACACATGACTTTAACGTTGGCCTTAGGGCCTATGCCTACTGTGATAAGCGGCCATGTGATTCGGCGTTTCTGAATGTTTTAAAGTCCAGAAAAAAATAAGTGAGTGAACCAAACAATAAGTGTTGTCTTTAATAATCACACAGCCTTCGTAGACTTTGATGTGCTTTGAAGTAAACCTTTGAAATATAGCCGCTGTAGGCCGAGACAAAGGCCGATCACCACGTCTCTCATGTGACCAAGATCCCCTGCTGTGAACATGATGTAACGGTATGACCTGCAGCGCCTCTGACCACTGACAGGGGCCCCTCAGAGCACACTATTATTGGAGTGGGGAGGGGGGGGGGGGGCAATATTATATAGAAATAGTTAAATATTGAAATATAGTCAAATAGAAATATAGGCCTATTTTAGTCAGCCACAAGTTGGACAGAAAAAAAAACCCCACAGTGACCGCCCCCCCCCCCCCCCCCCCCCCCCCCCCCCTTTGGGAAGCAGCAGACTCGCGCGTCCATGCGCGCAGATCTCCTCTTACGTTAACAGCACGTAGACTGCGATGCGGACACACGGGAACTGACTCACCAGAAGTTATAGTGGAAGAAAAGTCACGTTTTGTTGTGTGCCACGCGCGCGCGACAGGTGTGTCGCCCAATGGAATATCTTTTCATGGGGCCCAAAATCACTGGAGCGCCCCCGCCTGTAGGCTATAATAATCATCATAATCATAATAAGCAAATAACATACACACGAAAGAAACACAAAAAACAAAAGGCCAGTGGAGGTGAATCTCGTGGCCCACACACCACCATGGCTGCATTGTAACCATACCGCTCGTCCTGCGTCACGGGTCTCGAGCCTGGTTGGCGTGACGTGTAGTGGTTCCCCTCGTGAGGTGTGTGTGTGTGTGTGTGTGTGTGTGTGTGTGTGTGTGTGTGTGTGTGTGTGTGTGTGTGTGTGTGTGTGTGTGTGTGTGTGTATTTGTGTGTGCGTGTATTTGTGCGTGCGTGTGTGCGTGCGTGTATTGGTTTGCGTGCGTGCGTGTGTATTTGTGCGTGCGTGCGTGTGTATTTGTGCGTGCGTGTGTGTGCGTGTGTGTGCGGTACAGCACGGTGTCCACAGGGGGGTGCTGTTGGGACACCAGCAGGCCGCATGCTGGGGGGCCGCGCGGCCGCACGGTCAGCCCACCGCTCACAGCCAAAAAAAAGTCATCAAACGCCGTGTGAGGCCAAATGTCAAATTTCCCTTATTTTCCAATGTGACAAGACCGCCTTTGTATTGGAAATATCTATTGGGTTCAATGTGTGTTCCCGTTGCAAGAATGACGGGAAACACCGATCATTTGAATGGTTTTTATTGTTGAACTGATACATTCTTCAGTTTTAACAGTTAAACCAGCAGGCGGTGGGACTAATGGATTCCGCTGCACATTTTGCCACACAGCATTTAGAAATAGGGTGGGCTATATTTATCTGTTGCCATGGTGGAAATATGGTCGGCCCTAATGTCAGACAAACTACCTCGACTGTGAAGTGTTAAGGCAAAAATGAACCGCCTTCGTGAAACAGAGACTCGCGTGTTTACAGGCCATGTTTAAGCGGCGAGTTGCCTCCATTGAGGTGTTTTTTTTTTTTTTAACGCATTCATGTGTCCATCTTTTCTTTTCATGTCACACCTGTACATAAGTCCACGGTGTGTTCCTCCTCCTCCCCGCTGTGTGTGTGGATGGATGGTGGAGGGACGCTGTGTGTGTGTGTGTGTGTGTGTGTGTGTGTGTGTGTGTGTGTGTGTGTGTGTGTGTGTGTGTGTGTGTGTGTGTGTGTGTGAATGGAGGAGGGTGGAGGGACGCAGCGTGTGTGTGTGTGGATGGAGGAGGAGGGTGGAGGCACGCTGTGTGTGTGTGTGTGTGCGTGTGTGTGTGTGTGTGGATGGAGGAGGAGGGTGGAGGCACGCAGCGTGCGCGTGTGTGCGCGCGCGCGTCAGTTTTGGAAACATGTTCCCACAGCGCGTTACATGATGTGCTGCTATTTGCAGTGTGCTGTAACCAGGCACCGCGCTGGTACCGGGAGGGAGGCGGCGGCCATGTGGTCCAGGGTCTGTCAGCCGTAGGATGGAGGCACGCCGCCTTTCACGCGTCCACCGGCGGAGCAATTAAAACAAACCGCAGGACTTCACGCACACAGAGCGAATCCCTTTTTAAAAAGCGATTGATTCTGTCCGTTTATACTATAGGATTGTCCGATGTTTTTTCTTCTTTTTTTTGGTTGTATTTTTTGTTTACAAAGCTATTTCATTTACAAAGCTTTTTTTTATTTTTAATTTCCGTTTGGTAAACGCGGTCCGTGTTCAGCACCTTGGACAGCAGGCGACCGCGCTGCGCACGCAGCTTTTTCCGTCGATCGGAGGAGCGCAGCGGCCGCCAAACTACGGTCATTTCAACCCGCACTTTGAACGGCGTTTTTAAAATATGCCCACGTTGTGCCTTAGTTCCGTAATGTCGCCTATATTCAGTTTTCTTGCTTTATAGACACTTCTTTTTTTTTTTTTGTATGGCAGTCACACACAGGCTGTGATGTGTGATGACTTGAACGTTTTGGCACGTATTCTCCAGCAAGATAGCCTTTAAAATCTGTACTCTGGAGGCACCATGCCAAAGACAAGAGAAGCATCACAACCCTGACCTTAAGAAGAAATCAGAAGAAGAAGAAGATGATCATGATGATGATGATGATGATGATGGTGGGAGAGGGTGTGAGGAAGGGGACTCGCACGGGGCCCAACGCCGGGCTGCGTGTGAGACTGCTGCTGGCCGTCGCCGTGCTGGCGGGGGGGTCTGACCTCGGCTGGCCGGGCGTCCGAGGTCACGCTGGCGTCGCCGCTCAGAGCACAGAGAGGAGGGTGCTGGCGCACATCCCCGGCGACATCATCATGGGGGCGCTGTTCTCCGTCCATCACCAACCCCCTGCGGACAAGGTACACAGCTTTTTGGTGTGTGTGTGTGTGTGTGTGTGTGTAGTGATTTGGGTGTTTCGACTCCTGTCCGAAAGGTTCTGGGTTTGAGCCCCAATGTCTGCAGTCACCTGTTTAGGCGTCCTTAAGTAAGATGCCTAAACCCCACCTGCTCCTAAATGACCTGCATCTGCTTAATGACTCAATTGTAAATTGTAGGTGTGTGTGTGCATGTGTGTGTGTGCATGAGTGTGTGTGTTGTGTGTTTGGTGTTTGTGCGCGTGTGTGTGTGTATCGCCAATGTCCACATCATGCTTCAGGACAGTAGTACGACTGGGTTCATCACTAAAAAGACAATAATAATCGTTCACTAAAGTCACAATAACCTGCGCTTGTTCACGCTCCAGGTGAGACGGGAGAGATATCGGCACCTCTGTGTTGCACAAACTGTGCACACTGCTGTGTCGCATTACGCAGTATTAAGCCATCCACATTAAGATAATAACAATAACAATGTTAAAAGCAGGTACCGACACAGCAGAGGCCACAGATGAGACGGTCTTATCGGTGGAGGGTACAAGGGGGAACATCTCGGCCACGATAACGTTTCAACATGTTAACGTGACAGACTCGAGACTTTCCTATCTGGCGTGTGCACAACATAATCGGTGTCACTTGACTTCTTCTCTACCAAGTAGGGACCTGAAAATCTGTGCGGCGAGAGAGGATCCGGGAATTGGGCAACAAAACTAAGACTCGGTCACCTGGCTGGAAGGAGCCGTGAACAGCCGCTTCATCAAAACGAGCGCTACCTTTGCTAGAGCGCATGCATCATGCAGCCGCTCCCTGAACTGACTAACATATTTTAGCATACCCTTGGAGCATTATCAGATCTTTTACAACTTGGCGACTTAGCGACTCCTGTACCCGTTTCAGGGATAGCAAACAGTACCAATGTAACACCCTCGTTCCAGTCTTTCTCAGTTGCCATGCGATATTATGCAACATGGACTTTAGTGTCCGGTTCCACCTTTCCAAGGGACCCCTTGCTTTAGGGAAGATAGGTACTGGAAACCTTGTGCGATATAGAACTTTCTCCAATAACTGCGAGAAAAAATGAGTTTCTTGGTCCGTTGGGACTACTATTAGTATTTGGTTTACAGTTTAACCACAGCTGTAGCAGTGATAATACCGCGTGGGTATTGCCTCTGGGTATCTAGTAGCAGCACAAATAGTGGTTCATAAAAACTGATTCCCTGATTCCACTTTGTCCTTGCTTAGCGGGCCAACGCAATCAACGATCACACGCTCGAACGCTGGCCCATATCATGGGCCAGCGACAACACCTTTTTACCCAACGCTGTAGGGACCACAATGTGGACTACAGCGCTCCAGACATTCTCCATACCAGGGACACGTGCATTCAGAGGCCATTAGTTTTGGCTTCTTCCTGACTAACGGCGGTGACATCCTCTGTTTGTGCAGTGAACAGTGAAGCTTCGCACGGGTAATGGGTAATTTCAGCTCACCAATATCAGGCACTTTCTGGTTGTCTACGCTCTCTGTGTCGGGACACACAGGAGAGATGAGAGCAGCGAAACTGAGCCGTCTCGCTGGAGAAGAGCAGAGGGGAATGTGGTTGTCTGCCAAGCCAATTTCGTCCTGTCCCCCATGTCGTGACGTGTCACCACACAAGCGGGGGAAACTTCAGGGAAATCCACAGCTACATCGACAAGGCAGGAGTGTGCGTCAGGGGTATCTAATACTTCCAACACAGTTATCACCCGGCAACAGGGAGCTGCCGCTGCATGCCTACTCTGAAACGCCCACTAACCAACAAAGAGACAAAGTCAATGCCCTGCAGCAACACACTTGAACCACAGTTTGACTGCTTAGACCAAGGCAACGGATCCCAGAGAATCAGGGGACTGCGCAGCCCCCGTGTCTGTTACAAGTTAAACCGGTTTCTGATCGGTTCGGTCAGTCCTCCACTCAACACTTCGTTAATATTTTAATTGAGGCCTAACCCTTCAGTAGTCGGAGGCGATGACTGCTTGTGTTTCAAAGTGATACAGTCTGCAATCACGTGTCCTACCCTATGGCAATAATAACAGGCATGCTCCCACTGCTGACTATTCTCATTTCGAGGTGTAGTCTGCAAGCATGTCTGCCTGAGAAAGCGACGCAACCTTCTGCTCATTGAGATACACTACTAAACACTCTGGGAGACAGTTTTTGAATTCCTCCAACAAGATTAACTGCTGAAGGGAAGGTCGCTTTAGCACCACTTGTCTCTTTCTCTGGAAGTCCTATTAGTGGACTTCTTGTGATGCCTGAACTTCTGTCGATAAGCCTCAGGCCTCAGAGCTCTGCCTTTGCTTATCCTTTGGGATATCGAAGTGTTCAGCAATACTGAACAGCTCCACCCTGTGACACCCTGTGTCAATTAAGTCGACCGACGGTGCCTCTATTAATAACCAAATCCAAACACTAGATACTGCACCTAACCAAAAACGACGCGACTACGCACACCACCAAACAACATCTCAACAACGCATGCAGACAGGAGAACGTACGAGAGAAAAAGGTATCCCGGACGATCCCCCCAATCATGTTATGCACGCCCCCCCAGATGTCGCGTCCAAGGGGTAGAGAGGAGGGGTGTACGTAACATGCCGTGCAACGACCACTGGATAAAGTGTGCCAAACATAAGATTCATTGACACACCAAGCGATCATAACAAGCCACGAGGGCACACAGAGGGGGACACTAAGGGAAGGAGGCCAGATCAGGGCCAAAGCAATGAAATACAAATAACACCCCAACTAATCCTAACACCCCAATAGCAATACATAATATCTAACTAACTATCTGTCCTAACCTAACCCAAAAATGCAGGAGGTGGCGCCCGCCTGGAGAATCTAACCAAATGTATTTAGACAGAGCCGACCTGCATGATGGAAGTATAAACCCATGGCCATCTTACCTGCCTACATCGCCCTCCCCTGGGTCTAACTAAAGGTATGGGGACAAACACAATGGTAGGCAGGAACAAAACACTTACAGTCGAACCAGAACAGCATGTTACGTGATACGTAAGCAACGGCAGCCAGACAACGAATGCCACATCAGAGCGAGAGCTGAAGAGGGAGCGCAAGCTTTAAATGGAGACGCTCGCCCCTCTGATTGGACGACGATTGGATTAGATAACGACGATGGACAGGACGCCACGAGAAACCACAAACACTGTGGACAAACACCTGGGGGAGACAAAACCACAAACACCGGAACAGGAACAAAACATACACAGGCACTCAAGTTTGCATAGACTGTGCTTACTGTCCTGTCCAAGTACATTATGGGGGTCTAGGAATATGTGTGTGTGTGTGTTTGGCATGTCTGTGCTTGTGTGTGTGTAACACTGCCGGACATTATGAGCTGATGAAGCTGTGTGTGTGTGTGTGTGTGTGTCTCCAGGTTCATGAGCGTAAGTGCGGGGCGGTGCGGGAGCAGTACGGCATCCAGAGGGTGGAGGCCATGATGCACACGCTGGACAGGATCAACGCCGACCCCAACCTCCTCCCCAACATCACGCTGGGCTGTGAGATCAGGTCAGTCCCCCTCGGGTCAAGTCCATTTTTTGTGGTACTACAGCAAGTTGTACTAACAGCGCAGTGACAGTCTCAAATACAACCCCCCCCCGAACCATAAGCCCTCTCAAATTCAACCATGAGAAGGAACACAGAAGAGGGATCCCTCCTTCCAGGGATGGTGAGGAGGAGGAAAACAAGCAGACATTTAGGTTCGGTGGCTCAAACTGCTAGTGCACTAACCGTGTAGGCGATATGCCTTTGCAGCGACCCGGGTTCGGTTCCCACCTGTGGTCCTATGCTGCATCGTCGTTCCCTCTCTTCTTCAGCCCACTGTCCTGTCTCTCTTCACTGTCCTGTACATAAAGGCACAAACAGCCCATGAAAGTATATACAATAAAGAAAGAAATGTAGCCTTGCACAGCCAGACTTATTCGCTGTGCTCTTTAGGTCTGGAAAGTCTGCCGTCGGCAATGTCTGTTGAGGGGCATCGTCAGTCAACCTTACCTTGCAGCCGATTTGATGCAAAATATTATATTAATTAGGCCAGTTTAGAAATGTTCAAAGCGTCACTGCCCGGTTTCGTCATCATCTACATCACTCCCTGGGGTTCGCTGAGTGGCCGACTAAATTTTGTTCAGAGACTTGATGCTCCTTGACAGGCCAGTTACAGACTAATAGCTCAACGCAAAAACCGGAGGTGAGCTTGTCAGGTTTAGGCTGGCTAGCAGAAATGAAGGTAAAGTTAGATTACGTTATCGCAAAAAATAGTAGATGAGTAGAACCACCATGTGGGCATCACTGTCCACGTGGACAGTGAAGGGACATTTACTACCAATGTCCCTTCACTCCCGCCCCGCTTGTCATCCCTACACCAGCAACCCCCATGCGCTCTGTCTCCCCCCCCCCCTTAGGGACTCATGCTGGCACTCTGCCGTGGCGCTGGAGCAGAGCATCGAGTTCATCCGGGACACACTGGTGTCCAATGAAGAGGAGGAGAGCCAGGCCAAGTGTACCGGGGGGGTCGAGGGGTCCATGCTGCTGAAGTCCAAGAAGCCCATCGTGGGTCTGATCGGACCGGGGTCCAGCTCTGTCGCCATCCAGGTCCAGAACCTCCTCCAGCTGTTCAACATCCCACAGATAGCCTACTCCGCCACCAGCATGGATCTTAGCGACAAGGTCTGAGAGCTGCCTCGTCCCCAAACCACCAGCAGCCATGTGACACATGCTTACACTGACTCACTCACTCACATTATGTACACTTTGAGTTTTATGCTCCAGTTGAATCATTGTTTCGTTACACATTACGATGCTTGTGTCCTCGTGTCACGGCTTTCAAACTATTCTCTGCCTGCAGGTATATGATGTTTTCTTGTCTATTTACACTATACATTGTGTAATATCACATACAGTATACATTGTGTTATATCTGTTACGGTTCTGTGTTGGAAGTTATATGAAATGTGCTGGCTATCATGCCCAGCAGGAGTGGTCTAGTCTCTTTTTCCTGGTTCAAAAAAACAGCAAAACTTGATATTGAAAAAAAAAAGTCCATATATTGTTGTTATCCTTGCCTCTGGCAGAGCCTGTACAAGTACTTCATGAGGGTGGTGCCGTCAGACGCCCAGCAGGCCAGAGCCATGGTGGACATCGTCAAGCGCTATAACTGGACCTACGTATCTGCCATACACACAGAAGGTGAGATTGAGCGTGGTGTGTGTGTGTGTGTGTGTGTGTGTGTGTGTGTGTGTGTGTGTGTGTGTGTGTGTGTGTGTGCGTGTGTGTCTGTGTGTGCGTGTGTGTGTGAATAAGGGACATTCATACACACAGATGACATAGATCTCTTCATCCATGGAGAGCAAATTTAATGGCAAAACAAGGAAGGTAATTTGATTTTGCCATGTTTTTTTCATCTTTTTCATACGTATTCCTCTTTCTCTTTTCATTATTTCATGAATATACCCGTGACACAGTTACCTCTCAGTTATATTAATTGATTTAACTGTTTTTTGTTTTGCTTTGTAATGAACGTCAATGTTAAAGGGATTATTTAACCACCAGGTGTGATGTTGATGAGCCATTACAAGCCATTTCAAAATCTACCCTCTAGTGACGTCACACATGTGAGCATCCAGCCACATCTATGATATAAAGATCAGCCTGCCCAGTTAGCACAGTCCACTGTGTAAGCTGGTTGATTGGTGTATTTATTGTACACCTTGGTGATGGCTAATCAACATCACACCTGGTGGAGAAATAGGCGCCCTTTAAAGTCGACTTTAGCTGCAGTTTTTGACCACGTATCGCTGACAGGCCTGTTTCATGAGTTAGGTACGAATGGCTTAATGTGACTTAAAGGACAATACCAGTCTGTAATGAAACCATGCCAAAGAGCATTTATAATGCGTGCGCCTGCCACAAATGTAAACAATAGCAATATAGCCCATCTTTTGGAAATAATGCATGACGTGTCAGTATGGAGTTTGTTGACAAAAAAAACAGCAAATCGCCATACAAGTACTTTACAAAATGTCTTATCACAAAGACCAGTGCTACTGCTAATGTTTACCTTCATAGCAGGCATGTTCATGAAAAATGCTCTTACACAGAACAGCACAACAAAGGGATTTTGACAAATGATATGATTATATTATATAACGGATGTTTTAGTGAAGCCAGGAGAGACGGTTACGATGGTTTGATCACCCAGACCGGTATGGTCCTTTAAGGGGACAGCTGAGAGGATAGCTTGAAAATACAAAACTAAGTGAATATAGCTGTTGTAGTCGAAGAAACAACCTTCTGATGACAATCATAGTGCATATAATACACCCGACTACAAGACCACGAGATGTGTTTCAGTATTTCCCACTGGAAGCATTACACCACAAGGCCTGGTGATATCTGATGTTCTGACCTGTTGGAAGAGACAACACTCAGTCTGATGACTCACATTAACATTAGCGGTGGTGAAACCATCCGTCTTCAAGGGTGAAGGGGCATCCAGCCACCCACAGCAAGCACCCTGAAACACAACACACGCACCATGCGTCATAAGTTTATTCATTTTAGTCGCTGTGGAGTGTGTGTTGTTGATAGCTGGTTTACAGGCTCACCGGGCCTGAGTAACTGACTGATTCAGGCCAGGTGAGGCTGTGAACCAGCTATCAACAACACACACTCCACAGTCACAAACACAGAAAATAGAGAACTAAAGAAGCAGAAAGAGGAAAAACGTTTAATTCAGGGAAGTCAAATATCCGTTCAGGACTCTGTCCCTTAGTCACTTTTTATCACACACACACAAACACACATGTATACTATGTAGAAACTCTCCCGAATATTCAGATTCATAGTGATTCAGCGTCTTCTGCTGTATCTGCTATGATATCATACTACGCCATCTCTGTGTAATCCTGCCTGATAGGGAGAGCTGTAGGCTACATCATATGCCACTTGGCTCGGACGGTTCTGGGCCTCACAGTGTGCTGTTGTTGAGTGGCCACAGATCTGCTGTTCAAGCCAGCTGTTCACGGTCCTAACACACGCATGCCATAAGCCCAAAGCCCACAGAGCGGGAATTTCAGTTCATATTTTCGTAGCGCGACCCCGAAAAAAGAAATAGAAAGATATTGTTTTTAGCGGAGCAAAGCACATGCAGCTTGAATGTAGCGGGGTTTTGTGTGTTTTTTTTCTCGCTCGCTTCGTATAGGAAGCGGGTCCATTTTGGACGTGAAAATTCACGTATGTTATTTGGGTGTCTTTGGGCTTTAAATGCTGCTTGTTTCTAACAACAAGTGGTACAGCATTGGAGAGGGGCCAGGCTCAGGGAGCATCGAATGACATGACATTTTTTAAAGTCCTCTTAAATATGTAATTTTACCCTCACAAAGCCCCCCCACACACACACGCTTACCCACTCTTTCTCCTGAAAAAGAAAAAAAAAAGGAGGGAAAAAAAATCACATGACACATGGGGATGATCTCTGCTACAATTTTCCACTATGTTCACAAGTTCTTTGTTGGATTTTTCTGGTCACGTGATCACGTGACTACAATACTAAGCTGTGTGTGTGTGGGCGTGTGTGTGAACCAGATTTAGAGGGGGATTTAAAGGCAGACTATCCATGCCAAGTGTTGTTATGCATCCAAAAGAATGGGGAAAAAACATGAGCCAATCAGGTTATGGCATGTCTGCAACTCCAGCCTTATTGTTGATAATGACCAGAGTCGGATCTTGTTGGAATGGGCTGCAGACCAGAGAAGTAATGTGACCTATTTGGCTCCAGCATGAGAAGTAAGAAAAATAAGCCGGAAACTCTTTTGCCAATAAGAGATGGCCTTCAACAAATCAAATAACATAATCTAAGAAATACTGGATGAGCAATTTGTAGGCGTACATGTATTTTCTCGATGAGTGCATGTGACAGTTATTTGCACAAAAAGATTCGATTTTTTCGCTTTCAATCTTCCTTATATACATTGAGGGTATTTATATGTCAAAGCCCTAACACCACCACAATGACACCAACGTTCGGCATGAGCTAATCCCCTGTTCCCACACATAGTAGGCTACTACAAAGACAAATTATTCTATGTGTTAAAAACCTTGTCATGCTTCCAGTTTAAGGAAAGGTTTTTTTAAGCACCAGAAAGTGGGTGACCTGCTTCCAGAGAAAACTGGGGATGCTACCCCAGCTGGGCTGTGTAACACATACGATTCTGGGGCATTAAGTTGGCAGGTTGTGTGTGTGTGTGTGTGTGTGTATGTGTGTGTGCGAGAGTGTGTATGTGGGGGTTTGAAAGCCTGTGTGTGGGTGTGTATGTGTGTGTGTGTGTGTGTGTGTGTGTGTATGAGTGTATGTTTGAGAGAGAAAGCCTGTGTGTGTGTGTATGTGTGTGTGTGTGTGTGTGTGTGTGTGTGTGTGTGTGTGTGTGTGTGTGTGTGTGTGTGTGTGTGTGTGTGTGTGTGTGTGTGTGTGTGTGTGTGAGTGTATGTTTGAGAGAGAAAGCCTGTGTGTGGGTGTGTATGTGTGTGTGTGTGTGTGAGTGTATGTTTGAGAGAGAAAGCGTGTGGGTGTGTGTGTGTGTACGTGCATGTATGTGTGTGTGTGTGTGTGTGCATGCTAGATGTATTTTTATCAGTGTATTCGGTGTGCAACGTTTTAAATATTTGATGTAAATAGTAACATATCTCTCGTCTTAAGAATCATGAAACTGTAGCCATTAACAAGATAAAGAAAAATGTTAAATATATTTTAAGAAATCACTGTTGCTTTATGGAGAGTGAAGACGTAATCAAAGCACATAGAGATGATGATAAGGGGAGGCTGAGGTTGAGGATGATGATGAAGATGATGAGGATGATGAGAAGGATGAGGATGATGATCGAACTCCCTTCTGCTTGTTTTCCCTCTGTGGTAGGCATTGCATTGAAGAAGCCTCATTAGTTATCCTAGCTAGTTATTTGACATTACTCATTTTACGCCCCCCCCCTCCATCGCCAGGCAACTATGGCGAGAGTGGCATGGAGGCCTTTAAGGACATGGCCGCCGAGGAAGGGATCTGCATCGCCCACTCAGACAAGATCTACAGCAACGCGGGCGAGCGGAGCTTCGACAAGCTGCTGGAGAAACTGCGAGGCCACCTGCCCAAGGCCAGGGTGGTGGCGTGCTTCTGCGAGGGCATGACCGTCCGGGGGATACTGATGGCCATGAGTCGCCGCCGCCTGGTGGGGGAGTTCCTGCTGGTGGGGAGGTATGAGGAAAACTCCCTTTGGATTGGTCGATTAAGCAATAAGCCACGGGGGGGCCGTGGTTTACAGTGATGGTAGAACAACGCCTTGCTGTGAGACTTCACTAAATACACACACAGCAACATAAAATGCGATCATATATTGAAAACAAATCATCATTCTTCCGCCAAGCAATATACTTCCTCAAGACAGCAAAACAGTTGCCAAGCAACACAGGCTAGCACACCGGCTAATCAGGCTGAGATTGACAA
>JAOPHQ010003133.1:0-20000 GCA_030340625.1 Merluccius polli | reverse complement strand
ACTTTGGCTCATTATGACTGTGAGCAAGACCCGATGTAACGGTGCGACAGTAGGACGGACTATAGACGCGTGTGTCCGTCGCTGTGATGCCAAGAGGGTTCCTCTTGTGTGTGACATGCTGAAAGGGTTGTCTTATGTGTTAGGTGATTCGTAAAGGAGAGGTGAGCTGCTGTTGGACCTGTACGCCCTGCAAGGACAATGAGTTTGTGTTCGACGAGTACACGTGTCGAGCATGCATCCTAGGCTCCTGGCCCACAGATGACCTCACAGGTGCAACACACACACACACACACACACACACACACACACACACACACACACACACACACACACCTTCCTGTCTTATATTCATATCATCTCATATGTTATTGATATGTTATTCATATTATTATCATGTTATATATGTATATACAGGTGTTCCCTCTTGTCTTCATCCAACCGCCGTGCATCCTATCCCATGTCATATATTATTCATGATATTATAGAGCGTAACAGTGACCGCCCCCTTTTTAACAGCTCCGGTGCCGGAAGTAAATTTCCCATGCATTTATCTCGTCCACTTTTCGTAGAATCCTTATAAAAAGAGTATTAGGCCTTTAACCAAGCCAATCGTTCGTTATGGTAGTCGTGACCATATTATGTTTGATTCAGGCATAAAAAGAATTTGGAAAACGGAAGAAAAGGCAAAGGTACAAGACTGTGTACATTATTTGTTGACCGAGTGAGGAACTACTCATTCCGAATCAAACATAATATGGTCACGACTACCATAACGAACGATTGGCTTGGTTAAAGGCTTAATACTCTTTTTATAAGGATTCTACGAAAAGTGGACGAGATAAATGCATGGGAAATTTACTTCCGGCACCGGAGCTGTTAAAAAAGGGGCGGTCACTGTTACGCTGTATTCCTATTAGATATATAATACGCATACAGCAACTTACAAAACACAGTTACTACCGAGCCCACCAAAGGACACGGACGGGGGGAAAAAATGAAGGTTGAAAAAACTTGCAAAACTTTTGCGAGACCTCGAAAAACTTTGAGGTCTCAGTTCAGGACCACAACAATGGAGCAGACACACCCTTAGGAGAGGTTCATAGAATTTATAGAATTTTATTTTGAGATTGGCCTCAAATACAAAGACATTCAATCAGCGCTTGGCAGCAGCCACGGTTTCCACGTAAGTGAGAGACACCTGAAGAGAATACTTAGCGCAAGGGAACACTCTCGTCGCAAAGCGTACTCTGACCCGGAAGTACTTTGACCTAAATGAAAAACCTAAACATAACTTTTGCGAGATCTCGCAAAAGTTTTGCGGGATCTTGCAAAAGTTTTTTTTTTTTTTCAACCTTCGTTTTTTTTTTTTTTCCTCCATGTCCCTTCCCGGGATCTGTACAATTATGTGAATTATGTATGCCTTTCCTCTGCCCCAGGCTGCGAGCCAATCCCAGTCCAGTATGTCCGCTGGGGGGATCCTGAGCCAATCGCTGCAGTGGTCTTCGCCTGTCTGGGCCTCATGGCCACACTTTTTGTAACATCCATCTTCATTAAGTAATGCCTTAAGACTTTGTTCACCATGCTTCTGATACATAACAGCTAACCCTTTAAATATATAATTCAAATATCTACAATATAAATATTATAAAATATGCATGATACAGAAGGGGACATACACAATATGTAACATGTTCACATTTGGGTCATTTAAGTTCATGACTTGAAATCATTCGTGATCCTTGATTCACATATGAGACTGAATACGCCCTGTGGTTTACTCGTTAGGTTTTGGGACACCCCTGTTGTGAAGTCGTCCAGCCGTGAGCTCTGCTACATCATCCTAGCCGGGATCTTCCTGGGCTACCTCTGCACGTTCAGCCTCATCGTGAAGCCTCACGTGGTCTTCTGCTACCTCCAGAGGCTGGGCATCGGCCTCTCCCCTGCCATGAGCTACTCTGCCCTGGTCACCAAGGTATACGCGGCGGAGGGCTTCATCATGTCATTATGGGGAATAACCTTGTCATGCTTTTGGCGGGAATACCATCAAGCATTGGGCCGGATCATGATCTCAAATTCAAGTTGAACTCATTGGTTAAAGGTGCTGTAGGTAAGTTTAAAGAGCTATTATTTGAGCGTTATTAGTTAGAAATGGCATCGCCATCCTACAGCTATTATTGAGTGAAATGCGTTGTGAGAATATCTAATTTGAGTTGACTCCGCCTGCCTCTGTATGAGCCCATTCAGATTTTAGACCGCTCCCGGCTCATTTCTGACCCATCAGCGCATCTCTTCTCTGATTGGTTCAGAGAATCTATCTTGCCTGTCAATCACAGTGCATGAAATGCAATACTTCTCAATGGCGGAGAAACGTAGGGAAGGAGGGAGTGAGCAGAGAGGGAGGGGACGTTTTTTTTGGTTGTTTAGTTTCAAAATCTTGCTCTCTTCCGCTCTTTTCTGCTCTCTCTCTTAAAGACCTGGGAGGTAATACGTAAATAAACTGTGTTCATTAAGTTGCCTATGTGTTCCTCATGCAGACGAACCGCATTGCACGGATCCTGGCAGGCAGCAAAAAGAAGATCTGCACCAAGAAGCCTCGCTTCATGTCGGCCTGCGCCCAACTCATCATCGCCTTCATACTCATACTGCTGCAGCTGGGGATTATCGTGGCCCTGCTCATTATAGAGCCCCCTCAGGTGTGTTTAGGGCTTGTACATCACAATGCATCATGAGAGTTTTTTGTTGGCGATCCTCCGCCATATTGAGAGGACCCAAGAGAGTTGTAGTACTGTAAAATCCTAAATCAACGTAGATATACCGTAACGTAGGCTAATGAAAACTTTGTTTTGCCACGCCCTGCATGAGAAACGCTGTGGCAGTTTCAAACATAACAATGTCTCCCCATAATGACAAATCATTTCATGAAGAATAACTAAGCAATAAAAAAAAAACATGACTACCAACATAATAGCTAACATTCCTATGCTATGCTTCCAAAATGGAGGCGGCAGTAATTGATGTGCAAACATTTACACGCAAGCATATCGCTGTGCCTTCTTCCTCCTCCTCCTCCTCCTCCTCCTCCTCCTCCTCCTCCTCCTCCTCCTCCTCCTCCTCCTAGGTGATCTATGACTACCCGAGCATCCGCGAGGTTCACCTGATCTGCAACCTGACCACGTTGGGGGTGGTGGCGCCGCTGGGCTACAATGGCCTGCTGATCCTGAGCTGCACCTTCTACGCCTTCAAGGTACCCATACCCCCCCCCCCCCTTGCCCCACACCGTCCTGGGGGGTGGGGGCGGTGCCACTGCACTTGTAGTTTGAGTCACCTTTAATGGAGAACCCAAACCCTTAATCAGCAGGTACCGGGTAACCCTATCAGCCAATCAGAGGTTATGCATGCAATAGCCTGTGCTCAACCTAGAGAGGGAGTCATCTACAATACAAACCAATATACAAGTGGTGTTGGGGTTTGGTTCTCCTTTAAACAGATGGGAGGACGTATCTACATTCACGTTTGCTTCAATGCCATACATTTTGACCTGTGAATTGGCATGAAGTAACCAGCTTGGCAAGTTAGAGGTTGTGCATTTTTTTATGTTGTTTTAGAAATGTGCTTGAATGCACAGTATGCAGTAACACAAGAAGCCATACGTGACGCGTTCTCTAACTGTGTAGCTTTCATATCTTTAGTGATCGCCCTCGGAGCCATTACATGTCGATATTATTTCCAGGGGGGGGGGACATAGTCTGTGCATGATCGTGATACTGCGACTGGCCCATCACATTAAGAATGATAATATACATCATATGTAGACTTTAGATTGTACATAGCAAACAGACGCCATAATGCACAGTTTCCTCTCTACTTTCTTTTCCCCTATCTCTCATGCTCAGTTTGTTTAAACCTTCTTGTCAAGTCTTTCCGTATTCAATGTATACTTCCTATAATACCCCCTGCTCCACAGACGCGCAACGTCCCGGCCAACTTCAACGAGGCCAAGTACATCGCCTTCACCATGTACACCACCTGCATCATCTGGCTGGCCTTCGTGCCCATCTACTTTGGCTCCAACTACAAGATCATCACCATGTGCTTCAGCGTCAGCCTCAGCGCCACCGTCGCTCTCTGCTGCATGTTCGCTCCAAAGGTGAGAGGAGAGCAATAAGGTTTGGCTCAATGCATTCAAAAGCATGCAAATTCAAAGTCAAGTGAAGGCAGTTTTATTTGTGTAGCCACTTGATCACATTTACAGTCTCAAAGGGCTTCACAGGCTACATTTTATGACACCCCGTAAGCCCTTTAAAGGGCAAGGAAAAACAACAAAACTCAAATCCGGACCGAATGGGCAGACAAAGCATAAAACAAGCGGAAATTAAGGTTAAGCTATAAGAAAAAAACACTAAACACTACAATTCAATCAAAGTCTTAATTGCTAGGTAGTTGCCATAATGCCAAAATGAAAGTAACAACAAATTTAACCCAAAAAAAAGCCTAAAAGCCTTTACTAATTACACGGTTGTTTTAAGCCGTTATTTTTTCAAGAGGTTGAATTAGCAGCCTCTTGAATTGATGTGTTCAGGTGTACATTATGCTGGCCAAGCCGGAGAAGAACGTGCGCAGTGCTTTCACCACGTCCACGGTGGTGCGCATGCACGTGGGCGACGCCAAGAAAGCAGCCAAGGCGGCCAAACCCACCAGCAGCATGGCCAACATGTTCCGGCGGCGCGGCTCTGGCCAGGGGAACGTCAGGTAGGGGACGACTGCCGGGAACTGTCCCACATGAATTTGTTCATTCAGTCAGTCATTCATTCATTCACTGACTTGTTAGTTAGTGAAGAAGTTAGTGTCTCTCTCTCTCTCTCTCTCTCTCTCTCTCTCTCTCTCTGTCTCTGTCTCTCTCTCTCTCTGTCTCTCTCTCTGTGTATTTCTGTCTCTCTCACACACACATAGATACGAACACACAAAGCATATTTGAAGGCACAGTTAAAAAGGAAAACGGTTAACTCATGCTGTTATGTAGACATCACAGGAAATATTTGCATTGCAGTCACACTCCTCATTGTGGCCATGAATACGTTTATCTACTCCTAATGTATTTAGGCAGTTTTTAAAAAATGTGTAATTATTGAATAGCTCAGATGAGACAACAATTCGATTAGGAAAGGAAAAGCCCTGAAAGGCATGAACCTATCTAAAAGCAGCCGACTACATGTGGGTTAGTTATCCCCATAGGGACACGCCAGCCTGTGAGGGATCCTCTTTCTAGGGAAGGAATGATGAAAGAGAGGGAGTAGAGGGAGGGTGGGGGAGTGGGGGTGGTGGTGGGGGGGGGGGGGGGGGTGAGGGGGGGTGGGCAGGGACATGGATAATTAGATGCTGGTCCTAAGGGAGGGTCCTCATTAAGGATGTTTCCCTGTGTGTTGTGGGATGATCTTTTTGCGACTGGTTCTGTGCTGGCGGTTACACCACGTGTGCTTCGCATCGGTTGTGTGTGTGGATACATGGATACGGTTTACTTACTTTTTGTCTAGAATCATACATTACAACAACTAAGCATATTGCAATACATTATATCTAAAATACACTTGCCTGCATCATTATATCTAAAATACGATATTATTGTATATACTTTATATTATATTGCTATGATATCATTTGGATATATCATACCAATATGTTTTCCCCCAATCCTGCTCAGCTCCAACGGTAAGTCTCTGACGTGGGCCCAGAACGAGCGCACCCAGCGGCCCAACCTGTGGAAGAGGATCTCCATCCACGTGAAGAAGACGGAGCAGGTGGAGGTCAACCACACCGCCGTCATCAAGCCCTTCTCCAAGGGAGCCGACTCGCCCGCCGACAGCGACAGCCTCCGCATGGAGTATGAGGAGGAGTCCCCCCTGACCTTCCCCTCCTCCCCGCCCTCCCGCTCCCACACCCCGGCCGCCGGGGGCCCGCATGGGGAGGACCGAACCCGGGGCTTCCAGGTCCGGGAGGACGGAGGAGCAGCAGCGGCGGCCGCAGGAGCAGCGCAACAGCGGGCCCTGCCGGCGTATTCCCCCGGGAGCCCCGAGACGATGGGGGGCAGACGGCTCCCTGAGAGCCGTGGCGGGGGGCTGGCTGTGGTGGAGGATCCGGGGGTGCCGGACGATGAGCTGGTGGACATCGGCGCGGTCGGCGTGGGGGACATCGGCGTGGGGGTGCTGACTGGGCCGCCTCAGTGCTCCACCATCATGGACCAGATCAGCAGTGTGGTGCACCGCTTCACCGCCAACATCAGCGAGCTCAACACCATGATGCTCCCGGGCTCGCCACCAGGCGGCGGCGGCGCCAACGTCTGCCCCGCCGCCAACACTGCCGCCGCCGCCGCCGCCGCGGGGCCCGGCTCCTTTATCCCTGGCCCAGAGGGCGGCGCCGCGTGCGGGCCGCCTCTGACGGCGACGCCCCGGGTCAGGCAGGCCGGCTCTGCCGTCACCGCAGTACGCCCAGGTGACGGCCAATAGCGTCGCCGCCTCCTGCGAGGTGCCGCGGCCAACGTTGTGCGAGCACATGGGCGGGGTGTGCGTGAACGGCCGGAGGTCCAGGAATACAGAGCAGCTGGTGGCGCTGACTCCCCCGTCCCCGTTCAGAGACGTGTCCAACAGAGACTCGCCGCCCCCGTCTCTCTCCCCAGCCTCCGAGGAGGATTACGACCAGTTGCTGCTCAGGCACTACAGCCAGAGCTCATCCTCGCTCTAGGCAGGCTCACTCTGCTATATGCACACCAGAGATTTACGCTGCCTCACCTACCAAATGGGAAACAAATAGACAGACTTTAAGCGTTTTCGGTTGCTATAGAGATCATGAATGCTCCCAAACGGAGGAATTGGTTTTGTTTTTTTCCAGTTTGTATTCTGATTCTGAGTTGCCTGGGTTAGACATGGTGAATAAATACACACTCATATGAGACAATGCAGGGTGTAGGCCCAAGTGTCATGTTGAACTTCATCGTTATTGCTTTGTTTGTTCAACAGGAATGAGAAAAAAAAGCTTGCTGACTTATTAAGGTATATAAAACGTTTTACTTTTAGACCATGAGAAAAGGTATGAAGACTGCCAGTTGTGATGAATACTTTCCTCTCGAAACATGTAACTTTGGTTTTCTCATTTAGCAATTTAGCACTTGAATGTTATGGATGTACTTAAGTTTCAACCATATACTCTTTTTTTATATATATAAAAGTAAAATAAATAACAGTGTACTTTTTTGTGTTTTCAAACAGACTTTACTAATGGCGCTAATGTTGTGTAAATGTTTTGTTTTATTTGCTGAGAAGATGCTCTTGCTGCTACCATTTCTATTGATCACAAGAAAACATAAACCTGCTCGCATAATGACTCAACTACACAGCAGGAGACAAGGGGAACATTCTGTGTTTCACAAAACAGGGCGGCGGTGTGAAGTGTGCTTCCTTTATTTTTCTGGAAAGATGAATGAATATCTACATAAACGAGAACAAATTCCAATGATGAAATGGCAAGACGAATGTCACAGTCCATGCTTTGTTTTTTAGTGGACTCCATACAAGTGTACAAAATGTGGACATGTAGAACGAATGAATGTATGTCTTATAGAAAAAAACGTGGACCAAAACAATGTTGCACCTCAGGATGTTTTGAACAAACTGTTATTAATGACTAATTATTATGTGATGATTGCATATATATTGTCTGTTGGCTAAAATCATGAGATCAAAAGTCAACCAGAACTTGCATGATGCCTACATTTCCGTGTACTGGGATGAGGCGTTTTGAGTTGAGTATAGCGTGTGTTTAAGTTTTTTTTTTTTTCCATCTGGGTATTGTATTGAGTACCGTTTCAGATAATGGCTTAAATGAAAGATACTAGTAACTAAAGAAGACGAGTGCAAAGTGAGGGTAGTAGTGCTTATAATGAAGAGGAAGCCAGCGTTCAGATACGTATCGCCTTTGGTGTTTTACACACACATGGTGGTTATAAATGTTACCAGCATTTTTAAACTGAGACTGATTTTCTGAAGTAGGCTTTAAAATGCATGGGCTTGATTATGTTGATGACGTGTGTTTTAGTATTTAATTTAGTCCTTTGATTCCAACTCCATTCCTTCCTTAATATTGATGTGCTTTTAAAACGGGTTGGACTGTTGTTTCCCTACTGGTCTATTCAGCAGTGTGTAATAGTTTTTTTTTAATTATTTCTATTCTAGATTTGAATGAAGATTACTACCATATATGCATGCCTCAGAAGACAACATCTGTGCTAACAGCTGCTTTGTGCCAATAACTATGTGAGGAAGACCATTGATCTTCTTTAATTTAATCTGCCTTTAAGGGGATGTGTGCTGCATACAAAGATGCATCTATCAATCTGTCTTTCTGTCTGTCTGTCTGTCTGTAACACCTGGGAGTATTACAAAACAAAGTCTCTAATTATCTTATCACATTCATGGATTGATCTTTAGAGTGAATATGTTATAATATTTGTTAGAAATTCTAAGCATTTTTGTTTTTATAATTGTAATTTGTTGCCAAATTCTTTCTTTACATTGATTTTAATATTAAATGTTTTAATTACAGGTTGTCTACGCTTGTTTTTGTTTGTAAGCTTACATAGGTTTATATTTGTTTGTCACAACAGTATTAGCATTAGGGTATTATCCCTAATTTCTCGTTCTTACTGTATTATTTTAAATCAATTTAACCAACTGGCGTA
This sequence comes from Merluccius polli, assembly GCA_030340625.1. Lineage (NCBI taxonomy): Eukaryota > Metazoa > Chordata > Actinopteri > Gadiformes > Merlucciidae > Merluccius > Merluccius polli. Next base: position 11,272 of record JAOPHQ010003133.1, on the reverse strand, counting down.
AATTAGCTTTTGCTCTTTTGTATATCACAACAGGTTTTAGGGGACTTTATTCAAACTGTAAAACATTTGTTTATCAGGAGTTGTAGACCTCAGGAGGCCTTTCAGCAATGAACGCATCCTGTCGCAGACGTGTCAGAAAAACAAACAAACAAACAAAAAAAACAAAAACAAAAAAAGCGTCGCCACTTTTAGCATTTGTATTTTTAATTGTATTTGTATTTTAAGACGCGGCTCGCGCTCTCCAGCCGTCCCCATCTCGCCGCGTCGTCGCACGTGACGTGACTCACATCCTCGACGAGCGACGCTCCTCACGAGCCGCGCCGCGCGAGCCGCTCTGCGTGCTGCGTCTCCCGGGGTTACGGGTGAGGAGGTCACGAGGTTCTTCCTCCTCCTCCCTCCCCCGCGGCCAGGGCGGCTCCTCCTCACGACCCGGAGCACAGGGAGGACTCAGCACTCAGTTAAAAACACCCGCCGCCGCCATATAGTAACACTTTTATTCATCTATTTATTTATTTATTTTAGTGGTTTTTTTTTTAGTTTTAGCCTGCTCTTTAAAAAAAAATGGCACGCTCGTGCCGTTGCGGGTGACACCTGGACACCCAAAGTCGTGGACCCGACACACAACCGTCCACCACCACCACCACCACCACCACCAGACCCGACCCAGACCCAGACCCCGGATGCAGAGTCCGCGGAAGGAGCACCTGTACAAGGTGCTGGTGATCGGCGACCTCGGCGTGGGCAAGACGGCCGTGATCCGCCGCTACGTGCACCAGACGTACTCCGCCAACTACCGCGCCACCATCGGCGTGGACTTCGCCCTGAAGGTGCTGAACTGGGACTCCGAGACCATCCGCCTGCAGCTCTGGGACATCGCAGGTGGGCCACCACTGCAATGCCTTTTTATTTTCATTTTTATTTTTTTAGGGACTTATGCCTTATTAGGCCTATATGTTTTACTGCAGACGCACATAATACAGCAGACACACACACACACACACACACACACACACACACACACACACACACACACACATTGCCTGAAAATGCAGTAAGGCCTGGATGGCTGTTGACTCCTGAATGTTTGAACGAGAACAGGTCCTCCTGACCTCATGATAGCTAGAGAAAAGCTCATCCGAGACGTGTTATGGTGTTATGGACACTATCTGTTGTGTTATTCAAGGAGGAAAAGTGAACTGTCATCCATGCAAGGTATGCTGAGGGTGGTCATGTGATGCAGGCCATGTGAGGTGCATTTCAAGGAGTCATAGGAGCTGCATTGTACATTGTATACAAAATAAAGGAAAACATTGTGACACACACACTCACGCACTCATGCACACACACACACACACACACGCACACAGACACACACACACAGCCATGTGTGCAAATTAGCTCACTGACTGAATAGTTGTCTTGAAATGTGCTAAACTCTGCTTATAGTTACCGGTATTGTTCTCCTTGTACTTAAAATTCACTTTTGATACGGTATACGTTACTGATGTCACTGAGAAAGGAGCTGTTGTTCAGTCCAAGGTCCGCCAAGGCACACGTCATGTCATTACATATGTCAGCAAACGTGCTCAATATGGCGTAACTCTTACTGTACAGTTACAGAGCATACATAGGGAGTCGACAGTTAATTAGCCCTGAAGTGAGCATAATATACATCCCGGCCTCCACCCACACACACATACACGCTCACACACACACACACGACCGGTTAATGCAATACTTTATCATGAGTCATCAACTACATTTGAATACCACATATGCTGCTGATATACACCTATAACAAATGGTGGCTTTGACTATGTGGCCAAGCTCAGCAGAACCATAGACGGCTCTGTCTCAGTGGAATGCAGACCCTGGTGTCTGCAACCTTAAAATGCCAGATGCAGCAAAACAACCTGAATCAGTTGTTTGTCAAGATGATTTCTGGGAACATGCTCCATAATTATCCATGATTGCTGTGTGTGTGTGTGTGCGTGTGCGTGTGCCTGCCTGCGTGGGTGCCTGCGTGCGTGTGTGTTATTCACTTGTGCTTATTCATGTTTGCCTACATGCGTGTGTTGTGTAATGCTCTCTTTACAGGACAGGAGCGGTTCGGCAACATGACGCGCGTGTACTACCGTGAAGCCATGGGAGCCTTCATCGTGTTCGATGCGACCCGGCCCACCACCTTCGAGGCGGTCACCAAGTGGAAAGAGGACCTGGACTCCAAACTGATGCTGGCTAATGGCCAGGGCATCGCCACTGTGCTGCTGGCCAACAAATGTGACCAGGGGAAAGACGAGTTTACCAACAACAATGGTGTCAAAATGGACCAGTTCTGCAAAGACAACGGCTTTGTCGGGTGGTTCGAGACGTCCGCCAAGGTGAGACATCCTGTGTTAGAATAATTATCAACTGCCACCATCGCCCCATTGAAATTAACATAGATACACATACTTAAGGCAGCATTATTTGGTTAATGACCACTGGAGGCAAACATGTACATATGCTGATAAGAGCATATTTAAAAGTAAAACAAGTTTGACTTCCGGACTAGAGAGCCTAGAGAGTTGTGTATTGTATTCAGACCAACGTGTTTGGACCAGAGCTTTTGCAGAAACAACTTGTCTATGGGTAGTGAAATGATGCTGCTGCTTCTGAGCGGGGAACACCTCTGCGCTGCCAACTGGAATTTCATACACTGGTGGAAAGTGGTTTAGTGGGACAAAGATAACGGTAGGGGAATGGGTGGTGGTGAGGGGGGGGGGGGGTTATAACTGGGCATGGATGTGAAAACTCAATGGCTCGATGGGACAATTTTTGTTTTAAACCTCACAAATCTCCATCCCCTGAGCATATGTACATTCTATTCTCTCTTCAATAGTAAACTCTTCAATACGGATAAGAATTGACTTTCATTTGCTCAAACAATACTGCAATAACACAACGCGGTGTCAAATTCACACGTCTGTAAGGTCCTAAAGCGTCTCCATTCACACATTTCCTGTCGATCCCAATGTCTTTAAAAAGCCAGAGCGCCTTGCCTCTTTCATGTCACGGAGGTCCGACATTCTGGAAGGCCAAAGGTCAATGTTGGAAAGGACGTACGTGCTTTGAGCGAGCGGTCCAGAAAGAGTTAAGCCATCCAGAAAGAGTTAAGCCATCCAGACAACATGTTTGGAAGTTGTCAGTAAGGTTGTTTATATGACTTTCCCCCAATACACATTTAGCAGTATGTCGAGGTTTGTTCACACTGCACTGGCCACACTGACTTGCTACACATATGTTCACCAACTCTAAATGACACTTGTTGATAAATGACCACCACCACCCTTTTGTATATGTGAATGGAGGGACCTAGGGTCTATTTAACTACCAGTTATAGTCATTATTCTATGATCTAATATTGATCCATCTAGTTAAGTCATCAACAATACCAACTAACAAAGAATGGTCATCCCTGTCGGATCTCGAATGCATTCCAATAGGTGGAATTGGCCGCATAATCTAATGGGGCAAATTGGTTAAATTGTGCAAGTTTAACAACTAGGTTTTCACTGCAGCCCTCACTTTTCTTCAAATGTCTAAAGAGTAAAATCCATCCACCCACCCATAGCTCAATCAACCCTGGGATGTTGCTTCTTCATCAAGCTGTGGAGAGAAAGGCCAGAAAAAATCAACAATTGTGATGCAACTTAAAGGTTACACAGTTCTGTTTTAAAGCATGCCAAGGAAAGAGGGACAATTACAGCTGTTGCCAAACACATTATCTTTTTTCCTCCAAACATTGTGTCCAATTAAATAAGGCCATCGTCGACGGATGTAAAAAAAATCTAAAGTCTTACAATCCACAGATATAACCTTAAGAAAAAGGATGACAAGAACATGGGGGAAAAAACGGCATAAAAATATTAATTGTAACAACTATTGAAATCTGAATTTCACCGTGTCTCCTTCAGGACAACATCAACATCAACGAGGCGGCCAACTTCTTGGTGAAGCACATCATGGCCACAGAGCATGACATCCTCAAGTCGGTGGTGCCAGACACCATCTCGCCCCAGCTAGACTCCAGAGGCGACAGTAGCTGCTCTGGCTGCTTCAAACCCTAGAGCAGGGGTTCCCAACCTTGGGGTCGCCTGATATGCATACAGGGTATGCATATCAGGTGTGTTGGTGTGTAGTAGAGCGATGGGATTACGTTCACGGGACATTGATATTACTGGCAAATGTTGATTGGGTAAAAGCAATATGTGTGGAAGCAGATACACAAAAGTGAAAGTTGGGGTCGCAAACAATTTCAGAGCTCGAAATAGGGTCAAAAAAGGTTGGGAACAGGCCAAAAAAGGTTGGGAACCACTGCCATAGAAAGAGAGAGAAGTGGGTGAAATGCACTGGAACAATGGGAAATATTGGAGAATGACTTCACTATTATTTCCCACATGCAGAACTGTCTGAGTTGTGTTTAATTATATCGTGCTGTCCACACCCTCTTTGCTTCTTCTGCATTCTGATTGGGAGACATGCAAAAATACAGGATCTGTCCTCCCAGAGCATTCATAGATTTATAGGGAATGTGAAGGTGCGTCACACCAGGTGCCGTCTTGTGAGACCGAGCCAACAGAGGCAGCGGCCTCTAAACATGGCGCATTCAGCACGGTGTGATGTCAACTTCTCATTCCCTATTGGACACACTTGCAATGGACTAATCCCACTTCTACATATGTCCTGTGTATATGTTTGCACATTACAGTGTTTTTTTTAATGTATTTATCTGAAATACTTATGCTTTTAAAATGTTATATATTTTAAATAGTATTATGTTTTGTTGATAAGAGTCATTTAAAGATGGATTAATATTTAACCAGCAGGGTCAAGACCTGACCTTGGCTTTGTGTAAAAAGGACAGTATGACCGCCTCCCGCAAACTTAATGGGTCCCATGTGGTCAGAAATCTCTTTTTTGACCATGCAGGGTCAAATATTAACATCTTATTATTTAAGGTACCTTAACTAAGTCTGTTGTATTTCAAAGGAAACTCTTCACATAGATCACACTCACCAGACAGTTACAGACTTAATAAAGATGGTCGGTATTTGAAAGGAAGGAGATGCATATCGCCATGAATGCCCTCATGAATTCCCCAATGCTATACAGAGTTTAAAAGTTGCTGTGCTCCCTCTAGTCACAAGATAGCTCCTTGCTACGGTATGAGGCTCCCTGGCGAAAAAAAAGTTTTACTGTTTTTTATTTATTTTCTTACGATTTTATGAAATTAACGATGCCATATTTTATTAAAAAGAAAATTGTTGTTTACTGTTTGGTTATAGATGAAATATTCATATGTTTTTGCCTAATAAAGCCTATCTTTCTGTATCCATTGTAAGTGATTTAGTATAGTAATAGTACAGTATATTTTTTAGTATAGTATAGTCATCGTATAATAGTATAAAGTAAGTATAGTACCAAGACACACTGTCTTCTGGGACTGCGCTCTCTTACCTGAACTCCCCTCCCTCCAGCCTCTGCTCTTCCTTCATCTCATGATATCACCTCATCTCCCCCATACCCCCCATCACACAGCCCTGTCCTCGGATGGCTCTTCTCCTCCAGCCTCTGCTCTTCCTTCATCTCATGACCTCATCTCCCCCATACCCCCCATCACACAGCCCTGTCCTCGGATGGCTCTTCTCCTCCAGCCTCTGCTCTTCCTTCATCTCATGACCTCATCTCCCCCATACCCCCCCATCACACAGCCCTGTCCTCGGATGGCTCTTCTCCTCCAGCCTCTGCTCTTCCTTCATCTCATGACCTCATCTCCCCCATACCCCCCATCACACAGCCCTGTCCTCGGATGGCTCTTCTCCTCCAGCCTCTGCTCTTCCCTTCATCTCATTGTATCACACACCTCATCTCCCCCATACCCCCCATCATACAGCCCTGTCCTCGGATGGCTCCTCTCTCCTCCCCGCTGAACTCACTCCTTGTGTTCGCCTCCCTGTGATTCATCAATGTTATATAATATAAACTCATCTGAGCTCGACCCCCAGAGCTGGAGATGCTCAACTGCTCATCTATCCTCCTTGGCCAAAATATATATATATATATATATATTTTTAAAGGAGTTTGTATTTTCATTTTCTTTCAGCTTCCTCCCTCCTGGGCGCCTCTTATCTCTCTCTGTCCTCGCATCACTTTCCGAACATGGGTTGATTTCGCAGCACAGTCGAGGTGACTGTACGTTGGCATTCGGTGTAGCTAGAGTCGCCATTGTTTCTAATTATTCATGGGGAAAGTCAAGCCCGATCAGACAACTATGGTGTGTGTGTTTGAGCGCGCGCGCGTGTGTATATGTGTGCGCGCGCGTGTGTCTGCGCATGTGTGCGTGTGTGTGCGTGCGTGTGTGTGTGTGTGTGTGAGGTAAAGGAGTTGCTTTGATCCAGGACTCCCAGGTTCTCATTAGGAAGCCACATGACTGACTGGATGGATGATTCCTTCCCTCAGGGATTAGATTTAGATCCACTATGTTGCCTGATCTTTAAGTCACACACTCCGCACCGCCGCTATCTATGCGCTCGCCTGGTCACGTGTGTTGTTGCGTATTTAGTACTAGCATGATAATGCTATAAAGCATCACTTATAGTCTGTATGTAACGAACAACATATATGTTCTGTATAACCAACAGACTCTATGTGGTGTAAGTAACTAAGATAATGTATAACTAACAGAGTACATGTGGTGTAAGTAACTAAGATAATGTATAACTAACAGAGTAGGCTACATGTGGTGTAACTAAGATAATGTATAACTAACAGAGTACATGTGGTGTATATAACTAAGATAATGTATAACTAACAGAGTACATGTGGTGTAAGTAACTAAGATAATGTAAAACTAACAGAGTACATGTGGTGTAAGTAACTAAGATAATGTATAACTAACAGAGTACATGTGGTGTAAGTAACTAAGATAAACTAACAGTATATGTGGTGTAAATAACTAAGATAATGTAAAACTAACAGAGTACATGTGGTGTAAGTAACTAAGATAATGTAAAACTAACAGAGTACGTGTGGTGTAACTAAGCTAGTCGATAGCTAACAGGGTCTATAATGTGTTGCTTGGACTCCGCGCGCCCACGCGTTGGCAAGGAGACCGCGCGAGAGGAGGAGGGAACACGATAACAAGGTGGGGAATGGCGGCAAACGGTGAGAAAGCTGAAGAAGAGAGGTGCAAAGACGGCCATGTACGTAGCCAGGTGAGCAGAAAGCAGTCCATACTCCTGTTTTGCGTTGTCCTTGTTGCTACGATGTCCCCGAGGTAACATCTGAACAACAACAAGCACACCATGTTTGAAGTAACTACCTGCCGACAAGGTGAGCTAAATGAGTTACGTCGGCGCCATCTTGTGGGCTGCCTCTGTGGCGCCGTCCTCAGACTTCCGCTAGGCGGTGGTCTGTAGCGCCATCTGTTTTCTGGTGTGTTGTTGTAAATGCAGGAGGTCAGAGCAGTTCGTGGAAAATGTCATCCTTTTAGCGGTGAAGACAACTGAATGAGTATTATTATTCCACACCGACACCGCAACACACACACACACACACACACACACACACACACACACACACACACACACACACACACACACACACACACACACACACACACACACACACACACACACACACACAAGGTAAGCATTGAGATGAACTTGAAAGGATTTGAGTTTTCACACTACAGCTTTTAAAGTCATATGATCTTTTGTGTTTATGTAGGGTTGACCCTTAACCCAGAGACCTTGTAACCTTTGCATTTTTATACACTTTTACCAACATCTATTAGTCCAACCTCTTGACCTCTGACCCCTTGATCCAGGCTTTGTTCCTAATAGGCTCATTGAAAGCCAGTGAGAATATGCACAACACTGGCTGATTGAGAGTTAAAACGACATGTTTTGGATTTTTCATGGTAAGTGATTCAATCTATTCTGAGAGCCTTTGGGTTTGCATGGAGACGTGATAGTGTGCTGAGTATAACACTGAATGAAATATCATAGACTATATGGCCAATAGCAGGCACTCTGCATCAGTAGGGCTGGTTGATATATGGAGAAAAGATCTATTTTTTCGATGATATATATATATATATATATATATATATATATATATATATATATAGTTATATAGTTATATAGTTATAAAGTGAACAGTGGAAAGAGAGTAGAAAGACAATTACAGAAATTGGACTCTTGGATACAGCAGTTAGGCCTACTTTACATTTACGGCATTTAGCAGACACTTTTGTCCAAAGCGACTTACAATAAGTACATTTGTTAGGAGAAAGTGCAACACTAAACCACTATCAGTAGAGTCAGGATTTCACAAGAACGAGTTTCAAGCATACCAATTGCTAACTGATTGCTAGAATACAAAGGAGATAAGTGCGAAAATACTAAGTGCAGAATGTTTTTTGAGATGCATCGTTTCTTGGGCTTGAGTTTGCAATGAGTTGTGATTTGAGCATATTGGTAAATGCTTGACCTGTGTGGGTCCCTGGATTGTTTCAGTTTGTTGTATTGTGTTAATGGTGGAAAAAAAGGTTGAACACAATACATTGTGTTTTTGTTCATAATGGATTTCCAAAAACATACATTTGCATAAAGCAAGCATATTTTGTCCACTCCCACATTGATAAGAGTATTGATAACTTAAAAAATGCCCTTTACAGTACATTTTGAACAGATAAAAAATATGCGATTAATTCACGATTAACTATGGACAATACATTAATTAAATAAATAAATAAATAAATATATATAATATATATATATATATATATATATATATATATATCCATTTTGTTTTCTTCAAAAACTGTAATAGATTTTAGATCCCATTGTGCCATGAATGATGAGTGCCTTTTAGCTATGCATTTTAACCACTAGAGGGCATGAATGGATAAAATGTTAATTTACAGTTGACCCACAACTAATTATTTAAACATAGCACCCCCACGCCACACACACACACACACACACACACACACACACACACACTATACACACACACACTATACACACACACACTATACACACACACACACACTATACACACACACACACACACACACACACACCAGCTAAAAAAAACACAAGATCTGTACTCATTATTCAGATTATTCACTTTAGCAACTTAACCGATTTAGACATCATTGTTTATATTCAGTAACAAGGCTTTTACCAACTCCACTAGTACATAGACTTTTAATTTGGGTGTTAAAGCTGTCAGCACATAGTAAAAAATATAAATCCAAGTATAAAAACATTAAGATCATTAAAAACTAATTTGTAAACATGACATTAAATAAAAACTATTTTCCTCTTTGATTATAAACATTCAACATGGATAGCAAAAAGCTGACGGTTGGTTTGATAGTGCTATCAAAAGGTTTGCAGATGTGAATGAAAATGGGAATCAAGTGTTCAAGGTTATTGGAAACATGCTGATGTAACCACGGTGAAAACAAATCAACCGACAAATCAATACGACAAAAAACTAGAAAGAAAAATAAGTAGCACTGCTGGAAGTAAATTAAATGAAAGTAGCAAAGAACACATAGGCCTACTTATTTGTGTAGTATTTTACATCCAACATATACAAGTGACTTCTCACACTATAATTGCCACCTAAAAAATAACTGTTTTGTTATGAATTTCCGAAAAGCTTTCCAAAATATGACAACACAGCCTTGATTATCCTGTGAATCTGAAGTATTATAAAGGGTTCAATTAGTTTTAATTGTCCTTTCATGAAAAACACATTCACATAAGACATCATACTGCTGTTGTGTGTGGGCAAATGATGATTTCTCGTTGAAAAAACAGCTGAGTCACTGTGGCCGGCTGTGTGGCCAATGGACAGCAAACCCCAATGAAAATATGAAAACATGCGGCGTCAGAGCAACACGGTGTGACCACGGAAAGCAGTCTGTGGTCTGGTTGCAGTTATACAGTTATTTTAGTACCTGTGTGTTTTGTGGCTCATTCAAATGTCCAGAATGAGGACAGAAAACACTGCAAGAGGTATTGTTTGTTGTAGTTGACCTGAGACCTGAGTTTTGACAGTGTGAGAGAATGTGTGACTTCTGAAAGACATGAGTAAGTGATTTCTGAGTGTAGGGGATTAAGTGATAGATGCGATGCCTACGGGCAGACTGTGGACATTGGGGATCAAACCCAGAATCTTTCGGCTCGGAGTCAAGCACCATAATAACCACTAGACTATCCTGCTGTCTGTATTCAGTATTTGGATTAAGTTATTTTCCTTGTGTTGAAAACCGATATCTGACCACATCGAAATCAAGCCTGGTTCCGTTTGAGTAGTGTGCAAGTACTCAAAGGCAGCTGCTAATGGGGGCTCACAGTATCCGGCGAGGACTGTTCTTCCCCGCTAGGGTTTGACGAATGCCAAGGATAGGCCTTGTGCACATCGAGGTGTGAAGCAGGGGCAGACAATGAAGCCTGGGCCTGTGGTGGCGGTACGGGCACAGAGAGGGTGGTGTCTATGTGGGGGATTAAAGAGGCCAGGGGGGCAGTCTGGGGCGGTGTACTTGGCCAGTACCTGGAGTTGCTCTGGCAAAAGGCTGGCCTCGCTGCAGATCTTATGGCACAAGGCTGATACGGTGTGCCACGAATTCATCTTCAGTTGGCAGAGTTGTTCCTGTTCCGCCAACATCCTCTGCTTCTCTGTCCTCTGTGACCATCATAGACCATCATAAACATATAGGAACACATTGATTAGTATATTGCCTGATAATTAAATTATGATTTTTTTTCCTTGGTGTCATCATATATATATATATATATATTAGGGATGGGCATAATTAATTGATGATCGATCATTGATCGTTAAGAAATGTGTCGATCAATTTATATTGTTATCGATCAAAAGGACGTTGTGTTGCATACTGTGAGTCTTGAAGCGTTGCCCGGTGATCGCGGCTTTAGTTCCCCGTGTCTGATCGCTGTAATTCGGAGCGTGAATATCGGTGTGAATATCTAATATCTTTCTAACTTTAAAAAACACTTTAGTATTTTTTAAAACGATAGGTCGCACATCCCTCGTAACTACGCCGTGAAGGTGATCCCTCCCGGACTCCGCTATTAACATGAACCGCTCCGCCGAAGGAGCCGCACGTTCCACACGCACCGGACACCAACATACAAACCAAACATGTTTTAATGCCCACTTTTACTTCCTTTGTTTGATTATTGTTGGC
>JAOPHQ010003132.1:170000-456906 GCA_030340625.1 Merluccius polli | reverse complement strand
GGGTGGGGGGGGTGGGGTCCTACCGGAGGATTCAGTTGGGGGGGGGGTGCTACCGGAGGATTGTAGGCGGGGGGGGGGGGGGGGGGGGGGGTGCTGGAGGATTTCTGTTGAGCGGGGCGGGGGGGGGGTTTAATTTCATCAACATTAGGGCCACTCTGGGCCCCCCTCAATCATGGGCCCCTAGAATCCGTCTCCCTTTACCCCCCCCTTTTCGGCGCAGTATACAATCTTAGAGTCGAGAGCACAGCTCAACCAATCAGGAGCAGGGTGGGGGCGGTGCTTGGCGTGGCCATAGTGGGGAAAAACAATAATCGCCGCCTGGCAAGCGGGTGCTTTGCCGGTGCTTTGCCGGTGCTATGCCCGAAAATAGTTTCCAAATCTAAATTGTCTAGTAAATTCCTTTGTGTAAATTTGCATTGATATTTGTACCTCGATGTGAGTGTACAGGTTACGAGAAATATTATAACAAATCTTGAGTTATTTGATTCACTTTTGCAACGATATGCTAGCTGGACACTCTGGAATACAGCGACTAACGCTAAGCTAAAGCCTAAAACCGCGGCTTTCTAGATTAGGGACAAATGGCTGGGTCGGCTACAAAACGCTTGGCTCACTCATCCAACACTAGGGACTCGCGGGGAGTGACCCAATTTCACCTGGGGGTGGCGTGTTCCTTTAAGGGTCTAGCAATAGGTGGGCGGAGCCAGGCTAGCTACTGACGGGACGCACATAAAAAATAATTGCGCCATCAAAAGATGAGGACGTGTTCGTCAATAGAAAAAAATTACATTCCATCAACACGCAGATTGTTTTTGATGCAACTTTTCACAGTCTTGATGTTGTTGCAAAGTTTGTGCAGAGTTTGTGCAGACCATTATCGTGGTCTGCAAAAATATAAATATTAAAAATTATATATAAAAATAATAAAGCAGCCGTAATTGTAAGAACCATGTAAAGCATAGTAAAGATTTGACCCTCACTCTCTGAAACTGGCTGTAAATAAGAGTAACAAATTTCAGACCTATTTCTCAAATTCTAGTTTCAAAACATTGTAACTCTTGCAACCAAAACACATCAGAGGGAAGAAAACAGGAATTGCAGGGGCTCCAAAACAAACTTTAATTCCCAAACAAAAACAGACATTTCAAATAATGTGGCCACTAACTAAAACAGGACACTAACCCCAGCTCAGAGGTCAGAACGTGAGCTGTTTTCTAACAGCTTTATTTTCATGTAGCTGTTTCTTTTGGCGTCAGCTTTATTTGTTCATTGGGCCAGTTTCAAATTGTTTTGACTGCCCTCTCCGGTCTCCATTTTGAGGAGCTTTTGATAAGCATCCTCATCACCGGCATGCCCTTCTTCCCCCCGTCTCCGACGCTCTGGCTTTGGCCCATGAACCTCTTGTGTGGTGGATCGGGTGAGGAATGCTGGTGCTGGTTGAAGGTTCACCCTCATGAGCCTCCACAGGGTGTGAGGAAACACACCATTCAGGACGAGAGGTTGAGGTGCTCGTCAGCTGGCTCCAACACTGGCTAAACTATGACATGTGTGCACTTGCATTTTTTCAGTGTCACAGTTTATATCATGCTGCACATTGAAGCACTTTCAAGGTATATTTTCAAGCGCTTCTGATTCAATGAAGTACCAAATATGACTTCAGTCAGAAGCTTAAAAAATGCACCTTTTTAAAATGTTTGGCAAATAGCCTTGGCATGTGATTTATAAACCCAATTTGCAGCAATGTTTTTTTCAGTTGTATGTTGTACAAACTGATTATTTTTACTTCATCCAAATCAGATGCTATTTTGCTATAAATGACCATTAATTATGTTTAGTGAAGAGCCTAGGGAGACCAATTAGGATGAAACACTGTTTCTAATTGTGTCCACCATGAAAAGTAATGCAATTACAATTTCAAACAGTTTCAAGCACTTTATTCAGAATCCAATAAACTTGAAAACCTTGAATGTTTCAATACTAATTACAGCGTTTCCAAGGATTTCCAGCACTCATACGGTTGTCTTTAATAGCCGAGTGGTCCATGGCTGTGAGTGGACTCTGAAAGTAGAAGAAAGAGAAGGTGTATGGGTATCTTTGTTTATGTACACAAAAGCACGATATCATCACCTGCCTGATTTCCACCGGGGACGTAAACGCCGCCGAACGGCTGCGCCGCGGTCACCGGTGCTGATCGCTGCCACTCTAATTAATGAAAGCATTTCCACCGGGCGCACGGAGCGTCAGCAGCGTCCCAGGAGAGCCGCAGCGCTGTCATTCCGTAGCACTTCTATTTTTGACGCGAGGCGTTGCTGAACCGCGTCAATTTCAACAGAGCAGATCGACCGGGCAGGAAGTGAAATAGTAAAAAGCCATAGAGCATCCGGTCAATTTTCAAAATAAAAACACCCTCCCGATCAAACACGGCCACAAAATCGTTGTCGTTTATAACCGACTTTGTCTATAGGCTACAGCACAACATAACAATAAACAACACTAAACACAATGGGGCAATTGCTCTGTCGCTAACTTAGCCACTTTTTAGAGTTTTAACACGGGTTTTAAACTCGTCGGTGACGCAAGAAGTCACGGTGACCGTCTTAAGCTCCATTGCTGGCTGTCGTATGTAACTGTGGTTTAACCTGCAGCCTGCGTTTTACCTTGATCTCAGTGCTGTGTCTTCAGAGAAATTCACATCAGACACTAGAGGGCGTATTTTGTGCATGTTAGTCTAGTCTCGAAACGGACATGGTTTTAGAGGAGACTAAACCAGTTCTCAGGATGAAACAAGGCTCCATTATAACCGACACACAGAATTAGTTTTATTAATTATTAGTAGTAGTATTAATAATATGTATGATACATTTACACTTATTACGCCAGATAGGCCTTCAGTACAATAACAATATTGGACATAGTAGTTATGGAATGTTGAGAATAAATAATAACATATGTATCAGCAGGCTGTAATATCTACACATAGCCACAAAGGAGTAGAAATAAATATACAAGTTGTATTAACTGCACCTCAACACTAGGTGGCGGCATACATAATTACACTGGGGGCGGGCGCTCAACGCTAGCCATTATGCGTCATAGAGGCCACGCCTGCCCGGGCAACACCATCCGGGGGGGGGGGGCAGAGACCCCGAGGCAGCGCATCCGGACAGATGCAAAGCTAAGGAGCTCTCCCACGCGTGACTTTTACTATACCCCTCCATTGTTACGTAGATTACTATAAACTAAAGATAAACAAATAAAGTGAGTTAAAGCGTTTCCTGTGTCGGCAGCCTTCTTCCTCAGAACACACCACAAATCTGGTGACTCCCCGACGTGAGTCAGAGAGGAAAAAGGCTTAGTCTGGAACTTGGGAACTTTGCCCACGCGACGGCGTACCCACTCGCCACCTCTGTTACCAAGGCGCCTAAAAACCAAGGTAAGCAGTACCTGTTGCTAGCGGCTGAAACTGCAAATAGTTAGCTATAGTGATATTAGGTAACAGAGGTGGCTAGTGTGCGTTGTTGCAAAGCCCTGTTTCCCCGGTCCATAGTCGCTACAGTTAAGCCGAAAGCAAAATGAACAGGCGCTTATAACTCTTTTGGAATTAGTTAAATGATATTATGTCGTCATTTTACGGCAATTAAGAAGTAACAAATGGCCAGTAATGTATAAGTGTCCGGGTTTGAGGCCCATTTAGTATTATAATCGGTTTGAGGCCGGATTAGTTTTAATAGCCGGGTTTGAGGCCCGAAAATAGTTTTAAAAAACAAAAAACAAAAAAAAACAAACACAAAAGACAAAAAAGAGGCGGGTTTGAGGCCCCATTAATGTTTTATAATCGGTTTGAGGCCGTAGGGTTTTTCGCCCTAAAATTGTTATATCTTGTTAAATTGGTTAAGGGTTTGTGGCCCAGTATGATACCGTGTTGAATTCGGAGTTGGCGGAAAGAGGGCGATTGGGTACAGATTGCTGCTAACATAGCATTCTCAAAGAGCTAAGCTAACTTGCATGAAACAATACCTTTTGTGTGACTAACCCTGCATGTGCTAATGCTTGCTAGCTTTGCTACGGTGCATCTTGGTTTTGTCCTGCAGAATAGGGTACATGTGACTGAAGATAGGCCACCACGTGGGGACTGTTTATGGGCCTTTGTTCTTCAGAGGGGGAGGGTAGCATTCCTGTGCTATTAAGCCGTATGGCCCCACGTGAAGCTAATGGCTATGCTAGGTGTAGGGAGAGACAGTAAACTCATCTTTCTAACTTATAGACATATACTAAACAGTACCAGTGGATTTGGAGCACTTCCACATATGGGCACACCACATAGATGGACATATACACAATATTAGGATATAAAGTGTGCACACTTAGATAAGAGTAGTTCTATGCTATAGTAATATCACAGGGAGCATAGATAAGATTACAAATCCCTGTAAGCCATTTTGGGAGTTTACGCAGTAAACCCCCACTGGCCAAGACCCCCCACCCCGACCACCCCTACCCCCACCCAGACTAAAACCCAACCTTTCCCCCTCCCCCTCCCCCAACGACTGCCCATGAAGAATTCCCTCGTGGGACAAAGGAAAATGGCGTTGGCCAGTCCATTTACTTCGCGAGACGCCATTACGTTGCGCCGAGTGTGCTATATAAGCGTGAATGAAGTTACGTGCACCAAGGGGAGAAGGCAGAATGGAGCCCAGTACAATAATTCGGTTTGATGTTATTTTCTAGACTTTTAAATTTATAAATAACTATGTTAACAGATGTCATTACTGCGATAAAAAGTGTTGTTGTGTAAAAACTGATTATTCATAAGCATCAACTTGTCAGTAATATGAAGGTGTTCAAATTGACATTAACTCTTTGTTTTATTCTTTCCTTTATTTACTAAGAGCTAAGAACCTTAAGAGAAGGAGGGGACCTCCATGTCCTTTCCAAAGACAGGACCACGAACATCTTTTTGTTTTTATTAATGATAAGGAATTACAAGGTTAACAAAGGAGGAAAGGAAAGTTGGACATGACACAATGAGATGGGGACAGTAAGTGGTGATTCTTAAAACAGGAGGATTTATAGACCCTTTTACAGCCGACGTCATCAAATAGTTGCGCGCGCATTTTGGCAACGGAAGCGGTATTATTTTTCCATCAGTTCTGATCGACAAAGACGAGGTAGCAAGGAATTTAGCAAGGAATTTAGGTAGGAATTTACAAACTGTATCCCAGCATCAACATGTCTGGTTGTTGCGTATACGGTTGTAGGAATCGCTATTCAAAAAAAGTTTTATAGGATTCCGACCGGATCACGACCATTTCAGAGCAACCGACGGCGTCTGTGGCTGCAGGCGATTAAACGTGTGGACTGGAATGAGGACATAATCAAAAATGCTCGTGTCTGCAGCGCCCACTTTATATCAGGTAAGGTTATCTATCTAGCTTAGGCTACTCTTTGATTTTACTGGAAAGCCTTGTTTACATTAGTGATTGTCTGTA
The DNA here is from genome assembly GCA_030340625.1 of Merluccius polli. Lineage (NCBI taxonomy): Eukaryota > Metazoa > Chordata > Actinopteri > Gadiformes > Merlucciidae > Merluccius > Merluccius polli. The sequence goes on along the minus strand of JAOPHQ010003132.1, from coordinate 451,417 downwards.
TGATGTAGAATAATAATCAAATGCAGCTTAAGTTGGATAAACTGGAGTTAGATTTGGCTAGTAGCTTGCTAGGCTAAACAAACGTGTTTGTTTTATTTTTGCAGGCGAGATGTCATTGGACTGTAGTAGTCCTGATTTTGTGCCATCGGTGTTTACATACACAAAACAAAGCCAGACCCCAGGTGTAAAGATGGACAGGTAGGATTAAAGTTAACCTCAGTCGTTTTTTGTTTTGTTTGTTTTCGTCTCTTGCATAAGCCATACCTGTCAACCCTGTCACTAACCACGAATTCCTGCTACAGCTGCTGTTTTGGGACATGTGGATTAGTCTACCTGTAAATTTCTGCTGTTACTGTAGGTACCATAGGAAAAGGAGGAGAGATGACAGAGTTGGTACTGCAGCAAACCAACGTGTTCCTTCTGAAACTCCAGAACAAGAATGCAGCATGGATCATTGTCCTGGTATGAATATATTTATGAATATATCATCTTACAATTAACTGATTGATTGTCAGGGTTCCCACCCTCACCGAAAGAGTCTGAGTGTGTGTGTGTGTGGTGTCCTGCAAGGCCCACTGCTCCAATTCCTATGTATGTCTTTGTGTGACGTACACACTGGCACCTGGATGGGTCAAACGCAGAGGAAAAATCTCACCCTGGGATCAATAATGTATCTTCTTTTCTGTCATGTTTTGAAAATGAATTGGTAAAATTGTGTGAGAAACCCTGGATCGTGAACTTGTTTGCATTGGTTGCAGCACATGCTGATTTTTCACTTTTCTATATTAAAGCTGAAGAGGACATCCCAGTTCCAAAGATAGACTACGATGATCTGAACCTGAGATACTGTCAACTTCAGGAGGACTATGTCAACCTGCAACAGGAGTTCGACACACTACGAGCAGAAAATGTAAAGCTGAAAGGGGAGCTACAAAAATCTACATTCTCCTACACCACTGTTAAGTGCAACATTAGTCAATTGATTTTTCTCACAGGACTGACCTCTGTGGTCTTTGAGTGGCTGATTACAAAAATAATGGCAGCGTAGAGAGAATTCACAACAAACTTACAGTAGAGGACCACCTATTGATTATATTGATGAAATTAAGGTTGGGCCTAAGTAATACTGACTTGGCTTATAGATTTCAGGTATCAAAAACCACCATATCAAATATTTTGCGGAGCTGGGTCCCTGCTATGGCCTTCATCCTCAAGTCACTCATTAAATGGCCAAGTAAGGGTGCAGTACTGAAAAATATGCCAAAAATATTCAAGCGCAACTTTAAAAGATGCAGGTGCATAATAGATTGCACAGAAATTTTCATAGCTAGACCCAGTAGTCTGACTGCCAGGGCCCAGACATGGTCAAACTATAAACATAACAACACCATTAAATATTTGATCGCCATCACTCCAGCTGGTGCAATTTCATTTCTGTCTCCTGGGTGGGGTGGAAGGGTCTCAGACAAACAGATCACTAATGAGTCAGGTTTCCTCAAACTTTTGGAGCCTAGGGATGAAGTTTTAGCAGACAGAGGATTTCTCATCAGAGACGAGCTTGCGGCCTACGGTGCAACCCTACGTATCCCTCATTTCACAAAAGGAAAGAAGCAGCTTTCTGCACAGGAAGTGGACACAGCTAGACAACTTTCTCGTGTGAGGATCCATGTAGAAAGAGTTATTGGTCGGTGGAAAAACTTTAAGATTATGCAAACTGTTATTCCAGTGTCGCAGGTTAACATACTAGATGATGTTGTTATTGTATGTGGTGCCCTCACAAACCTCTGTAAGTGTGTTGTTCCCAAATGAGTTACACATACACCTATGACATGTAAAGGTATTTTACATTTGTAAAACATGTATTTGGGCTTACTGTTCTTAAAACTCAATGCATTTTAATAAACCTCCCCGCATTGGCTGCTACTGGTGTGTAATGGTCCTTTCTCTCCCCCCCCCCCCCCCCAGATTATCTCAAACTTTCAGAGTGCAATATCACTTTTATTTGTAATGTTGTTACTAACAGTTTCATTCCATTCAGGTGCCATTTAAAGTGCCATCAAACATTAAGAACATGGGAAGTAGGAGTATGTACAATATATTAGAGTCAAACTGTTTATGTATGTTGTAAACAATAATAATTTTAGGTCTAAATTATCTATGGATACATACATTGAATTCAAGAATAACAATTTAAATATCGTGTTGCACTAAAGTGCATAGACACAGCAGTCAATAACAACATAAAATGTAAAGAAAAGGCTGCTGATGAATTCATTGTTTCAATACCTCAATATGGAAGACTATTGGTGCTTTCACAAAACATTTACACAATGGGATGTTTGATCTATAATAGGTAGTACTGTAGATGGTCAGAACATCAACTTTTATCTAACTTTAAAAAACAGGGAAAAACATTCCATAACCAACATCTAACACCATATCTGGTCTTCTATCACAATACAATACATGGTAACACTTTACATTAAGTAGACACTCATCAGCATTAATTGATACTTAACTAATGCTGAGTTCATCCTGAGTTAATGTAGAACTCATGTAAGACTCATGGAGGACTCAGCCATGGATGAATGGTTACTCCATCAGTAACTAATCAGAAGTCAGTCTTAATTACAGAGTATTTAATGATAAATGCTTACCTAAGTCATATATTACAGATTAACTCAGACATGTTTCTTAAAATTAATTAATACTATTAATTCATTCATTAATTACTAAAACAACGTGAATTTAATGTCCCATTAGTCACAACCTCCATTCCACAGTACTATTTGAACGGGTATCTGTTTATTAAGGTATTAACTCCTGTTTTTGGGATAGGAACATTTCTACAGGATTCTTTGCAATCCAGGAGACAGACATGTGGCCATGTAGCTTTTGCTTCCAGTAGAAGTGATGGATGTAAATTGCTCGGATTCAGATTCATATATATTTGTTGGCAGTCCAAATATTATGACATATTCACTGTGAAACTTTCCCACATTAATCAAGCATACGTGTTTATGTGTGGCCTTTCAGGTAGTATCAACAGATATAACCACAACCAGAAGTTAATTAATAATTAATTAATAGTTATGTGTCCCGCTAGGTAAAGTCACAACATAAAGATATAACAGTTTTGTACTGATTGTATAGCTGTCACTACAGTCTTTCAGAGAAATTATGCTCTTTACCTGTCTTAGTTAATCATTAAGTAAGGATTTGCAAAAATATCATAATGTTGTGACTTTACTAAGCGGGACAGATAACACTCAACTAACCATTATTGACAATAGTTTTTCATATTACCATATTAAAATGAAATCATGAATTGTACCTGTGTAACTTAGTCATTAGGTAATGAATTGCAAATATATCTTTATGTTGTGACTTTACCTAGCGGTAAAGTCACGCTGTCCCGCTTTACCTAGCGGGACAAAGACAAGCATTGTGTGCTTGTCTTTGACTGGGGAGAATTTCTGCTCTTAAAACACAAAACTCTGAGTCTATGTCGTGGTATTTGACGTCCTGTACATGACCACAGACAACGTAATGATAAGCATCCAGTGACTTATACGCTCGCAATTTCTCTCTGGTGTACACGCTTGGTTTCTCTATTAAATTAAGTATATATATCCGGCCACTGTATATTTGGCCACTTTCTAACGTCTTCAACCCAATTATCAATAAAACACGGATCTGGAAGTCGGACACCATTTGTCAAAGTTAACTTGTTTAGGTAACTTTCACGATCTTTACTTGACAATCCCCTTGCGTAGCTTGACAAACTGTTTACCTCCGCCATACTTCCGTTGCCAAAATGCGCGCGCAGACGTTCTACGTCATCATTGTGTACAAACAGAAAAAGGGTCTATTTAGAAAGACAGAGGGAAGTAGACAGAAGGATAGAGATAGAGATTAGGAAAAGAGATCACATCTCTCCTGTACTAGCTTCTCTGCATTGGCTCCCCCGTAAAATTTAGAATAGAATTTAAAATCCTCCTCCTCACCTATAAAGCTCTTCATGGGCAGGCCCCTTCATATCTCAAAGAGCTCATAGTACCCTACTACCCCACTAGAACACTGCGTTCTCTGAATGCAGGGCTACTGGTGGTTCCAATAGTTTCTAAAAGTAGAACCGGAGCCAGAGCCTTCAGTTACCAAGCTCCTCTTCAGTGGAACCAGCTTCCAGTTGTGGTTCGGGAGGCAGACACCCTCTCCACATTTAAGAGTAGGCTTAAGACGTTCCTCTTTGATAAAGCTTATAGTTAGGGCTGGATCAGGTGAGTCCTGAACCATCCCTTAGTTATGCTGCTATAGGCCTAGACTATCGGGGGATTTCCCTTGGTGCACTGAGTCTCTCTCTCTCTCTCTCTCTCTCTCTCTCTCTCTCTCTCGCTCTCTCTCTCTCTCTCTGTGTGCACACATTCATGTCCCATTAATGCATGTTACTAACACTTCTTCCCCGGAGTTCTTGTGTTTTCTCGTCTCGCAGGTTCTCATGGATCCTGGCGGAGCCTCCATGGTCCTGCTTGACTGCCATTGCTAATATCAGTTACCAGTTATATACAGTTACTGTTGTTGCTGCTCGCTGTCCCCCATCATTGGTGCTAGTGCATTGATGTAGTTGCTTGCTCTCTCTCTCTCTCTCTCTCTCTCTCGCTCTCTCTCTCTCTCTCTCTCACCCCAACTGGTCAAGGCAGATGACCACCCACCTAGAGCCGAAGGGTCTGTCCAAGGTTTCTGCCTTTTAACAGGCAGTTTTTCCTTGCCCCCGTGCCAAGTGCTTGCTCATGGTGGTACTGTTGGGTCTCTGTAAATGTTATTAGGAGTTTGGTCTAGACCTGCTCCATTTGAAAAGTGCCCTGAGATAACTTCTGTTATGAATTGGCGCTATACAAATAAAATTGAATTGAATTGAATTGAATTGATAGAAGAAGGGAAAGTGTAAGAAAAGTTAGAGAAAGTGAAAGAAGGGAAAGAGAGAAATGTGGTCTAGAGAGAGAGAGGGACAGAGAGCAGAGATAAAGCAGGGCAGCACTAGAGCCGCAGGAAGTACTTTAGATAAGGAGATCTAACAAAGGAGGGAGGCAATACAAAGTTATGTAGGGGTTTACCCTATAATAGTAGTGGTAATAATAATAATGATGTTAATAATAATAATTTTAAAAAAAAAATAATAATAGACATAATAGACATAATGAAACATAATGAAGAAAGCGATGCGAACATTAGGACGGTTAAAGATCAGGTCAACTATGTATATATGTCTGTTATTTGTTTTTTGTTTCCTGTTGATTTGTTTTCTTTGTGTATTTGTTTTATACTTTTGACTGTTTGTGTAAGTGTTTTGGTGCTTTATAGGACAAATAGCAGACCAACAGCTCAGTTACGTCACATGAAGCCCCGAACCCCTGGTACCCCCTCATGAGTCTCTATGCATAAGATGGTTGATGGGCATAATACGGCCCTATCTGATAGTTTCATTTAAATCAGAAGTTATCTCCTCTACCGCTCGTCCACAGAAGTCCAGGGGTCAACCAGCGCTGGGGGCCGTTATGGTCCAGGGAAATTTCCTCCTCACAAAATGAGATAGAGGAACCCGCCCTAAACGACTCTGTGGGAGTGCGGTAGTATTATTATGTCAAAACCTGATAACAGTGTTGGGGTGTAACAATTAAACCAGTCCATTTGTAGGTTGTTCAGTTTACCTCCATAATGTGGTGCCAATTGTCTTGTTTTTATGTACGATGTTTTGTTTTTGCTCAATGATGCTGACCGTTTCTAAGGCTATGATTCTTAGATGGGCCGGAGTGTTTTTACCTGGGACACACACACAGGTGCCATTTGATTATTAGAGATGACTTGGACAATGAGGAAATCGAGGTTGGTTTATTTGAGGTATACCCATTTTAAGTAAGCAAAACTATTCAATGACTATGTGTGATTACATATATATTCCATTTTCACTTCATTCACCATATTCACCTATTGTTTGACTAACCTTTGTATGCACGTTGGTTTTGATATAACTTTCACATATGGTTTGAACTACTTAGATTAGTAACGATATAAGATCATTTAGGATTTGGACACGCCTGATTTATAAACAATAATAGAAACAACTGTCTACATATTGTTTGTTGTATTGTGTTAGATGTTTTTCTGCAAAGATACTGGTTGGTTCTGGCCTCTCTTCCCCTCAGGACAATGGAGGGGGGTCCATTAGAGAGAGGACAGTTGATCTGGGGTTCCTGCCCTAAATGGACTCAGAGACTCATATCTGGACATTGGACATGGACTGCATACACGAAATGAACAGCAGGAACATTGCTTCCTGTTACCAGCGGTTGATAAGTTTCATATTAGGAGGCAACATGGCTGACAGTCTTATCTGAATGTGATGTGTTTTTACACTCTATATTTTCTATTTTCTTTTTAATTCTTTTAATGATTGATTATTCACAAGTGATTGGTGTTGAAAGATGTTAACACTCTGTAATGATGATTTGTTGTGCATTGACAGTGATTGGATTGCAGAGAAGTGCTTCATCCTGATGGTGTGAGATCTTCTCTAGATTAGGAAACCGTCATGACACTCTTTTTTCATCTCCTAGAGGTGGTTTTCGACTGGATGATGGTAACCCAACCTGGACAGACCTCTCTTCAGCTGCTGAAAGGGTAACTGGGAAGAGCTCTTCCGGTGGGGTGAGACTAGCTCATGAATTTGGCCTTATTAGAACAATTGAATAAGTTTACCTAGTCTAAAAGTAAATTAAAATAATGTGGGCATAAGATTCAAAGGTAACGCTAGAAGACTAAATTAGTTGTTCCAAAAGCTTGATAAAGTAGGACCCAGAATCACTGTCATATACATATATTTTATGATATCATCAATATATAAAGGTCAATACAAGCGGGAATAATGAATGCAACATGCTTAACTTTGTGTTAATTTTGCGTGACTTTTTCAAAGTCACGAGGGGGGAATAAGTAGTGTATTTTATTTTTAAGAGGGGAATATTTTTGCATTTTATTTTCAAGGGGGGAATATTTTTGCATTTAGGTTCTGTTTTTTTGGGTTTTTTGTTTTAGTTGTTTAATTGTTGAATTTGCATAAGTCAGACATACTGTATTAACGTTGTTGTTTTTACATCAATCCAGACGTGTAGCCCAAAGGCCGAGGCTTCACAGATGTGCGACCAAGCGACGGAGGCTTCACAGCTGTGTGGCTCAGGATCTATGTCCCAGTCAGATTCGGAAGCCTGGACCACAGAATCCCCAGAATCGACGAGATCCTCCACACCGTGCCAGTCGAGCTCATCAGCCCTCGCCACCCCTGGCATCCTCGTCATCTCTCTCTGTGAGTACCCCAAGAAGGAGGAAGAGACGGATAGCACTGGACCACTTTGTAGTGGAAGAACATTTATCAAATCTCAGGGAGCCCAGGGATAGGATGTGGACTGAATACAAGGAGAACCAGGACAGGTGTTTACGGCTTGCGGCGTCTCCTGTGTCGGGTTTTTTCAAAGTCCTTGCGGACTTGATGGAGAGTGTGGATCAACAGGTGCATGACCAGCTGAAACAAAAACTTTTACAGACTATGTTGGAGCACACCCAGCTGCACCCACGAAGAATGTGTGACGTTGATGCACATTTATGTATATATATATACATAAATATATATATATATATACACATGTATGCGCGTTATTGTTAAGGTTTTTTGTTTATTGTTTTATTGTTTCTTTCTTTATATTTTCTGTTATTGTGTGGCGTGTGTGTGTGTGTGTGTGTATATATATATATATATATATATATATATATATATATATATATATCCCCCCCCCCCCCCCCCGCTAATAAACCGTGGGTTGACGTACGTGCTGTCTACTGTTGTTGTGGTCAAAGACGAGTGAAATTACGTGGCTGAAAAACTAGGTCAAAGCGACATTATGTTATAAAATGAAATGATTATATAAAATAATCATTAAGTTATTACGATGGACACTTACAAACACTATTCATATGGTAACTGTTGTAGAATAACAGGAAGGTAGAGTACCAGATAGCCAGGTGCACATGAGGGAGGACACTATTCATATGGTAACTGCTGTAGAATAAGTACTAGATAGCCAGGTGCACATGAGGGAGGACACTATTCATATGGTAACTGCTGTAGAATAAGTACTAGATAGCCAGGTGCACATGAGGGAGGACACTATTCATATGGTAACTGCTGTAGAATAAGTACTTGATAGCCAGGTGCACATGAGGGAGGACACTATTCATATGGTAACTGCTGTAGAATAAGTACTAGATAGCCAGGTGCACATGAGGGAGGACACTATTCATATGGTAACTGCTGTAGAATAAGTACTAGATAGCCAGGTGCACATGAGGGAGGACACTATTCATATGGTAACTGCTGTAGAATAAGTACTAGATAGCCAGGTGCACATGAGGGAGGACACTATTCAACTGCTGTAGAATAAGTACTTGATAGCCAGGTGCACATGAGGGAGGACACTATTCATATGGTAACTGCTGTAGAATAAGTACTAGATAGCCAGGTGCACATGAGGGAGGACACTATTCATATGGTAACTGCTGTAGAATAAGTACTAGATAGCCAGGTGCACATGAGGGAGGACACTATTCATATGGTAACTGCTGTAGAATAAGTACTAGATAGCCAGGTGCACATGAGGGAGGACACTATTCATATGGTAACTGCTGTAGAATAAGTACTTGATAGCCAGGTGCACATGAGGGAGGACACTATTCATATGGTAACTGCTGTAGAATAAGTACTAGATAGCCAGGTGCACATGAGGGGGGACACTATTCATATGGTAACTGCTGTAGAATAAGTACTAGATAGCCAGGTGCACATGAGGGAGGACACTATTCATATGGTAACTGCTGTAGAATAAGTACTAGATAGCCAGGTGCACATGAGGGAGGACACTATTCATATGGTAACTGCTGTAGAATAAGTACTTGATAGCCAGGTGCACATGAGGGAGGACACTATTCATATGGTAACTGCTGTAGAATAAGTACTAGATAGCCAGGTGCACATGAGGGAGGACACTATTCATATGGTAACTGCTGTAGAATAAGTACTAGATAGCCAGGTGCACATGAGGGAGGACACTATTCATATGGTAACTGCTGTAGAATAAGTACTTGATAGCCAGGTGCACATGAGGGAGGACACTATTCATATGGTAACTGCTGTAGAATAAGTACTAGATAGCCAGGTGCACATGAGGGAGGACACTATTCATATGGTAACTGCTGTAGAATAAGTACTAGATAGCCAGGTGCACATGAGGGAGGACACTATTCATATGGTAACTGCTGTAGAATAAGTACTAGATAGCCAGGTGCACATGAGGGAGGACACTATTCATATGGTAACTGCTGTAGAATAAGTACTAGATAGCCAGGTGCACATGAGGGGGGACACTATTCATATGGTAACTGCTGCCACACTGGAATGTTGATGACTGACCAGGGGCCTCATGTACGAAGACTTGTGCGGATTTTTGCGTGGATTTTGGCGTACGCCAAAACCCCGAAAATGTCGTACGCACAAATAAATTCAGATGTATGAAAGCGTGCGTACGCATGGATCCGAGCACGTTTCTTGTGTACATCCCGATCAACGTGGAACTGAGCGCACGTTCAGATGTGGCAAACTCCTCCCTATCCACGCCCCCATTTAAATATGCAAATCTATGTAAATAGGCCCTGGACCTGAGATTCACCTCTATCCGATCAGATAAAACAAGTGTGGCACAGAGGATAGTTATATTATATATTTATATATTATTGCCACTTACTTAAATGTGTTATTTTATATGTATGGTTTATTTGGCATTTTTACAGACACCCCCCATTCAATTTTAAGCATTATTATTATTATTATTATTAAAGGCACGAGACCACCCGCGGCTATATAAACGGTGGGCTGCGCTGCATTCTTCAGTCGGCAGTTAACCGGGACCAGTAAAGCCACTGAAGACCAGCCGACTCACTCGTCTTTTTGTTTAATTGATTCTTTCAGAATAACATCTTTTCTAAAATATGCCAACCCTCGAGTCAGCTTGCACTCTATGGGTGTAACACAAGCATGAACAAAGGAAAGAAAAGACATTTCACAGAGTCCGAGTTGGAGATTGTGGTGATGACGTGGAGCCGCGGAGGGAGATTCTCTCCGGTCCCCTGTCAGCAGGGATCAATATGAAGAGGAAGGAGATGAGTGGGAGCGTGTGTGTGAGGCGGTACATGCCGTGGGGTCCGAGCAGCGCACACACACAGGGGAAGAAGAAGTGGTCGGATCTGAAGGTGGAGGTGAAGCAGAGGAATATATTATATGCGTCACTTTCATGCTGCACACTTGGAAGACCACTAGGTGGCGCTGTTTTTGAGCAAATTCCGTAACGCTAATAATTCCCGCATACTTTGTCGCACATTCGAAATCGGCTTATGAGCCAATTGTCATCGTTTGCAAGTAAATCCTCGCGTTTCCTAAATACTCGCTCACGTCGGATTGCACCATTTGCAAGGTCCTCTAACAACGGTAACGCTGCCATCGGTAATACCATTTTCTTCATCACATTGCGCATGCGTTTATATCCACCCGTATAATTGCAAACACGGTAATTGTTCATAAGCGTGTCTCTGCCGTGCGCATCACTCTGATGATGACTAATTGTTTTTGACATTATTAACAGTTTCCCAGCGTCACCTATAAGTGTCGCCAAAGGAACAATAGCTGTAGAAACGTGCGTACGCCAGCCATGAAGTTGACATGAGGCACCGCACATTTCCACGGTCATTTCACGTTTCATACATCTGAACGTGAGCGTGGAACGCCATTTTTTTTGCGTACGCCACGTTTTTGTGCGTACGCAACCGTCGTACATGAGGCCCCAGGTGTGGCAGTGATGTAGAATCAATGTAAAGTAATAGACATACATGTATAATAGACATGTATAGTGAGAGACATCCTGGTGAACTAAATCTTAACTGAACTAAACCTTAACTGAATGTCTAATGAAATTAAAGACACGGGTACCAGTATCAGTAGAACTCTTTTATTGCAACTGTAACAGCATTCAACACAAGATTGTGTCAGTTCAGACAACCTCTATGAACTCTATGACTGTTTCCTGCCAGGGAACAAGTCCTTGCTGTGTTTGAAAAAATGTCTTGAGGTCATCCCTCACTGCACTCGCAGCACGGGATGCACGTGCAGTGGACATTCTAGCTACAGCTCTCATATTGGTGTCATCAGCAACGACCCTCCTCCATTCACCTGGCTGAACTTCCCCTGATGGTGATGTTGTATCTGCAAAGTTTGGTGGGATGTATCTGCAAGTAGGACTCAGTGCAGCATCCGTGTGTGTGTAAGCATGTTGTGAAGAGCAACACATGCCTTCACAACATCCACCACTTTGTTGGGGGTGAACTCTATCGGTTTCTGGAAAATCCTCCAGCGTGCAGCCAAGATGCCGAAGCTGTTCTCAATGACCCTGCGGGCCCTTGAGTGGCGGTAGTTGTAGATTTTCCTTCCATCATCCAGATTGACACCTGCAATAGTCGAAAATAAGAAAAGTATTAAAACAAAGAAAGAAAAATATTTTTCTATTACAGTGAACTGAACCCAAATATCAACGTTACATTACTGACATTAATATGACATGGAAACATTATGTTGCAGATAAATACCTGGATATGGCCGCATCAGGTTCACATTCAGAGAGAACGCAGCATCTCCCAGGAACACATGGGGCAGGTTGGTGTTGGTCCCTGATAAGTGCGCAGGCTGTGGCAGTTGAAGGGTGTTCTGCAGAAGAGCAGTGCCAAACTCACTGCTTCGAAAAATCCCCCCCATCACTCTCACGGCCGAAAGCACCGACATCCACCATGGTGAAGCGATATCTCGCGTCACACACGGCCATAAGCACGATGGAATGTGCACCCTTGTAGTTAAAATAGTCACTTCCAGCGTCCACCGGGGCTTTGATGGTGACGTGCTTTCCATCGATGCAGCCCAGACAGTTGGGGAAATTCCACATTCTCCAAAAGTCTCGAGAAATGTCTTTCCAATCAGACCCTTTAGGAAATGGCACATAGTCATCTCTCAACCCCAGCCAGATTGCTGCACACACCTCGGAAACTATGCGGGAAACAGTTGTCGTCCCTAGTTTGTACGAGATAGCAACAGCATTCTGACTGGTACCGGACGCCAGGACTCGCAGAGTGACGGCAAGTCTCTCTTGTAAACTCACTGGGTTGAGATGAGTTCTTTTATGCGTGATGAAAGGCTTGATCCGCTGGAGTAGGTAGTCGAATCGTTGTGCAGACATCCTGAAGTACTCAAAGTGCTAGAGGTCAGAGGAGAATGGCCAGACTGGTTCGAGCTGATAGAAAGGCAACTGTAACTCAAATAACCACTCGTTACAACAGAGGTATGCAGAAGAGCATCTCTGAACGCACAACACGTCGAACCTTGAGGCGGATGGGCTACAGCAGCAGAAGACCACACCGGGTGCCACTCCTGTCAGCTAAGAACAGGAAACTGAGGCTACAATTCGCACAGGCTCACCAAAATTGGACAATCGAAGATTGGAAAAACGTTGCCTGGTCTGATGAGTCTCGATTTCTGCTGCGACATTCGGATGGTAGGGTCAGAATTTGGCGTCAACAACATGAAAGCATGGATCCATCCTGCCTTGTATCAACGGTTCAGGCTGGTGGTGGTGTAATGGTGTGGGGGATATTTTCCTGGCACACTTTGGGCTTATTAGTACCAATTGAGCATCGTGTCAAAGCCACAGACTACCTGAGTATTGTTGCTGTCCATGTCCATCCCTTTATGACCACAGTGTACCCATCTTCTGATGGCTACTTCCAGCAGGATAACGCGCCATGTCATAAAGCGCGAATCATCTCAGACTGGTTTCTTGAACATGACAATGAGTTCACTGTACTCAAATGGCCTCCACAGTCACCAGATCTCAATCCAATAGAGCACCTTTGGGATGTGGTGGAACGGGAGATTCGCATCATGGATGTGCAGCCGACAAATCTGCAGCAACTGCGTGATGCTATCATGTCAATATGGACCAAACTCTCTGAGGAATGTTTCCAGTACCTTGTTGAATCTGTGCCACGAAGGATTAAGGCAGTTCTGAAGGCAAAAGGGGGTCCAACCCGGTACTAGCAAGGTGTACCTAATAAAGTGGCCGGTGAGTGTATGTACATCAACAATTGAATACACTTTAGCCAGGTGGTTCAGGCCTGGCGCTAAGGGGGAATATAAATGATATATTCATATTATAATTAGCCTAGAACTCTAGACACCCCCTAGCGGCGGCAAATTTATTTGGCAGCTAGTGTAGGTCTAGCACGGCTCCGTCAGCTTTTTGGGAGGTATTTCAGATACCGAGAACACGGTACTCAGAACATGTTAAGAATCGGGCTTCTTCATTGGTTCTCATGAAAGAGGGTCGTGATGTCATGATGCGCCTGCGCGTTTTGTCGCCGGTCTCAATGCCTTCTTGAGAGCGGTAAATTGTTGTGATGGCCTGCGTGCGGGAGAGAGGTAGGTCTACTTCTGTTTTTTTTATGTTTTTTAACGTTCAGGTTGCGTTTTAATGATTAGGGTTAGGGTTAGGGAAATGTCCCGGCTACGCTATGACTGTAGGAAACGGAAATAGCATGCTTCAAGGATCGAACCAATCAGGGAGCAAATTCTTGCATACTAATTAGGTAAGTTATCGTGTTCTCGCCATAGAACACGGCTTCATCCATAGCTCCTCCTTTTTGGTGCTGGGAACACCAAGTATGTCTGACCAATCACAGCGTGAGGGGCGGAGTCGGAAGCCGGGCTACCATGACGACAGAGTTGCGACGGTTCCGTGTTAGAGGTAAACAATGGCTGCTGCTGCTGGCGGACGGCTGTCTTTCGACTCGGCTTTGGCCGCGACTCTTCAAGACTTGAAGTTAACATTTTATTTGAGAAAAGAATAAAGAACGGCACTGAAGTCTTTCCTCGAAAAATAAATATGTATTCGGAGTTTTGATTAATTACGTAGTCAGAGCCGTCGCTCTGACTACGTCACCTTCTTCGTTGCTCTGATTGGTTGTAGCGCTATCCTATTGCAGAGGGAACTTGAAAGACAACCGTTTATCCCGCCCACACTGCCAATGGAGCTGAGCCAGACCTTACATCTTTCTGATGTGGGTCTGGCTTGCCAGGCTACTTATAATATGAGATATGGCTTTATTTAGTCTGTTCATTACCAAATGAATATCTTGTTAAATTGAAAATGATAGAGGGTTGCCAGTTGGCCAACAAATTCCCCTTCGACACACTGTCGTTTTGAAGGGAAACCCTGTTAACAGTTGGACATTTCTGTGTCCAACGCCTTTGTCACGACAAAGACAGTTCTGTTCACCGGGAAATGTGCTTCTCCAGTTACTTCCCTTACCACAGTAACGGCCAATAACCAGTGGGTTTATCAAGTCCATAGGTACACACAGACAGACAGACAGACAGACAGACAGACACACACACACACTATTATGACATGCGAGACCATCATACTTGGCATGCCTGGACTCTAATCACATTGCTCTACCCCCTATTTAACTATAGGTAGCATTGACAGGACTCGTCAGCAGAGCCAACTGCCAAGGGAATTACTGTTACCACAAATGTATATGATATGAACTAAAGAAGGCCGATATAATCAACTAAATGTTTTACTGAAATGTATTCACTGGTGAGGCTGGAGTAACGCCCAAATGCAATGTTGGTAGACATTCAACCTTCTCCTAACATTACAAAGGCATAATGTAAACCTAACAGATCACAACGCATCAAGGCCAAAACAGACAACAACTAGAGCAATGATATAATAACAGGTAATTAAAATAAAATACAATAACATTATGAGATGACGATTGTGTGCTCGGGTGGATGTAGTTGCTAGCTTTTGTTTAGCCATCATTTGCAGACCTAGTTTAACAAAAAACTTTGTTCCAACATTTACGTTAAAACACAATATTGATTAGTCGCCAGCATACCTGATTTCCGAAATGTTCGTACATTTCTGACAGCTAAATCCGTCCCTGCTCGCAGGGCTGAGGTACACACCATGCGCAGCGCCATCTTGGATCTCCGGTAGTGACGTCACTGACTGGCGCTGTCTGTAGTTTGCGTGTGTGACGTCATTAATGAAACGGTACGCGGATGTATTGAACTGGTAGGAATGACTTCATATTGTTAACTTGATATTACATTTCCGCGTATTTCAACAGCGCATTCGTAGATGTTATTTTCTATTTGGGTTGTGAGTTATACCAGGTAACTGACATATAGGCTAGCTATTGTTAGCAGCTGCTCCCAGCTGGCTAAAGTTTATGTTTAGTGTTAGCTAGCGTTACCATCACCAGTACTCACAAGCTGTTGCATAGTCAGGGACAAACACAATGATGTCTTAGTAACTATCAGCATGTCCAGTCATGTCAGCTCAGGGAAAGCACCCCTTAAATCAATCTGTGTAATAACCTAACTGCATATTGACACAGTAATAGCTACATGCATAATACACTGAATGATGTCAAATCAGGAGCATCTTTTCTTACAGATACACCGTGTGATCAAGATGGACTGTCAGAATCCAAATTTAACCTGCGCCATTTGCCTGGATCCGTTCCGAGTCCCTGTTACTGTGATGTTCTCGTTATAAGAGTCAATGACCAGACCGAGTATTAAGTGTCGTCTTTTTAACTTAAAGGTTTCAGGCAAACATATATCCGTAATGCTACACATACTCGCGGGCTCTGCCCGGACTGTACCAACTGCGCTACCTGTAGGGGGTTGTGACAAATGTTACACCTCATGAACATTACATCACTTCTCTTTAAAAAAATAAAACAGAATAAACATCTCTGCAAACATTGTCTGAGAAAGAACTCATTCACTTACTGTATGTGACAACATTACTGATTTGTTTACAATATAACAGTGTAGATGTAACTCAATTTTAAACTATCACTAAATGCATATGGTTATACTCAAATTCTTATAAGCTCTTATTATTCTTCACATCATGTCAAAACTAATTCAGAAATCATATAAATGCATTCATATCAAGTGAACTGTAATCCAGTATAGTTGAAAACACATCCATACGGCTATTGTAAGTGTCATTGAACCTGTTATCCAAAAACATTCAAATACATAACTTTGTTGCATGTTAAAATCAACAAGTGTGAACATCAACAGCTTTCATCATCACTCATAGTATTTGAGGTGTGACGGCAGCTGACGATAAATCCTGGATGGATACCTTGGTGTTGCCACCACAACAGTGTCATTGACCAGATCGTCTAGATCTGTTTGAACATCTTGGGTTTCAGCATTGATCTTTTTGGAAAAAGAGGAATTCCTTGTTATCGACTGTCCATCTTTAGTGGCTGTAACCATGGAGCCCTTGACCTCTGACACAGTATATGGCTCACTGTTGTATGGAGGTGTGCGCTTGTTGTAGAAATCAGCACATATATGCCAGGGAGCTTCTGGCAGCTCAGACATTCTTAGGGGTTCTGACTGTGTGACCAGTGTGTTGGCTTGACGGGCTAAACAGTTCTTAACAATGGATTCTGCTTTCTGGCCAATGTTTGGGAACCATACCTTTGACCTGAGCAGTGTCTTGGTCTTTATGATACCCTGATGTCCTTCATGGGCTAGCTGGAGTACTCTCTGTTCGAGGGACGCAGGGATGACGATCCTTGTGCCTCGGAGTATGATGTCATCAGAAAGGGACACGGTGAGCTCTCCACTGATTTGTCTGAACTTTTTCAATATCTCAGCATGTTGTGTGTCACCTGTGACTTTATGCCATGTGTTGTTTCTGATGTGGGCACTGATCTGCTGCAGGATCGGATCTTTGAGTGTTTCCTCCTTTATTTCCACGAGAGTCATGGCTTTGGGCGTAGCATGTTGAGCCACAAAGTTGATGTATTCCTCTGCTACCTTCACTGCTCGTGTTCTCACCTCCCTGCAGCTGGATGGGGTGACAGGGTATGTAGTCGGCAGGGTTTTCCGCGCCTTTCCTGTACTCCACTCTGAGGTCGTAGGGCTGTAGCCTCAGTCCCCATCTCTCGATTAGGGATGGGAATCGATAAGATTTTTCCGATTCCGATTCCATTTTCGATTCCGCTTAACGATTCGGTTCTTTATCGATTCTCTTATCGATTCTCATTTGGAAAAAAAGGATTCAGTGATGTTCGTCCGGAGCGCATCGAAAACGCGACATTCAGAAATCGGTATCGCATGCTGTGTGCGCAAATGTTTTTGCATGTTGGAAGTATTTCCTCCCTTTGAGGAAATATCCACGTTGCAAGTATTGCAAGTTGCCCTGTTGTCGTCTTTCCTTGTGAAGTGTAACCAAACTTTGGAGCGTTTGTACCGCTTGGGCGCCATGTTTACTGTTGACTGCTGGCTGCACTGGAGTCGCTACGCAACGTGCGTGGTGACGTCATTCGCGTCCACTGGAATCGATAAGGGAATCGTTTGCGAAATTGGCAAACGATTCCAAGGAATTGAAACACTGGGAACCGGTTCTCAACAAGAACCGGTTTTCGATTCCCATCCCTACTCTCGATCCTCGCTGGTGGTTTTGAACGAGGGTTGTTCCATATGACCTCTAGAGCTTTGGGGTCTGTGACAAGAGTGAATGGGTTGCCGTAGAGATATAAGTGGAAGTGTTCACAACTCCACACGATGGCCAACGCTTCCTTTTCCGTCTGTGAGTAGCGTCGCTCTACGTCACTGAGAGCACGGCTCGCGTATGCTATTGTGTGTCTCTCCCCTAATTTGTTATTTTGGTAAAGAATGGCGCCGAGGCCTACCAGGCTGGCGTCTACCACAAGCTCTGTGTCTTTACCTGGATCAAAGTATGACGTCACCGTGTTGCTGGTCAGGCTGTCCTTGATCGTCTGTAGTGCTCCGGCATGCTCTAGACCCCAATGCCACGGTGTGTCCTTTCTGGTGAGCTCACGCAGTGGTGTTGAAATTGAAGCAAAGTCTTTAATGAAACGAGAGCAGTAGTTTGCCATGCCGAGCAGGCTTCGGACTTCGGTTCATCACCCTTCATTACATAAAACTTTGCCACAGTCTTTTGTGCTCAGTCTCTGTGCTACATGTGAACGCACCATTTATGGGAAGTGGCTTAGTGCTGCCATACGGGAATATTTTAATGTCAGCTGGGGTGAGCTGTGGGCTTGGTCTCAAGGTACTGAGAAAAGCTTCACTAATAATGTTCACCGCAGCTCCTGAGTCAATCAGTGCAGATATCCTTACCCCATTGAGTTTGATGTGGGTCCGTGGCTGTTTAGTGTTGTCATCGCTGCTGGCAGCAAACACGTAGGCTTCATCATCACTGCTGGAGTGCAAGTTGTCTGTGTTGGTGCTTGTAATGTTGTACACCTTCTTGTGCGTTTTCTGGCATCCAGCGTTATCTCTGTAGTCTCTGCGTTTTGTGTCAAAGTCTTTTCTTAATTGTTTTTGATTTGACCTGCACTGCTTTGCGAATTGATTCAGCTTACCGCATGCTTTACAGTCCTTTCCTTTCGCAGGGCATTCGCCATCGTGTGGGTACTTTCCTCCGCAATTTCGGCACTGGTTGTTGGGCCTGGCTCTCCCGGCGCATCGGCTGGTGGCTGCTCGCCCCTACTGGTGCACTGCGTTCACTGACACAGCACTCCCTTCCATGCCTGCGGCTTGCTGCTCGGACAGTTCCATCGCTCTCCCGTACTCTAACAGGTCGTTTAGGCTAGTCCCTGGCTCTCTAAGCGCTTTCCTGCGCAGTCTGGTTGAACTGCAACTCTGAATCATCTGTGCCTTGATTTCTTTTTCGACGTCGGCAAACTCACAGTTCTTCGCTAGGATGCGTAATCTGGTAGCCTAGAAATCTAGACGCCCCTAGCGGCAGCAAATTTATTTTGCAGCCAGGGGGTCTAGCACTTCTCCGTCGTTTTTCTGTGCTGGAAACAGAAAATCTGTCAGGCCAATCACAGCGTGAGGGGCAGAGTCGGAAGCCGGGCTACCATGACGACAGAGTTGCCACGGTTCCGTGTTAAGGGAAACAATGGCTGCTGCTGCTGGCGAACAGCTGTCTTTCGACTCGGCTTTGGCCGCGACTCTTTAAGACTTGAAGTTAACATTTTATTTCACTATTCTTCCACAATCCACCATACGGAACACTTACCCATGGACTAATTTCCGTCGCTCTGACTACGTCACCTTCTTCGTTGCTCTGATTGGTTGTAGCGCTATCCTATTGCGTGCAGAGGGAACTTGAAAGACACCCGTTTATCCCGCCCACACTGCCAATGGAACAGTGCCAGACCCTACATCTTTCTGATGTGGGTCTGGCTTTGCCAGGCTAGTAATCTGGTGCAATGTGTGTCTGAATTTTCATCTGGCTGCTGCACTGCCTTTCTGAACATGTATACTTGATATTGCACGTTCTTTTTAGGTTCGAAGTACGTGCTTAGCTTCTGCTTAGCATCTACATATTTGTCCTGGTCCGCAGCTAACGTGTCGTAGATTTCATGCACGCGCTCGCCTGCCACGTGCAGTAGCAATGCTTTCTGTCTAGCATCTCCAGTAATGTTCATTGCAGTAATGTAGTTATCAAACCTTTGCAGCCATTTAGTCCAGCGTGGTCCCACGGTGGTTGGATCAGCCTCGATATCGAAGGCTGGCAGAGCGACGGTGTTTACGAGTGCAGTCTTTTACGTTAGCTTTTCATTGGCTTCTTCAGTACGTTATGTTAACGTGTCGAGTTGACTAGCACTAGTCCTCACTAGAGCCCGACCGATATATCGGCGGGCCGATATTATCGGCCGATATTAGGCATTTTCCAAACTATCGGTATCGGCATTTATAATGGCCGATAAATGAATATTTTAAAAAACGGACGAAACCCTTCAACCAGTTATAACGCCACAAACCCTACAACCGGCTGATCCAGCCGGAGTCGGGCAGAGCGAACGAGTTATCCACGACCGCGAGCGACACGAGCAGCAAAAGCGGCCGGCAGTCCTTCATTTTCAATGAGCGCTGCCGACAAGGAGCGGCCGACAAGGAGCGGCCGGCGCCGCGGCGGCAGCGAGCAGCGCGACGCCGGCGTCCAGAGCGACGCGGAGTGTTGAAATTAGTTTAACTTTATGCAAATGAGCGGCGTCGGTGCGAAGCAGCAACCCGCTACACTTCACGCCACTGTCCTATTTCACAGCGTCGCCGCGCATCAAGTGCCGCCGAAAAGGCGCTTTTTTCTTTTCTTTAGTTTTCCTTCTGCTCCGGAGACGACTATATTCCTATGGGTGCTACGGGCGGCACTTGTTTCATAGACGCGCCGTGGCGGCAGTGTGTTTTGCACTTTATAATGCTTTATCTCCATTTCTGTTATTTTGATTACTAAATAATAAACAGGGGAAACGTGTAAATTGTTATTTGAACATGCTTGTCACGCCGGCCTGCCGAATAGCTCTACAAACTTGATATTGCAATGGGAGCAACCAAACTGTCTGCAGTGCTGCTTGAAGCCCCGCCCCCCTGGCGACGGCAGCCAGCGGCCAGCGGCCACAGCGCACCCTGCTGCTCATGTCTCTCGCGGTGTGACCCATCGGTGAAG
Source organism: Merluccius polli (assembly GCA_030340625.1). Classification (NCBI taxonomy): domain Eukaryota; kingdom Metazoa; phylum Chordata; class Actinopteri; order Gadiformes; family Merlucciidae; genus Merluccius; species Merluccius polli. The sequence continues at coordinate 430,691 of JAOPHQ010003132.1, read as the reverse complement.
TGTGTTCACTGCATTATCCTATTATTTTAGTGAGGACTCATAAATAACTACATATAACTAATGTTAGGGATATCTGTTTATGTTTTGTTTTGCGTGTTTCTGGAATTTCTTTTTTAAATATATATATCGGCCGATATATCGGAATATCGGATTTTTAAATCATCAAATATTTGTATCAGTATCGGCCTTAAAAATCCCATATCGGTCGGGCTCTAGTCCTCACATGTCTTCAGAGTTATCCGTTCTTGACTTTTTCCTTTCTTCTTTCTTTTTTTTTTTTGAGTGCAGATCTCCGTCGGTTTTATCCTCGTCGCCAATGTGATGTTCTCGTTATAAGAGTCAATGACCAGACCGAGTATTAAGAAAGTGTCGTCTTTTACTTAAAGGTTTCAGGCAAACATATATCCGTAATGCTACACATACTCGCGGGCTCTGCCCGGACTGTACCAACTGCGCTACCTGTAGGGGGGGTCATGCAGTACGTCACTGCTGTGACAAATGTTACACCTCATGAACATTACAGTTACCAAGGGCGTAATTTAGCATAGGGACTGAGGGATATGTCCCGACCAACTTTGGGAAAGAAAGGATTGTCCCTACCAATATTTAGATGTATTATTTAATATAACGGAAATATATTTTACATAATGCATTTAATATTAAAAAAAATGCAAACTCATTCGTAGTAGGCTATTGGCATATATTTTTGCCGACGTGCGTGCCCACCTCAGCGCATTTTTCAGTGCACCAGAGATGATGTCATTTGAAAGGCCATCTGAAGTTCACGTTAACGGCACGTGAAGGCATCAGAGGCTTCTTCTCAACTCTCATGAAGACGCACCAAAAGAGAGCTGAAAATATAGCAATACTGGCTGGCTGACACGGTAAGATATCAGGCTGTTGCAGACTATGTCGACATAAACACACCAGTAAATGATAAAACCTCATGTTAGTACATTCATTGCCTTTGCTCTTATTGAAATATTAAGAATGCTATGCTATATATTAAGAATGCTATGCTATATATTAAGAACGCTATGCTAAAAGGCCCAAACGATATCCCACAATAGTAAAAGGCCCAAACGGTTACTTAGAGCTAGAATAGCAGGGTCACGATAGACATTCACATTGTTTATGAATACTTCACCCTTCCCCCACATGTGAGCCAGTCCAAAACCAGACATAGTGATCATTGTTTATAGGCTCCCCTCCCCTCACAGAGAATCCCTTGCGCACCCAGATGTAACAAAAATGTCCAGGGGAGTAGCAGGTGATAAGCGCTACTGCCTGAGACTGAGAGCCATGTTAATCAGAGCGCTTGGTGATGTCACGCGGCCCAAACCTCGCACATCTTAGGCGGGGGAGGCCCGGTCAAAATGGGCACTGCGACTCAGCCTCCCCATGAAAGACGGGGGAAGCCAATTAAATGTGGTAGGACGAGGCATTGTCGAGGTTGGAATGGGGGGCGTGGCAGCAAGTTAACAATCAGCGCAGCTACCTTTAAGTTACCGGTGTTGAGCATTAGACCACCATGTTGCAGCTCTTGTGCTTTTGCCGAGACGTGATTGTTTAGTTGTGCTGGGAAGTTCTTTGAGAACTTCCGCGGTTGAAATTGGGCCTGAATAGCCTCACGTTTGAGGGTGTGTTGTGTGGAACCACGGTAGTGTTTCCTGGTCCTGGTTGCCTAAAACGCATCACCGCAGAACCTTGTTGGCTGCTGCTTTGCTGCTTCGTTGGGTTGCGGTGTACTTTCGATCTGATGTCTGTCTTGCGGAGTTGCCTCGCAAACATCTAAGCTGCTACTGTCTGTCGCTGCTACTCGCTGCTACTCGCTGCTACTCGCTGCTACTCCCTGCAATTCGTCTCAGCTTGCTCTACGCTACCTTCACGGGCTTACTCCAGGGCTGCTTTTCTGTGCTGGGGTCGCGGGACTGCGCCGTGTGTTGGCTGAGTGTCCGTGGTTTACTGTCTTAGCGTGGTGTGTGCATTTCGTGTGTGTGTGTGTGCGTGAATGAATGGTGAAGGCTGTTTCCAGTGCTAACTGTGGTGTGGTCGTGTGTTGTCTATCTGTTTTTGTTTGTTTGTCATTGTTAATTTCATTTTCTTATCGATACCAGAGCCCACAATTTATGTGGGATTACTTTCTTTTTTTCCTTTTAGTATTGCACTGCAATGGTACAGTAGGCCTACTGTTCTGGGTATCGACATCTAGCGGGGGCAAGTGTGCTGGCTGTTCCTTGTATTTGTGTGCTGTTTTCTGTGTATGGGGTTATCTTAAGTTTGCTCTGTGTGTTTATTATTTTGGTTTGTAATTTATTTGTTTGCATTTCGGTATGATTTTGTAGTGTGTTTTCCTTCATACTTGTTTTCTTTTAGGAAAGGGGAACTGTGAACGCCAGTAGTATACTGCTGCCCTCTGAGGCCCAGTCGGCTTGAACAAGCCATGTACTAGTTGCCATTTTGCCAAGTTTTATATCGAACCTCTAAAATAAAATAATTGCATTTGAGGAATCCTGTGTCTGGTTACATTCATTCATTTGAGTGGCTTGTTCTGGGGATTAAAATCAGTTTATTTTAAGGGTGAAATTGTAAGCTTTGGGGCGGTCACAAATGGCGTTGTCGGCAGGATTATGACACATGGTTCCTCAAGTGTTTGAAGGATTGTAGGATATTTTGGCTGTTTTTTTTTTTTTTTTTTCTGCGTCTGTCTGTGTTGTGTTTGTGTGAGTGTGTTTGGGTGTGTGCACACGTGTTTTCCAGCAGCAAAGCAGCAGCTGACGAGGGAATATTACCAGAGACAGGCTTTACCGCCACCTGACTCCGGAAGTGAGCAGCACAAGTCGAGCTGTAAGTATAGTCTTTCCCGTGTTCAACATGGATGTAGATATGGAGGATTTACGCAGGCAGATCCAGTCATTGAGGTCAGAGAATGAAAGATTACAGCAGCAGGCTAATACCGCTGCTGATGCACAGGCTCATAGTAGCAGGAGCAATGCCTCTGTGTCTAACCCTGCTGTTGGCTCTAGTGTAACGGAGCGTATTGTCCTGCTCCCAAGGGAAAGACGGTGCTCCACTTTTAATGGGGAGCTTGATGAAGACATCTTTGAGTGGGTTGAGGACGTTAAAGCTAGCCTCAGAGCACGCCGCCTTACCTCTGTAGATGAAGCCCTGTTTATTCTTGATCACTTGGGGGGTTCTGCTAAGAGGGAGATTCGGTTTAGACCAAGAGAGGAACGGGAAGACCCAGATAAGGTATTTGATATTCTGAAGGGACTGTATGGCTCTTCACGTTCATATATTTCTCTCCAGGAGAATTTTTTCTCCCGTAAACAACGAGAAACCGAGTCTTTACAAGATTTCTCTCATGCCCTCTTAGCTTTGATGGAACGAATTAAACAACATGCCCCAGGAGGTATGCCAAACTCTAACACTCTAATGCGAGATCAGTTTACAGAGCATGTTTTTGATAATGGTTTACGGCGGGAACTTAAGCGTTTTGTCCGGTTGAATCCTGGGTCCACTTTCTTGGATGTTAGGAAAGAGGCCATTAGGTGGGTCGACGAAGGCATGTGCTCACCTGAGCAGAGGGAGCGAAGTAATTCTGTCCCTGCATCCTTTGCCACCCAGTATCAGGTTCAAGGTCGAAATACTGTAACCCCTGTTCGGAACATGGGTAATTCTGATATGGCTGAATTGAAGGAGATGCTAAAAGCCCAACAAGCGCAGCTTAACCAACTTGCCCAAGGTTTGCAGCATTTGCAGTCCCACCCAGCATTGGGTCGTCCCAGATTTAACAGTCCAATTATTTGCAGGCGCTGCCATCACCCAGGTCATATAGCGACTACCTCCATGGAGGTAGTCGCTCCATGGAGCGTCTACCTGCTCAACAGGGGGATGTACAAGATCAGCGTAGGCCGGCGGAAAACTCCCACCCCCTGGACTGATGAGCCACACTTCAGGCGGGGTAGCACCTGGCTCCCAGCAATCAAAACAAGCTGGTAACAAGACCCTTTCAGGGTTATTAGGCAATTGCCCTTCGGTTTCTTTTGTTATGGGTGGGGTAGAAGTCCCATGTTTATTAGACACAGGGTCTATGGTTACCACGCTTTCAGAGAGTTTTTTTAAACAGCATTTTGAGCCATGGGGTAGTGAGAAGTTGCATGAATGTGGGTGGTTACAGCTCAGTGCTGCGAATGGTCTTGCTATTCCTTATCTTGGGTATCTGGAGCTGGACTTTGTGGTGTTGGGGGAACTGATTCGGAATAAAGGGGTGTTAATAGTCAGGGACTTGTCTACTCCATCGTCAAGCACCAGGTTACCTGGCTTGTTGGGGATGAACATTATCCAAGAATGCTACCAGGAACTTTTTAACCAGCATGGCAGTGATTTATTTGATCTCCCCAGTGTTCAAGCAGTACCAGCATGGCAGTGTGTGTTACAGTTTTGTCAACATGCAGAAAGTGATGTGTCCTGGGACGTGGGAAAGGCAGGCTAGAGTAGGAGGTGAGTCTGTAGTATGCATTCCAGCGGCATCTTTGCGGTTCGTAGCTGTAACCTGTTCTCTGGCAATCGACACAAACTCCATGGTGTTGTTTGAGCCCCTGCTAGAGCAGAACCTGCTACCGGCAGGATTACTGGCCTCTGTGTCACTAGTCCCTATTGTAAATGGGGTTGCTCATGTGCCAATTGTTAATGTGGGGGGGCAAGAAGCACGGGTGCAGCCTCATGCTGCAATTGGAACATTGTGTCCAGTACAAGTGGAAGCTTTGCCTGATGGCATCATGACTGGCCTCATAGAAGGGAATGTAAGTACTCAGGCTGTTGTTTCCTCGCAACTAGCAGGTACAGATGTGGTAGAAAATGTGTTGATTTATCCCAGCTCTCACCCACTGAACAGGCACAGGTGAGGATGCTTTTGAAAAATTACAGCTCCGTCTTTGCAGCTGGAGAGGGTGATTTGGGTTGTACAGGGCTAATCACTCATGAAATCCCCTTATTGGATAGCGTCCCCATTCGCCAGCGGTATCGCCGCATCCCTCCTGCAGACTACGAGGCGGTTAAACAGCACATCCACCAACTTTTGCAGAATCAGGTAATTCGCGAGAGCAGCAGTCCATATGCCTCTCCCATAGTGATTGTGAGGAAGAAGGATGGCCAGATCCGGTTGTGTGTTGATTATAGACATCTGAATACTAAGACAAGAAAAGATGCCTTCCCTCTGCCCCGCATTGAGGAATCATTGGATGCCTTGTGTGGGGCAGAGTGGTTTTCCACATTGGATCTCGCCTCAGGCTACAATCAAGTTCCAGTTGCTGCAGGAGACAAGTGTAAAACTGCCTTCTGCACCCCTTTCGGGTTGTTTGAATTTAACCGCATGCCATTTGGGTTATGTAATGCGCCAAGCACGTTCCAACGTTTAATGGAACGCATGTTTGGAGACCAGCGTTTTCAAACGTTACTACTTTTTTTGGACGACATAATTGTATTTTCATCTACTGTCCAGCAACACCTGGAAAGGTTGGAGATGGTGCTTGGCAGGCTCCAAAAACAAGGCTTGAAGGCCAAGCTAGAGAAGTGTTGCTTCTTCCAACGCCAGGTGAACTATTTGGGACATGTTGTCTCCAAGGCTGGTGTGTCCACAGACCCGGCCAAGATTAATGCAGTATCAGAGTGGAGACGCCCTGTTAATGTCACTGACTTGCGATCTTTTTTAGGTTTTGCTAGTTACTATAGGCGTTTTGTGAAGGGATTCGCTAAAATGGCTGCCCCCTTGCACCGTCTGGTTGCTGAGGTTGGAGGGACCAAGAAGAAGCGGGGCTCTAGAGAGCCACTGGAACATCGCTGGACGGAGGAGTGTGAAGGTAGCTTTCAGGGGTTGAAGCAAAGCCTAATCACTGCACCCGTGTTGGCGTATGCTGATTTTTCTAGGCCATTTGTGGTGGAGACTGATGCAAGCCATTCTGGGTTGGGGGCTGTACTTAGCCAAGAGTATGACGGCAAACTCAGGCCGGTAGCATATGCTAGCCGGGGCCTCCGGCCTACGGAGAGAAACATGCAGAATTACAGCTCCATGAAATTGGAGCTGTTGGCATTAAAATGGGCACTGACTGACAAGTTTCATGATTATCTGTTGGGACAGAAGTGTACTGTGTACACCGATAACAATCCATTGAGCTACCTTCGAACAGCAAAATTGGGGGCCTTGGAACAGCGCTGGGCTTCTCAATTAGCAGCATTTGATTTTGAGATTCGTTACCGCCCTGGCCGTGTTAATGGTAATGATGATGCACTCTCCCGGCAATACAGCATGGCTGCACACCTGCAATCCGATCGTGGGACAGCATTGCCACCCGTGCTTCAGGCATGTGTGGGAGATCATAGCCCCCCTCAGGCAAGTCAACTAGCCATCTCTGTATTCCCCATCACTGATAGGGTAGAGCTTAAACAGTTACAGCAGAATGATCCTGTGATCGCGAGGGTCCTGGAGTTCTTTTCGCAGCAGAGGTACCCTACTAAGTTAGACCGACAGGGAATGTCTAAGGCCTGCTTGGAGTTACTCAGACAATGGAGCAGACTGTTGCTGAAGGGTGGTGTACTCCATCGTCACATTAAGTTGCCTGGGGGTGGGGAAGAGGTAGACCAACTCGTGCTACCAAGGGTGCTGCAGGAAATGGTGTTTCGCCAACTCCATGATGAACATGGCCACCCAGGCAGGGACCGCACCTATGACCTTATTAGGAGGCGTTGTTTCTGGCCTGGTATGAGTGAGGAAATTGAGCGCAGATGTCAGAATTGTAGGCGATGTGCAGTGGCTAAATCCACCCGACCTCCGGCCCGTGCCCCAATGGCACATTTGATGGCATCAGCGCCTAATCAAATACTAGCCATTGATTTTACTACTATGGAACACTCTAGTGACGGGCGTGAGAGTGTTCTAATTATGACTGATGTGTTTTCGAAGTACAGCCAGGCAATACCCACCCGGGACCAAAAGGCACCAACAGTTGCCAACATCCTGGTTCATGAGTGGTTTTATCGGTTTGGGGTGCCGGCCAGGATTCATTCCGATCAAGGTCGGAATTTCGAAAGCACACTGATTTCCCAACTTTGTCAAATTTACGGCGTTCAGAAGACTCACACTGTTCCTTATCACCCACAAGGGAATGGGCAGTGTGAGCGCTTCAATCGGACACTCCAAGACCTCCTTCGAACTTTGCCTGCGGAACAAAAGAGATCTTGGACGCATCACCTTGCTCAGGTAGTTTTTGCTTACAATACCGCTTGTCACAGTGTTACTGGAGAATCGCCTCATTTCCTAATGTTTGGGCAGGTCCCAAGGCTCCCAGTTGATTTTTTGTTGGCAGGGGTGGAGGAACCAACCGATGGTTGGGTTGCAGAGTGGGTAGTGAGACACCAACAGGTGTTAAAGGAAACTTACAGCAGGGTCCAGGCTAGATTGGTTAAGGCGGCCGAACTCCGCAAGGAGAAGTATGATCAGTCTGTGCGGGATGATGGTTTGAGTGAGGGTTGTCTAGTATACCTGCGGGACCATGCATTTCGTGGGCGCCATAAGATCCAAAATCACTGGTCTTCTACTCTCTATAAAGTGGTGAGGGCTCCTACTGGTGATGGTGGAATATATGCTATAGCTAGCCTGCAGACGCCCACATGTGTGAAACATGTACACAGGTCACAACTGAAACGTGCACCCGATCTAGCACTACAACAGGGCCTGGTAGACCAGGGGTTAGGAGGGTTAGATGTAGAGCTAGGTCCTGACTATTCTTTTCCACCTATTGCGATAACGCACACCGCAATGGCCCCTAGGGACCGACCCCCAGTTACCACTGGGATGCAGGGCGTGTTGCCTTCACCTGACACTGAGTGTGTCGAGGTTCCTGGTGCTGGGCGGCTAGACCATGATGGACCGTCAAACTCCACTACTCCTTCAATCCCCATAGAACTAAGTAATGGGGATCTTGACCCTAGGTCAGATGAGGCACCGGTACCCTGTTCGTTACCCCAACAGACTGAGGGGCTGCGACGAACCACCCGCACTACTGCGGGACAACATTCAAACCCATACCGCTTGCCAAATATTAGTAGCAGTGTGCATAATATCACTTCCCTTTCAGGCATTGAAGGCCCACTACTTCCCTGTCCCCAACAGGATACTGGTGACCCCTTTAGACCCTGGCTTTAGGTTATAGCCTTAGGTGGCATCATCGGGACGATGATAAAAACAACAGGGGGAAGATTGTGGTAGGACGAGGCATTGCCGAGGTTGGAATGGGGGGCGTGGCAGCAAGTTAACAATCAGCGCAGCTACCTTTAAGTTACCGGTGTTGAGCATTAGACCACCATGTTGCAGCTCTTGTGCTTTTGCCGAGACGTGATTGTTTAGTTGTGCTGGGAAGTTCTTTGAGAACTTCCGCGGTTGAAATTGGGCCTGAATAGCCTCACGTTTGAGGGTGTGTTGTGTGGAACCACGGTAGTGTTTCCTGGTCCTGGTTGCCTAAAACGCATCACCGCAGAACCTTGTTGGCTGCTGCTTTGCTGCTTCGTTGGGTTGCGGTGTACTTTCGATCTGATGTCTGTCTTGCGGAGTTGCCTCGCAAACATCTAAGCTGCTACTGTCTGTCGCTGCTACTCGCTGCTACTCCCTGCAATTCGTCTCAGCTTGCTCTACGCTACCTTCACGGGCTTACTCCAGGGCTGCTTTTCTGTGCTGGGGTCGCGGGACTGCGCCGTGTGTTGGCTGAGTGTCCGTGGTTTACTGTCTTAGCGTGGTGTGTGCATTTCGTGTGTGTGTGTGTGCGTGAATGAATGGTGAAGGCTGTTTCCAGTGCTAACTGTGGTGTGGTCGTGTGTTGTCTATCTGTTTTTGTTTGTTTGTCATTGTTAATTTCATTTTCTTATCGATACCAGAGCCCACAATTTATGTGGGATTACTTTCTTTTTTTCCTTTTAGTATTGCACTGCAATGGTACAGTAGGCCTACTGTTCTGGGTATCGACATCTAGCGGGGGCAAGTGTGCTGGCTGTTCCTTGTATTTGTGTGCTGTTTTCTGTGTATGGGGTTCTCTTAAGTTTGCTCTGTGTATTTTGGTTTGTAATTTATTTGTTTGCATTTCGGTATGATTTTGTAGTGTGTTTTCCTTCATACTTGTTTTCTTTTAGGAAAGGGGAACTGTGAACGCCAGTAGTATACTGCCCTACAAAGCAAAAAGGCAGTAACTACGCAGAGTGCAGAACTGAGAAAAATGACTTTAAAGTTATCCTGTCGTCCAGCCTAAGTAGTTGTAGGTAGATTAATGGACATGTGGCAGTTTTGTTACTTTATATTAGCTTATTCTTTGTACATTTTAATCCTAATATTTGATTTGATGTTTTACCCCTATTTTGCAGTTACTGTGTTCTTGCTTTGTATTACTTACTAAACATGTGGCACCATACCAAGGAAAAAGGCAGTAACTGCAGATTCTTCAAAAACTATTTTGTCACAACTTGGGCTCTAGGTGTGTTAGAGACACTGTATTTGGACTAATTGGAACCATTTGTTTCCCTGAACATGGATATACTAAACCCAAAGTAATCTGACCATTTTAGGCCAATATTTTCCACCCAGAAGTTGTTCTGGTGCTGAAATTGCTGCTTAAAGTGTCTTACGTTGCTAAGCTGTATCAAGGCCCAAATGGGGACATTATTATTTGTGAATATTAGATTGTGTATCTGGGTGTGTTTCTCTATCTGTGATGTATCTGTTATACCTACAACAAATCAGAATTCCGGGGCAAAATAAGACCATATGATCATAACACATGTCCACCGAGTTGGACCGTTCTCTGGGATCAGTTTTCATTCTAGTCCAATGGAACCAAAGTTATCAAAAACCGCTAATTAGCTTATAACGCTAATTAGCTTATAACGCTAGCTGTGGCGCACCACACTTCCACGGCAGCATAATGAGGTCCCTACATGTAAAACGAAGCATTGAGAACTTTGTAAGTGTACAGACAGTTTATTAAAAAGAAAGTTTAGAAAGCCAGTGCCTTCACGAAAACAAGCGGGTGCCATCTTTGGAAAACAGTCACGACCAGTCGAGGGGCGAACGCCGTTCAACGTAATGAGCCAGAAGAGGCGAACACATGAGATGTCCATGAATCAGAAGGTGTGCGATCTAGTAGAAGGTGTGCGAAGTGCGAACAGTGCGTGTGCATATAGAAGAGGAGAAAATGGTTCGTGTTTGTGCTTTTCCCGGCTGCGAGAAGAAAATGAGACGCTACAATCGTCGCTCGACTGATCGTGACTGTTTTTAAATGATGGCACCCGGTTGTTTTCGTGTTCACCATGGAAACAGTAACTTCACTGTGTTGCATCACGGGTGTTTTTACGTGAAGTAAAACAAAGCAAGAAGACAGTAACTGATGTTACTGTCTTCTTGCTTTGTTTCACTAGGGCTTTTTGCAGTTACTGTACAAACGACTACCATTTTTCTCCAAAACGACACACATTTGAGATAAGATATTTTGTCACATAACAAAGGATGCCTTGAATATCATGAAAATGATAATAACTCATTTTTGACCAAAAATGCAGTTACTGCCTTTTTGCTTTGTAGGGCAGTATACTGCTGCCCTCTGAGGCCCAGTCGGCTTGAACAAGCCATGTACTAGTTGCCATTTTGCCAAGTTTTATATCGAACCTCTAAAATAAAATAATTGCATTTGAGAAATCCTGTGTCTGGTTACATTCATTCATTTGAGTGGCTTGTTCTGGGGATTAAAATCAGTTTATTTTAAGGGTGAAATTGTAAGCTTTGGGGCGGTCACATAAAGATGCCCTGCTATCTAACTTCAAACTAGAACTTGCCCCTTTTGAACCAAAAAGTATCCATGTATCCGCTCATGATGTCATCCCCCCTGGCCGAACCTGCCCTTTAATCTATATAGCCCCAAGGGACCTGAGACTCAGGGCTCACAATCAGCAGAACTTCTCAGGAGGCGAAGCTCTTTGCGACACCCGCGGTATATTTATTATTAGGCCTATATGCTTTTACTCGTTGACTTTGATTAGCTTTGATTAAGAATAAATCTATTCAGTTTAATTCAGTTTATATCTCTTTATTTACTCCTCAATTTTGATCTGATACCTTAAAGGGCCCGGTCCGTTGTTAGCCTAGAATAGGCCTTAGATTTTTCTCCCAACAGATTGGTGTACCCCGACGTGATTTTTAACACACCGGGAGAACCGACACAACGGCGGGCGCCTGCGCCGGTGACGCCACCAACCTGAGTCCACTGTCCCTGTGCACACAACTGAGAGGTAAGCAGAACCTGTTGACAGACGTGTTCAAATCTGCGTAGTGGCTCATGAAACATAGTGGGGCAGTGGTCCAGGTAAGGGTAAACCGTGCATAAATTGTATTAATTCTATACTGTTAAAATAATACCTTCTGATACAAAGGTCATACCCTGTCAACGACTATTAGCAAGTGAAAAGAAATCCTGTGCATGAGGTAAAAAAGAGAAAGAAACCTGTGCATGAGGTACCGAGCCCGAGGGGCCTCGTCTAGTAGGTTCCAAGACCTAGACGCGTAACTGTGCATGAGGTAGCGTGTTTCATACTCTGACCCAGCCCGAATAGGTTATAATCCGATTCCTAAGATAGAGTTTTTAGACCGAGGCGTACCGGTAGCGTGCTAAACACACACACCGAGGGCTCATAAAGCTCCGCCTAAGAGACTAGACTCCGTAAGGTTCCGTGACCGATTCCTAAAATAGAGTTTTTAGACCGAGGCGTACCGGTAGCGTGCTAAACACACACACCGAGGGCTCATAAAGCTCCGCCTAAAGAGACTAGACTCCGTAAGGTTCCGTGACCGATTCCTAAAAATAGAGTTTTTAGACCGAGGCGTACCGGTAGCGTGCTAGACACCCTCACCAAGGGCTTATAGGGCTCCGCCTAAGAGACTAGACTCCGTAAGGTTCCGAGACCTAGACGCGTATAGGCAGCGTATCGATTACCCTGACCTCAGAAGGAGAGGGTTGTAGACCCCTCCTATCCGTAATTGAGTGCGGACCCCTAACCAAGGGCCTCCAAAACGAGCGTCCTACCCGATTCTATACGTATTGGTAACGAATAGGATAACCGGAACGAAATTGAATAAGCGGACCGGAAAAAACAATAAACAAAAGCATAGACATTCAATAAAGTGAGTGTGTTATCCTCCCTATCCACAATTAGACAGGATAGAAGAAGACGAGAGACGAAGGGGGTACCCGACGGTTCGCTGCCATTAAGGGGGAGCCGCGGTGGAGGATTCGGTAGCTGGTTCTGTTACCGAAGTCGCTCATAGTCTGATGGTACCACGTGCATGTTTCTGTATACCGGTATTTGTCTGTGTCTGTGTGTGATCCATATCTGTGCGCGCGAGAAGGGCGCGGCCCGAGTCAGAGCGAGCGTGTGTGTGTGTGTGTGTGTGTGTGTGTGTGTGTGTGTGTGTGTGTGTGAATAACCCCCCTCTGTCTGTCTGTGCGCAGGCCTCTGTGTAAAACAAAACAAAACAAACAAAAAAAACAAGTACTTGTGCAGCTGTATTGGTTATGCTCAGCTTATTTGAATCTGATTGCTGTGTTGGTTATACTTAACAGCTGTGTTATATTATCTGATCGCTGTGTTGCTTTTAATTGCTGGGTCGGTGAGAGATATATTGAGAATATATTATCGGCTCACTGTGTTACATAGCCTATAAGTGTGGATTGGTGATTGATAGGTATATTCGTAAGTGGAGAATATATTATCTGATCGCTGTGTTGCTTTTGAATTATTGGGTTAGTGATTGGTAGATATATTCGTAGGTGGAGAATATATTATCGGATCGCTGTGTTGCTTCTAATTGTCGGGCTGGTGATAGACATGTATACATATTTGCAGAGGCAGAGAATATATGTTGTCTGATCACTCGGTTGCTTGTAATTGAAGTGTCAGGAATACGCGTATATGTATACGTATATGAAGGCGTATTCGAGGAGTGGAGAGAATATTGTCTGATTGCCATAGTCCTCACAACTGTCGCATTAGCAATAGGTTGCCCTGTCATTACAGTGATTATCACCACCGCGTTGTAATCAGGGATAGACGGCCTCCGAGCTACAAAATAAATAAATAAATAAGCCAGCTGTACAAAATAAATAAATAAATAAGCCGTACAAAATAAATAAGCCAACCGTACAAAATAAACAAATAAATAAGCCAACTGTAGGAATAACTAGAAAATTTCTAAAGAAATTTTGAGTGTGCCTGGCTCTGGCCCAGTCGTCCCCATATATTATTGAGGAAGTCATGTAAGTCATGCAAGAAAATCAAGCAGGTGCTGGTGTAGAGTAGAGTTAAGCGAGAGGGCAGTAATGATCTTCAATGTTGTCTGCACACACACACACACACACACACACACACACACACGTGATGATCTTGCATGTTGTCTGCACACACACACACACACACACACACAAATCAAGTCAAGTAATCAAGATACAGTACAGTTTTATGTGTGTGTGTGTGCGCGCGGATGAAACAGCGCGTTCTCCTGTGTGTGTGTGTGTGTGTGTGTGCACGCGGATGAAACAGCGCATTCTCGTGTGTGTGTGTGTGTGTGTGTGCGCGCGCGCGTGGGTTTTAACACACCCACCGTGGACCTGTATTTGAGATTCAAAACGGTGAATCTCACCAGAAGCAGTTCCCGTTCACCCGCCGCCATCATAAAGCTGTTGTTTTCCTGTGTAGCTTGATAAACGCAAAAAAAAAAAAAAAATTGAATTTACATTTTTTTTTGGAATTAATTAATTAATTTAAAAAAAAAACCAAAAAAAAAACAGCTTGATAAACGCGGAACGAGCAGATCGGCGTTGACCAATAGGAGTTCTCTTGTATCCGCCGTCCAATCAGTGTGTAGTTTGATAAACGCAGAAAAAAAAAAAAATGTAATTAAAAAAAAAAAAAAAAAAAAAATTACATTTTTTTAAATTAATTAATTAAAAAAAAAAAAAAAAAAAAAAAAACCTTGATAAACGCGGAAGAGCAGATCGGCGTTGACCAATAGGAGTTCTCTTGTATCCGCCGTCCAATCAGTGTGTAGTTTGATAAACGCAAAAAAAAAAATAATAATAATAATAATAATGTAATTAATTAAAAAAAAAAAAAAAAATTTAATTTTTTTTAAAATTAATTAATTTAAATAAAAATAAAAAAAAAAACCTTGATAAACGCGGAAGTGCAGATTGGCGTTGACCAATAGGAGTCCTCTTGTATCCGCCGTCCAATCAGACGACGGATATCTGTAGAGTTTGCCTGACAACAGCCCTCGGGCCACTGACTAAACCAACCTTAATTAGATCAAGTGGAAACACCTTTGACAGTAGTCAAAGAAACGGGTTACACAGCCGCCCCTCCCCCCACTACTCCAGTGGGGGGAGGGGGCGGCTGCGCGTGTGTATTGATTGCCAACTGCCACTTTGTCCCTCACTCTGCTTCTCTCCAAACTGCCACTATTCTCTATGAGGAAAGCAGGGCTGGCTTCAAACGGTCTAACTCAAAAAGTATACATGTCACAGCTTAGATATTTACACCGTAGGAATCCCGGGATTCAGGCGAACAGTTTGATATATAATATGTCTGTGTAGCTTACACTTGCAAGACACACTTGCAAGTTTAAAACAGGGGTCCGTTCTGCTTCTCTCTGAAAATATTTGAAAATATTTGTATTGCAGTCAATGAGGGAGAAGAGACAGACTGGCCGCACTTAGAGGCTGCTAATTCAAATTCTGTAAGTCTCTCTGATGTTTTGAGCACATTGTGAGAGACAGAACAAGTATGTCTACAAAACTGGAAAAAATCATGTGTGTAAAGTGTAAACTGTGGCCAGGAGCAGCGTGGAAAGAGAAACAATCTGGATTAATTTTGAGCTCTCTCCCACTCTAACCTGCACTCTGACACGAACATGCTACTTCTACTAATACAGTAGTCATAGAAACGGGTTACGCAGCCGCCCCTCCCCCCACTACTCCAGTGGGGGGAGGGGGCGGCTGCGCGTGTGTATTGATTGCCAACTGCCACTTTGTCCCTCACTCTGCTTCTCTCCAAACTGCCACTATTCTCTATGAGGAAAGCAGGGCTGGCTTCAAACGGTCTAACTCAAAAAGTATACATGTCACAGCTTAGATATTTACACCGTAGGAATCCCGGGATTCAGGCGAACAGTTTGATATATAATATGTCTGTGTAGCTTACACTTGCAAGACACACTTGCAAGTTTAAAACAGGGGTCCGTTCTGCTTCTCTCTGAAAATATTTGAAAATATTTGTATTGCAGTCAATGAGGAGAAGAGACAGACTGGCCGCACTTAGAGGCTGCTAATTCAAATTCTGTAAGTCTCTCTGATTTTTTGAGCACATTGTGAGAGACAGAACAAGTATGTCTACAAAACTGGAAAAAATCATGTGTGTAAAGTGTAAACTGTGGCCAGGAGCAGCGTGGAAAGAGACAAAATCTGGATTAATTTTGGGCTCTCTCCCACTCTAACCTGCACTCTGGCGGGAAAAGGCGGGAAAATTCCTCGCAATACACACCCATTATAATCTCATAATTTATCCCAAAATGATCATGGTCATTGATCAGTGATTGATTAAAAACGATATGACCTATCAAAACGTGGAATAGTACACCAAATACACAAGACTTGTGTCTACTGTTTAATGTTCAAATTGAGTTTCTAGGTGAAAGTATGCCGGAGCAGCAGACAGCAGTAGCAGTACAAAAGTCTTGTTTTTTTACCTCCTCCCATTCATTCTCTATGGGACTTTTTTTCGCTGTTTTTCGCGACTTACGTCGCGAAAAATTCGTATTATTTTCACAAAAGTCTTAGCACACTTGCCCCGGAAGAGCCGCACGTTTTGATACCTTTTTTGTGTATGTGTGACCAAAGCTGCGGGAGGAGAAGTCGACCGAAAAAACGTGTAAGAAACGTAAGAAATAATAATAATAACTAGAAAATTTCTAAAGAAATTTTGAGTGTGCCTGGCTCTGGCCAGTCGTCCCCATATATTATTGAGGAAGTCATGTAAGTCATGCAAGAAAATCAAGCAGGTGTGGTGTAGAGTAGAGTTAAGCGAGAGGGCAGTAATAGATCTTCAATGTTGTCTGCACACACACACCACACACCACACACGTGATGATCTTGCGTGTGTCTGCACACACACACCCACACACACACAAATCAAGTCAAGTAATCAAGCATACAGTACAGTTTTATGTGTGTGATGTGTAGCGCGCGATGACAACCCGGCGTCTCCCGGTGTGGGTCGGGGGGGGGCAGCGCGGATGAAAGCGCGTTCTCCTGGGTGTGTGTGTGCCGGAAGGCATCCTAGTGGGTGTGTGTGTGTGTGCTGCGCGCGCGCGCGCCCTGGGTTTAAACACACCACCGTGGACCTGTATTTGAGATTCAAACCGGTGAATCTCACCAGAAGCCAGTTCTCCTGTTCACACGCCGCCATCATAAAGGCTGTTGTTTTCCTGTGTAGCTTGATAAACGCAAAAAAAAAAAATAATAATACTATTTTTATTTTTTTTTGAATAATTATTTATTAAAAAAAAAAAAAAAAAAAAAGCTTGAGAACGCGGAAGAGCAGTTCGCGTTGACCTAATAGGAGTCCTCTTGTATTCCACTGTCACTCAGTGTGAAGTTGATAAACCGCAAAAAAAAAAAAAAAAAAAGTGGTAATTAATTTAAAAAATAAAAAATAATTTAAATCTTATTTTTTAAATTAATTACATCTTTTTTTTTTTTTTTTGCGTCTATCAAGCCTACACACTGATTGTACGGCGGATACAAGAGGACTCCTATTGGTCAACGCCGATCTGCTCTTCCGCGTTAATCAAGCTTTTTTTTTTTTTTTTTTTTGTAATATATATTTAATTATTTAGATTAATTGATTTTTTAAACTTTTTGCGTTTATCAAGCTACACAGGGAAAACAACAGCTCTTATGATGGCGGCGTGTGAAACGGGAAAGCTTCTGGTAAGATTCGCCGTTTTGAATCTCAAATACAGGTCCACGGTGGTGTGTTAAAACCCATGCGCGCGCGCGCACACACACACACACACACACACACGAGAACGCGCTGTTTCATCCGCGCGCACACACACACACACACAGGAGAACGCGCTGTTTCATCCGCGCGCACACACACACACATAAAACTGTACTGTATCTTGATTACTTGACTTGATTTGTGTGTGTGTGTGTGTGTGTGCAGACAACATGCAAGATCATCACGTGTGTGTGTGTGCAGACAACATTGAAGATCATTACTGCCCTCTCGCTTAACTACTCTACACCAGCACCTGCTTGATTTTCTTGCATGACTTACATGACTTCCTCAATAATATATGGGGACGACTGGGCCAGAGCCAGGCACACTCAAAATTTCTTTAGAAATTTTCTAGTTGACTGTGCCTGAAAGCACACTATCTATTATCCACCGGGCTCATTATTATTATTATTATTATTGAGTGTGCCTGAAAGCACACTATCTATTATCCACCGGGCTTATTATTATTATTATTCTTACGTTTCTTACACGTTTTTTCGGTCGACTTCTCCTCCCGCAGCTTTGGTCACACATACACAAAAAAGGTATCAAAACGTGCGGCTCTTCCGGGGCAAGTGTGCTAAGACTTTTGTGAAAATAATACGAATTTTTCGCGACGTAAGTCGCGAAAAACAGCGAAAAAAGTCCCATAGAGAATGAATGGGAGGAGGTAAAAAAACCAAGACTTTTCGTACTGCCTACTGCTGTCTGCTGCTCCGGCATACTTTCACCTAGAAACTCAATTTGAACATTAAACAGTAGACACAAGTCTTGTGTATTTGGTGTACTATTCCACGTTTTGATAGGTCATATCGTTTTTAATCAATCACTGATCAATGACCATGATCATTTTGGGATAAATTATGAGATTATAATGGGTGTGTATTGCGAGGAATGTTCCCGCCTTTTCCCGCCAGAGTGCAGGTTAGAGTGGGAGAGAGCCCAAAATTAATCCAGATTTTGTCTCTTTCCACGCTGCTCCTGGCCACAGTTTACACTTTACAAACATGATTTTTTCCAGTTTTGTAGACATACTTGTTCTGTCTCTCACAATGTGCTCAAAAAATCAGAGAGACTTACAGAATTTGAATTAGCAGCCTCTAAGTGCGGCCAGTCTGTCTCTTCTCCTCATTGACTGCAATACAAATATTTTCAAATATTTTTAGAGAGAAGCAGAACGGACCCCTGTTTTAAACTTGCAAGTGTGTCTTGCAAGTGTAAGCTACACAGACATATTATATATCAAACTGTTCGCCTGAATCCCGGGATTCCTACGGTGTAAATATCTAAGCTGTGACATGTATACTTTTTGAGTTAGACCGTTTGAAGCCAGCCCTGCTTTCCTCATAGAGAATAGTGGCAGTTTGGAGAGAAGCAGAGTGAGGGACAAAGTGGCAGTTGGCAATCAATACACACGCGCAGCCGCCCCTCCCCCCACTGGAGTAGTGGGGGGAGGGGCGGCTGCGTAACCCGTTTCTATGACTACTGTATTAGTAGAAGTAGCATGTTCGTGTCAGAGTGCAGGTTAGAGTGGGAGAGAGCCCAAAATTAATCCAGATTGTGTCTCTTTCCACGCTGCTCCTGGCCACAGTTTACATTTTACACACATGATTTTTTCCAGTTTTGTAGACATACTTGTTCTGTCTCTCACAATGTGCTCAAAACATCAGAGAGACTTACAGAATTTGAATTAGCAGCCTCTAAGTGCGGCCAGTCTGTCTCTTCTCCCCATTGACTGCAATACAAATATTTTCAAATATTTTCAGAGAGAAGCAGAACGGACCCCTGTTTTAAACTTGCAAGTGTGTCTTGCAAGTGTAAGCTACACAGACATATTATATATCAAACTGTTCGCCTGAATCCCGGGATTCCTACCGTGTAAATATCTAAGCTGTGACATGTATACTTTTTGAGTTAGACCGTTTGAAGCCAGCCCTGCTTTCCTCATAGAGAATAGTGGCAGTTTGGAGAGAAGCAGAGTGAGGGACAAAGTGGCAGTTGGCAATCAATACACACGCGCAGCCGCCCCCTCCCCCCACTGGAGTAGTGGGGGGAAGGGGCGGCGGTGTAACCCGTTTCTTTGACTACTGTCAAAGGTGCTTTCCACTTGATCTAATTAAGGTTGGTTAGTCAGTGGCCCGAGGCTGTTGTCAGGCAAACTCTACAGATATCCGTCGTCTGATTGGACGGCGGATACAAGAGGACTCCTATTGGTCAACGCCAATCTGCACTTCCGCGTTTATCAAGGTTTTTTTTTATTTTTTTTTAAATTAATTAATTAATTTTAAAAAAAATTAAATTTTTTTTTTTTTTTTTAATTAATTACATTATTATTATTATTATTTTTTTTTTTTTTGCGTTTATCAAACTACACACTGATTGGACGGCGGATACAAGAGAACTCCTATTGGTCAACGCCGATCTGCTCTTCCGCGTTTATCAAGGTTTTTTTTTTTTTTTTTTTTTTTTTTAATTAATTAATTTAAAAAAATGTAATTTTTTTTTTTTTTTTTTTTTTAATTACATTTTTTTTTTTTCTGCGTTTATCAAACTACACACTGATTGGACGGCGGATACAAGAGAACTCCTATTGGTCAACGCCGATCTGCTCTTCCGCGTTTATCAAGCTGTTTTTTTTTTGTTTTTTTTTTAAATTAATTAATTAATTCCAAAAAAAAATGTAAATTAAATTTTTTTTTTTTTTTTGCGTTTATCAAGCTACACAGGAAAACAACAGCTTTATGATGGCGGCGGTGAACGGGAACTGCTTCTGGTGAGATTCACCGTTTTGAATCTCAAATACAGGTCCACGGTGGTGTGTTAAAACCCACGCGCGCGCGCGCACACACACACACACACACACGAGAATGCGCTGTTTCATCCGCGTGCACACACACACACACACACACACAGGAGAACGCGCTGTTTCATCCGCGCGCACACACACACACATAAAACTACTGTATCTTGATTACTTGACTTGATTTGTGTGTGTGTGTGTGCAGACAACATGCAAGATCATCACGTGTGTGTGTGTGTGTGTGTGTGTGTGTGTGTGTGCAGACAACATTGAAGATCATTACTGCCCTCTCGCTTAACTCTACTCTACACCAGCACCTGCTTGATTTTCTTGCATGACTTACATGACTTCCTCAATAATATATGGGGACGACTGGGCCAGAGCCAGGCACACTCAAAATTTCTTTAGAAATTTTCTAGTTATTCCTACAGTTGGCTTATTTATTTGTTTATTTTGTACGGTTGGCTTATTTATTTTGTACGGCTTATTTATTTATTTATTTTGTACAGCTGGCTTATTTATTTATTTATTTTGTAGCTCGGAGGCCGTCTATCCCTGATTACAACGCGGTGGTGATAATCACTGTAATGACAGGGCAACCTATTGCTAATGCGACAGTTGTGAGGACTATGGCAATCAGACAATATTCTCTCCACTCCTCGAATACGCCTTCATATACGTATACATATACGCGTATTCCTGACACTTCAATTACAAGCAACCGAGTGATCAGACAACATATATTCTCTGCCTCTGCAAATATGTATACATGTCTATCACCAGCCCGACAATTAGAAGCAACACAGCGATCCGATAATATATTCTCCACCTACGAATATATCTACCAATCACTAACCCAATAATTCAAAAGCAACACAGCGATCAGATAATATATTCTCCACTTACGAATATACCTATCAATCACCAATCCACACTTATAGGCTATGTAACACAGTGAGCCGATAATATATTCTCAATATATCTCTCACCGACCCAGCAATTAAAAGCAACACAGCGATCAGATAATATAACACAGCTGTTAAGTATAACCAACACAGCAATCAGATTCAAATAAGCTGAGCATAACCAATACAGCTGCACAAGTACTTGTTTTTTTTGTTTGTTTTGTTTTGTTTTACACAGAGGCCTGCGCACAGACAGACAGAGGGGGGTTATTCACACACACACACACACACACACACACACACACACACACACACACACGCTCGCTCTGACTCGGGCCGCGCCCTTCTCGCGCGCACAGATATGGATCACACACAGACACAGACAAATACCGGTATACAGAAACATGCACGTGGTACCATCAGACTATGAGCGACTTCGGTAACAGAACCAGCTACCGAATCCTCCACCGCGGCTCCCCCTTAATGGCAGCGAACCGTCGGGTACCCCCTTCGTCTCTCGTCTTCTTCTATCCTGTCTAATTGTGGATAGGGAGGATAACACACTCACTTTATTGAATGTCTATGCTTTTGTTTATTGTTTTTTCCGGTCCGCTTATTCAATTTCGTTCCGGTTATCCTATTCGTTACCAATACGTATAGAATCGGGTAGGACGCTCGTTTTGGAGGCCCTTGGTTAGGGGTCCGCACTCAATTACGGATAGGAGGGGTCTACAACCCTCTCCTTCTGAGGTCAGGGTAATCGATACGCTGCCTATACGCGTCTAGGTCTCGGAACCTTACGGAGTCTAGTCTCTTAGGCGGAGCCCTATAAGCCCTTGGTGAGGGTGTCTAGCACGCTACCGGTACGCCTCGGTCTAAAAACTCTATTTTTAGGAATCGGTCACGGAACCTTACGGAGTCTAGTCTCTTTAGGCGGAGCTTTATGAGCCCTCGGTGTGTGTGTTTAGCACGCTACCGGTACGCCTCGGTCTAAAAACTCTATTTTAGGAATCGGTCACGGAACCTTACGGAGTCTAGTCTCTTAGGCGGAGCTTTATGAGCCCTCGGTGTGTGTGTTTAGCACGCTACCGGTACGCCTCGGTCTAAAAACTCTATCTTAGGAATCGGATTATAACCTATTCGGGCTGGGTCAGAGTATGAAACACGCTACCTCATGCACAGTTACGCGTCTAGGTCTTGGAACCTACTAGACGAGGCCCCTCGGGCTCGGTACCTCATGCACAGGTTTCTTTCTCTTTTTTACCTCATGCACAGGATTTCTTTTCACTTGCTAATAGTCGTTGACAGGGTATGACCTTTGTATCAGAAGGTATTATTTTAACAGTATAGAATTAATACAATTTATGCACGGTTTACCCTTACCTGGACCACTGCCCCACTATGTTTCATGAGCCACTACGCAGATTTGAACACGT
The DNA here is from genome assembly GCA_030340625.1 of Merluccius polli. Classification (NCBI taxonomy): domain Eukaryota; kingdom Metazoa; phylum Chordata; class Actinopteri; order Gadiformes; family Merlucciidae; genus Merluccius; species Merluccius polli. Next base: position 408,402 of record JAOPHQ010003132.1, on the reverse strand, counting down.
CTGTCAACAGGTTCTGCTTACCTCTCAGTTGTGTGCACAGGGACAGTGGACTCAGGTTGGTGGCGTCACCGGCGCAGGCGCCCGCCGTTGTGTCGGTTCTCCCGGTGTGTTAAAAATCACGTCGGGGTACACCAATCTGTTGGGAGAAAAATCTAAGGCCTATTCTAGGCTAACAACGGACCGGGCCCTTTAAGGTATCAGATCAAAATTGAGGAGTAAATAAAGAGATATAAACTGAATTAAACTGAATAGATTTATTCTTAATCAAAGCTAATCAAAGTCAACGAGTAAAAGCATATAGGCCTAATAATAAATATACCGCGGGTGTCGCAAAGAGCTTCGCCTCCTGAGAAGTTCTGCTGATTGTGAGCCCTGAGTCTCAGGTCCCTTGGGGCTATATAGATTAAAGGGCAGGTTCGGCCAGGGGGGATGACATCATGAGCGGATACATGGATACTTTTTGGTTCAAAAGGGGCAAGTTCTAGTTTGAAGTTAGATAGCAGGGCATCTTTATGTGACCGCCCCAAAGCTTACAATTTCACCCTTAAAATAAACTGATTTTAATCCCCAGAACAAGCCACTCAAATGAATGAATGTAACCAGACACACGATTTCTCAAATGCAATTATTTTATTTTAGAGGTTCGATATAAAACTTGGCAAAATGGCAACTAGTACATGGCTTGTTCAAGCCGACTGGGCCTCAGAGGGCAGCAGTATACTGCCCTACAAAGCAAAAAGGCAGTAACTGCATTTTTGGTCAAAAATGAGTTATTATCATTTTCATGATATTCAAGGCATCCTTTGTTATGTGACAAAATATCTTATCTCAAATGTGTGTCGTTTTGGAGAAAAATGGTAGTCGTTTGTACAGTAACTGCAAAAAGCCCTAGTGAAACAAAGCAAGAAGACAGTAACATCAGTTACTGTCTTCTTGCTTTGTTTTACTTCACGTAAAAACACCCGTGATGCAACACAGTGAAGTTACTGTTTCCATGGTGAACACGAAAACAACCGGGTGCCATCATTTAAAAACAGTCACGATCAGTCGAGCGACGATTGTAGCGTCTCATTTTCTTCTCGCAGCCGGGAAAAGCACAAACACGAACCATTTTCTCCTCTTCTATATGCACACGCACTGTTCGCACTTCGCACACCTTCTACTAGATCGCACACCTTCTGATTCATGGACATCTCATGTGTTCGCCTCTTCTGGCTCATTACGTTGAACGGCGTTCGCCCCTCGACTGGTCGTGACTGTTTTCCAAAGATGGCACCCGCTTGTTTTCGTGAAGGCACTGGCTTTCTAAACTTTCTTTTTAATAAACTGTCTGTACACTTACAAAGTTCTCAATGCTTCGTTTTACATGTAGGGACCTCATTATGCTGCCGTGGAAGTGTGGTGCGCCACAGCTAGCGTTATAAGCTAATTAGCGTTATAAGCTAATTAGCGGTTTTTGATAACTTTGGTTCCATTGGACTAGAATGAAAACTGATCCCAGAGAACGGTCCAACTCGGTGGACATGTGTTATGATCATATGGTCTTATTTTGCCCCGGAATTTTGATTTGTTGTAGGTATAACAGATACATCACAGATAGAGAAACACACCCAGATACACAATCTAATATTCACAAATAATAATGTCCCCATTTGGGCCTTGATACAGCTTAGCAACGTAAGACACTTTAAGCAGCAATTTCAGCACCAGAACAACTTCTGGGTGGAAAATATTGGCCTAAAATGGTCAGATTACTTTGGGTTTAGTATATCCATGTTCAGGGAAACAAATGGTTCCAATTAGTCCAAATACAGTGTCTCTAACACACCTAGAGCCCAAGTTGTGACAAAATAGTTTTTGAAGAATCTGCAGTTACTGCCTTTTTCCTTGGTATGGTGCCACATGTTTAGTAAGTAATACAAAGCAAGAACACAGTAACTGCAAAATAGGGGTAAAACATCAAATCAAATATTAGGATTAAAATGTACAAAGAATAAGCTAATATAAAGTAACAAAACTGCCACATGTCCATTAATCTACCTACAACTACTTAGGCTGGACGACAGGATAACTTTAAAGTCATTTTTCTCAGTTCTGCACTCTGCGTAGTTACTGCCTTTTTGCTTTGTAGGGCAGTATACTACTGGCGTTCACAGTTCCCCTTTCCTAAAAGAAAACAAGTATGAAGGAAAACACACTACAAAATCATACCGAAATGCAAACAAATAAATTACAAACCAAAATACACAGAGCAAACTTAAGAGAACCCCATACACAGAAAACAGCACACAAATACAAGGAACAGCCAGCACACTTGCCCCCGCTAGATGTCGATACCCAGAACAGTAGGCCTACTGTACCATTGCAGTGCAATACTAAAAGGAAAAAAAGAAAGTAATCCCACATAAATTGTGGGCTCTGGTATCGATAAGAAAATGAAATTAACAATGACAAACAAACAAAAACAGATAGACAACACACGACCACACCACAGTTAGCACTGGAAACAGCCTTCACCATTCATTCACGCACACACACACACACGAAATGCACACACCACGCTAAGACAGTAAACCACGGACACTCAGCCAACACACGGCGCAGTCCCGCGACCCCAGCACAGAAAAGCAGCCCTGGAGTAAGCCCGTGAAGGTAGCGTAGAGCAAGCTGAGACGAATTGCAGGGAGTAGCAGCGAGTAGCAGCGACAGACAGTAGCAGCTTAGATGTTTGCGAGGCAACTCCGCAAGACAGACATCAGATCGAAAGTACACCGCAACCCAACGAAGCAGCAAAGCAGCAGCCAACAAGGTTCTGCGGTGATGCGTTTTAGGCAACCAGGACCAGGAAACACTACCGTGGTTCCACACAACACACCCTCAAACGTGAGGCTATTCAGGCCCAATTTCAACCGCGGAAGTTCTCAAAGAACTTCCCAGCACAACTAAACAATCACGTCTCGGCAAAAGCACAAGAGCTGCAACATGGTGGTCTAATGCTCAACACCGGTAACTTAAAGGTAGCTGCGCTGATTGTTAACTTGCTGCCACGCCCCCCATTCCAACCTCGGCAATGCCTCGTCCTACCACAATCTTCCCCCTGTTGTTTTTATCATCGTCCCGATGATGCCACCTAAGGCTATAACCTAAAGCCAGGGTCTAAAGGGGTCACCAGTATCCTGTTGGGGACAGGGAAGTAGTGGGCCTTCAATGCCTGAAAGGGAAGTGATATTATGCACACTGCTACTAATATTTGGCAAGCGGTATGGGTTTGAATGTTGTCCCGCAGTAGTGCGGGTGGTTCGTCGCAGCCCCTCAGTCTGTTGGGGTAACGAACAGGGTACCGGTGCCTCATCTGACCTAGGGTCAAGATCCCCATTACTTAGTTCTATGGGGATTGAAGGAGTAGTGGAGTTTGACGGTCCATCATGGTCTAGCCGCCCAGCACCAGGAACCTCGACACACTCAGTGTCAGGTGAAGGCAACACGCCCTGCATCCCAGTGGTAACTGGGGGTCGGTCCCTAGGGGCCATTGCGGTGTGCGTTATCGCAATAGGTGGAAAAGAATAGTCAGGACCTACCTCTACATCTAACCCTCCTAACCCCTGGTCTACCAGGCCCTGTTGTAGTGCTAGATCGGGTGCACGTTTCAGTTGTGACCTGTGTACATGTTTCACACATGTGGGCGTCTGCAGGCTAGCTATAGCATATATTCCACCATCACCAGTAGGAGCCCTCACCACTTTATAGAGAGTAGAAGACCAGTGATTTTGGATCTTATGGCGCCCACGAAATGCATGGTCCCGCAGGTATACTAGACAACCCTCACTCAAACCATCATCCCGCACAGACTGATCATACTTCTCCTTGCGGAGTTCGGCCGCCTTAACCAATCTAGCCTGGACCCTGCTGTAAGTTTCCTTTAACACCTGTTGGTGTCTCACTACCCACTCTGCAACCCAACCATCGGTTGGTTCCTCCACCCCTGCCAACAAAAAATCAACTGGGAGCCTTGGGACCTGCCCAAACATTAGGAAATGAGGCGATTCTCCAGTAACACTGTGACAAGCGGTATTGTAAGCAAAAACTACCTGAGCAAGGTGATGCGTCCAAGATCTCTTTTGTTCCGCAGGCAAAGTTCGAAGGAGGTCATGGAGTGTCCGATTGAAGCGCTCACACTGCCCATTCCCTTGTGGGTGATAAGGAACAGTGTGAGTCTTCTGAACGCCGTAAATTTGACAAAGTTGGGAAATCAGTGTGCTTTCGAAATTCCGACCTTGATCGGAATGAATCCTGGCCGGCACCCCAAACCGATAAAACCACTCATGAACCAGGATGTTGGCAACTGTTGGTGCCTTTTGGTCCCGGGTGGGTATTGCCTGGCTGTACTTCGAAAACACATCAGTCATAATTAGAACACTCTCACGCCCGTCACTAGAGTGTTCCATAGTAGTAAAATCAATGGCTAGTATTTGATTAGGCGCTGATGCCATCAAATGTGCCATTGGGGCACGGGCCGGAGGTCGGGTGGATTTAGCCACTGCACATCGCCTACAATTCTGACATCTGCGCTCAATTTCCTCACTCATACCAGGCCAGAAACAACGCCTCCTAATAAGGTCATAGGTGCGGTCCCTGCCTGGGTGGCCATGTTCATCATGGAGTTGGCGAAACACCATTTCCTGCAGCACCCTTGGTAGCACGAGTTGGTCTACCTCTTCCCCACCCCCAGGCAACTTAATGTGACGATGGAGTACACCACCCTTCAGCAACAGTCTGCTCCATTGTCTGAGTAACTCCAAGCAGGCCTTAGACATTCCCTGTCGGTCTAACTTAGTAGGGTACCTCTGCTGCGAAAAGAACTCCAGGACCCTCGCGATCACAGGATCATTCTGCTGTAACTGTTTAAGCTCTACCCTATCAGTGATGGGGAATACAGAGATGGCTAGTTGACTTGCCTGAGGGGGGCTATGATCTCCCACACATGCCTGAAGCACGGGTGGCAATGCTGTCCCACGATCGGATTGCAGGTGTGCAGCCATGCTGTATTGCCGGGAGAGTGCATCATCATTACCATTAACACGGCCAGGGCGGTAACGAATCTCAAAATCAAATGCTGCTAATTGAGAAGCCCAGCGCTGTTCCAAGGCCCCCAATTTTGCTGTTCGAAGGTAGCTCAATGGATTGTTATCGGTGTACACAGTACACTTCTGTCCCAACAGATAATCATGAAACTTGTCAGTCAGTGCCCATTTTAATGCCAACAGCTCCAATTTCATGGAGCTGTAATTCTGCATGTTTCTCTCCGTAGGCCGGAGGCCCCGGCTAGCATATGCTACCGGCCTGAGTTTGCCGTCATACTCTTGGCTAAGTACAGCCCCCAACCCAGAATGGCTTGCATCAGTCTCCACCACAAATGGCCTAGAAAAATCAGCATACGCCAACACGGGTGCAGTGATTAGGCTTTGCTTCAACCCCTGAAAGCTACCTTCACACTCCTCCGTCCAGCGATGTTCCAGTGGCTCTCTAGAGCCCCGCTTCTTCTTGGTCCCTCCAACCTCAGCAACCAGACGGTGCAAGGGGGCAGCCATTTTAGCGAATCCCTTCACAAAACGCCTATAGTAACTAGCAAAACCTAAAAAAGATCGCAAGTCAGTGACATTAACAGGGCGTCTCCACTCTGATACTGCATTAATCTTGGCCGGGTCTGTGGACACACCAGCCTTGGAGACAACATGTCCCAAATAGTTCACCTGGCGTTGGAAGAAGCAACACTTCTCTAGCTTGGCCTTCAAGCCTTGTTTTTGGAGCCTGCCAAGCACCATCTCCAACCTTTCCAGGTGTTGCTGGACAGTAGATGAAAATACAATTATGTCGTCCAAAAAAAGTAGTAACGTTTGAAAACGCTGGTCTCCAAACATGCGTTCCATTAAACGTTGGAACGTGCTTGGCGCATTACATAACCCAAATGGCATGCGGTTAAATTCAAACAACCCGAAAGGGGTGCAGAAGGCAGTTTTACACTTGTCTCCTGCAGCAACTGGAACTTGATTGTAGCCTGAGGCGAGATCCAATGTGGAAAACCACTCTGCCCCACACAAGGCATCCAATGATTCCTCAATGCGGGGCAGAGGGAAGGCATCTTTTCTTGTCTTAGTATTCAGATGTCTATAATCAACACACAACCGGATCTGGCCATCCTTCTTCCTCACAATCACTATGGGAGAGGCATATGGACTGCTGCTCTCGCGAATTACCTGATTCTGCAAAAGTTGGTGGATGTGCTGTTTAACCGCCTCGTAGTCTGCAGGAGGGATGCGGCGATACCGCTGGCGAATGGGGACGCTATCCAATAAGGGGATTTCATGAGTGATTAGCCCTGTACAACCCAAATCACCCTCTCCAGCTGCAAAGACGGAGCTGTAATTTTTCAAAAGCATCCTCACCTGTGCCTGTTCAGTGGGTGAGAGCTGGGATAAATCAAGATCCCGGAACACATTTTCTACCACATCTGTACCTGCTAGTTGCGAGGAAACAACAGCCTGAGTACTTACATTCCCTTCTATGAGGCCAGTCATGATGCCATCAGGCAAAGCTTCCACTTGTACTGGACACAATGTTCCAATTGCAGCATGAGGCTGCACCCGTGCTTCTTGCCCCCCCACATTAACAATTGGCACATGAGCAACCCCATTTACAATAGGGACTAGTGACACAGAGGCCAGTAATCCTGCCGGTAGCAGGTTCTGCTCTAGCAGGGGCTCAAACAACACCATGGAGTTTGTGTCGATTGCCAGAGAACAGGTTACAGCTACGAACCGCAAAGATGCCGCTGGAATGCATACTACAGACTCACCTCCTACTCTAGCCTGCCTTTCCCACGTCCCAGGTTCTGACACATCACTTTCTGCATGTTGACAAAACTGTAACACACACTGCCATGCTGGTACTGCTTGAACACTGGGGAGATCAAATAAATCACTGCCATGCTGGTTAAAAAGTTCCTGGTAGCATTCTTGGATAATGTTCATCCCCAACAAGCCAGGTAACCTGGTGCTTGACGATGGAGTAGACAAGTCCCTGACTATTAACACCCCTTTATTCCGAATCAGTTTCCCCAACACCACAAAGTCCAGCTCCAGATACCCAAGATAAGGAATAGCAAGACCATTCGCAGCACTGAGCTGTAACCACCCACATTCATGCAACTTCTCACTACCCCATGGCTCAAAATGCTGTTTAAAAAAACTCTCTGAAAGCGTGGTAACCATAGACCCTGTGTCTAATAAACATGGGACTTCTACCCCACCCATAACAAAAGAAACCGAAGGGCAATTGCCTAATAACCCTGAAAGGGTCTTGTTACCAGCTTGTTTTGATTGCTGGGAGCCAGGTGCTACCCCGCCTGAAGTGTGGCTCATCAGTCCAGGGGGTGGGAGTTTTCCGCCGGCCTACGCTGATCTTGTACATCCCCCTGTTGAGCAGGTAGACGCTCCATGGAGCGACTACCTCCATGGAGGTAGTCGCTATATGACCTGGGTGATGGCAGCGCCTGCAAATAATTGGACTGTTAAATCTGGGACGACCCAATGCTGGGTGGGACTGCAAATGCTGCAAACCTTGGGCAAGTTGGTTAAGCTGCGCTTGTTGGGCTTTTAGCATCTCCTTCAATTCAGCCATATCAGAATTACCCATGTTCCGAACAGGGGTTACAGTATTTCGACCTTGAACCTGATACTGGGTGGCAAAGGATGCAGGGACAGAATTACTTCGCTCCCTCTGCTCAGGTGAGCACATGCCTTCGTCGACCCACCTAATGGCCTCTTTCCTAACATCCAAGAAAGTGGACCCAGGATTCAACCGGACAAAACGCTTAAGTTCCCGCCGTAAACCATTATCAAAAACATGCTCTGTAAACTGATCTCGCATTAGAGTGTTAGAGTTTGGCATACCTCCTGGGGCATGTTGTTTAATTCGTTCCATCAAAGCTAAGAGGGCATGAGAGAAATCTTGTAAAGACTCGGTTTCTCGTTGTTTACGGGAGAAAAAATTCTCCTGGAGAGAAATATATGAACGTGAAGAGCCATACAGTCCCTTCAGAATATCAAATACCTTATCTGGGTCTTCCCGTTCCTCTCTTGGTCTAAACCGAATCTCCCTCTTAGCAGAACCCCCCAAGTGATCAAGAATAAACAGGGCTTCATCTACAGAGGTAAGGCGGCGTGCTCTGAGGCTAGCTTTAACGTCCTCAACCCACTCAAAGATGTCTTCATCAAGCTCCCCATTAAAAGTGGAGCACCGTCTTTCCCTTGGGAGCAGGACAATACGCTCCGTTACACTAGAGCCAACAGCAGGGTTAGACACAGAGGCATTGCTCCTGCTACTATGAGCCTGTGCATCAGCAGCGGTATTAGCCTGCTGCTGTAATCTTTCATTCTCTGACCTCAATGACTGGATCTGCCTGCGTAAATCCTCCATATCTACATCCATGTTGAACACGGGAAAGACTATACTTACAGCTCGACTTGTGCTGCTCACTTCCGGAGTCAGGTGGCGGTAAAGCCTGTCTCTGGTAATATTCCCTCGTCAGCTGCTGCTTTGCTGCTGGAAAACACGTGTGCACACACCCAAACACACTCACACAAACACAACACAGACAGACGCAGAAAAAAAAAAAAAAAAACAGCCAAAATATCCTACAATCCTTCAAACACTTGAGGAACCATGTGTCATAATCCTGCCGACAACGCCATTTGTGACCGCCCCAAAGCTTACAATTTCACCCTTAAAATAAACTGATTTTAATCCCCAGAACAAGCCACTCAAATGAATGAATGTAACCAGACACAGGATTCCTCAAATGCAATTATTTTATTTTAGAGGTTCGATATAAAACTTGGCAAAATGGCAACTAGTACATGGCTTGTTCAAGCCGACTGGGCCTCAGAGGGCAGCAGTATACTACTGGCGTTCACAGTTCCCCTTTCCTAAAAGAAAACAAGTATGAAGGAAAACACACTACAAAATCATACCGAAATGCAAACAAATAAATTACAAACCAAAATAATAAACACACAGAGCAAACTTAAGATAACCCCATACACAGAAAACAGCACACAAATACAAGGAACAGCCAGCACACTTGCCCCCGCTAGATGTCGATACCCAGAACAGTAGGCCTACTGTACCATTGCAGTGCAATACTAAAAGGAAAAAAAGAAAGTAATCCCACATAAATTGTGGGCTCTGGTATCGATAAGAAAATGAAATTAACAATGACAAACAAACAAAAACAGATAGACAACACACGACCACACCACAGTTAGCACTGGAAACAGCCTTCACCATTCATTCACGCACACACACACACACGAAATGCACACACCACGCTAAGACAGTAAACCACGGACACTCAGCCAACACACGGCGCAGTCCCGCGACCCCAGCACAGAAAAGCAGCCCTGGAGTAAGCCCGTGAAGGTAGCGTAGAGCAAGCTGAGACGAATTGCAGGGAGTAGCAGCGAGTAGCAGCGAGTAGCAGCGACAGACAGTAGCAGCTTAGATGTTTGCGAGGCAACTCCGCAAGACAGACATCAGATCGAAAGTACACCGCAACCCAACGAAGCAGCAAAGCAGCAGCCAACAAGGTTCTGCGGTGATGCGTTTTAGGCAACCAGGACCAGGAAACACTACCGTGGTTCCACACAACACACCCTCAAACGTGAGGCTATTCAGGCCCAATTTCAACCGCGGAAGTTCTCAAAGAACTTCCCAGCACAACTAAACAATCACGTCTCGGCAAAAGCACAAGAGCTGCAACATGGTGGTCTAATGCTCAACACCGGTAACTTAAAGGTAGCTGCGCTGATTGTTAACTTGCTGCCACGCCCCCCATTCCAACCTCGACAATGCCTCGTCCTACCACATTTAATTGGCTTCCCCCGTCTTTCATGGGGAGGCTGAGTCGCAGTGCCCATTTTGACCGGGCCTAAGATGTGCGAGGTTTGGGCCGCGTGACATCACCAAGCGCTCTGATTAACATGGCTCTCAGTCTCAGGCAGTAGCGCTTATCACCTGCTACTCCCCTGGACATTTTTGTTACATCTGGGTGCGCAAGGGATTCTCTGTGAGGGGAGGGGAGCCTATAAACAATGATCACTATGTCTGGTTTTGGACTGGCTCACATGTGGGGGAAGGGTGAAGTATTCATAAACAATGTGAATGTCTATCGTGACCCTGCTATTCTAGCTCTAAGTAACCGTTTGGGCCTTTTACTATTGTGGGATATCGTTTGGGCCTTTTAGCATAGCGTTCTTAATATATAGCATAGCATTCTTAATATATAGCATAGCATTCTTAATATATAGCATAGCATTCTTAATATTTCAATAAGAGCAAAGGCAATGAATGTACTAACATGAGGTTTTATCATTTACTGGTGTGTTTATGTCGACATAGTCTGCAACAGCCTGATATCTTACCGTGTCAGCCAGCCAGTATTGCTATATTTTCAGCTCTCTTTTGGTGCGTCTTCATGAGAGTTGAGAAGAAGCCTCTGATGCCTTCACGTGCCGTTAACGTGAACTTCAGATGGCCTTTCAAATGACATCATCTCTGGTGCACTGAAAAATGCGCTGAGGTGGGCACGCACGTCGGCAAAAATATATGCCAATAGCCTACTACGAATGAGTTTGCATTTTTTTTAATATTAAATGCATTATGTAAAATATATTTCCGTTATATTAAATAATACATCTAAATATTGGTAGGGACAATCCTTTCTTTCCCAAAGTTGGTCGGGACATATCCCTCAGTCCCTATGCTAAATTACGCCCTTGGTAACTGTAATGTTCATGAGGTGTAACATTTGCCACAGCAGTGACGTACTGCATGACCCCCCCTACAGGTAGCGCAGTTGGTACAGTCCGGGCAGAGCCCGCGAGTATGTGTAGCATTACGGATATATGTTTGCCTGAAACCTTTAAGTAAAAGACGACACTTTCTTAATACTCGGTCTGGTCATTGACTCTTATAACGAGAACATCACATTGGCGACGAGGATAAAACCGACGGAGATCTGCACTCAAAAAAAAAAAAGAAAGAAGAAAGGAAAAAGTCAAGAACGGATAACTCTGAAGACATGTGAGGACTAGAGCCCGACCGATATGGGATTTTTAAGGCCGATACCGATACAAATATTTGATGATTTAAAAATCCGATATTCCGATATATCGGCCGATATATATATTTAAAAAAGAAATTCCAGAAACACGCAAAACAAAACATAAACAGATATCCCTAACATTAGTTATATGTAGTTATTTATGAGTCCTCACTAAAATAATAGGATAATGCAGTGAACACACTTCACCGATGGGTCACACCGCGAGAGACATGAGCAGCAGGGTGCGCTGTGGCCGCTGGCCGCTGGCTGCCGTCGCCAGGGGGGCGGGGCTTCAAGCAGCACTGCAGACAGTTTGGTTGCTCCCATTGCAATATCAAGTTTGTAGAGCTATTCGGCAGGCCGGCGTGACAAGCATGTTCAAATAACAATTTACACGTTTCCCCTGTTTATTATTTAGTAATCAAAATAACAGAAATGGAGATAAAGCATTATAAAGTGCAAAACACACTGCCGCCACGGCGCGTCTATGAAACAAGTGCCGCCCGTAGCACCCATAGGAATATAGTCGTCTCCGGAGCAGAAGGAAAACTAAAGAAAAGAAAAAAGCGCCTTTTCGGCGGCACTTGATGCGCGGCGACGCTGTGAAATAGGACAGTGGCGTGAAGTGTAGCGGGTTGCTGCTTCGCACCGACGCCGCTCATTTGCATAAAGTTAAACTAATTTCAACACTCCGCGTCGCTCTGGACGCCGGCGTCGCGCTGCTCGCTGCCGCCGCGGCGCCGGCCGCTCCTTGTCGGCCGCGCTCATTGAAAATGAAGGACTGCCGGCCACTTTTGCTGCTCGTGTCGCTCGCGGTCGTGGATAACTCGTTCGCTCTGCCCGACTCCGGCTGGATCAGCCGGTTGTAGGGTTTGTGGCGTTATAACTGGTTGAAGGGTTTCGTCCGTTTTTTAAAATATTCATTTATCGGCCATTATAAATGCCGATACCGATAGTTTGGAAAATGCCTAATATCGGCCGATAATATCGGCCCGCCGATATATCGGTCGGGCTCTAGTGAGGACTAGTGCTAGTCAACTCGACACGTTAACATAACGTACTGAAGAAGCCAATGAAAAGCTAACGTAAAAGACTGCACTCGTAAACACCGTCGCTCTGCCAGCCTTCGATATCGAGGCTGATCCAACCACCGTGGGACCACGCTGGACTAAATGGCTGCAAAGGTTTGATAACTACATTACTGCAATGAACATTACTGGAGATGCTAGACAGAAAGCATTGCTACTGCACGTGGCAGGCGAGCGCGTGCATGAAATCTACGACACGTTAGCTGCGGACCAGGACAAATATGTAGATGCTAAGCAGAAGCTAAGCACGTACTTCGAACCTAAAAAGAACGTGCAATATCAAGTATACATGTTCAGAAAGGCAGTGCAGCAGCCAGATGAAAATTCAGACACACATTGCACCAGATTACTAGCCTGGCAAAGCCAGACCCACATCAGAAAGATGTAGGGTCTGGCACTGTTCCATTGGCAGTGTGGGCGGGATAAACGGGTGTCTTTCAAGTTCCCTCTGCACGCAATAGGATAGCGCTACAACCAATCAGAGCAACGAAGAAGGTGACGTAGTCAGAGCGACGGAAATTAGTCCATGGGTAAGTGTTCCGTATGGTGGATTGTGGAAGAATAGTGAAATAAAATGTTAACTTCAAGTCTTGAAGAGTCGCGGCCAAAGCCGAGTCGAAAGACAGCTGTTCGCCAGCAGCAGCAGCCATTGTTTCCCTTAACACGGAACCGTGGCAACTCTGTCGTCATGGTAGCCCGGCTTCCGACTCTGCCCCTCACGCTGTGATTGGCCTGACAGATTTTCTGTTTCCAGCACAGAAAAACGACGGAGAAGTGCTAGACCCCCTGGCTGCAAAATAAATTTGCTGCCGCTAGGGGCGTCTAGATTTCTAGGCTACCAGATTACGCATCCTAGCGAAGAACTGTGAGTTTGCCAACGTCGAAAAAGAAATCAAGGCACAGTTGATTCAGAGTTGCAGTTCAACCAGACTGCGCAGGAAAGCGCTTAGAGAGCCAGGGACTAGCCTAAACGACCTGTTAGAGTACGGGGAGAGCGATGGAACTGTCCGAGCAGCAAGCCGCAGGCATGGAAGGGAGTGCTGTGTCAGTGAACGCAGTGCACCAGTAGGGGCGAGCAGCCACCAGCCGATGCGCCGGGAGAGCCAGGCCCAACAACCAGTGCCGAAATTGCGGAGGAAAGTACCCACACGATGGCGAATGCCCTGCGAAAGGAAAGGACTGTAAAGCATGCGGTAAGCTGAATCAATTCGCAAAGCAGTGCAGGTCAAATCAAAAACAATTAAGAAAAGACTTTGACACAAAACGCAGAGACTACAGAGATAACGCTGGATGCCAGAAAACGCACAAGAAGGTGTACAACATTACAAGCACCAACACAGACAACTTGCACTCCAGCAGTGATGATGAAGCCTACGTGTTTGCTGCCAGCAGCGATGACAACACTAAACAGCCACGGACCCACATCAAACTCAATGGGGTAAGGATATCTGCACTGATTGACTCAGGAGCTGCGGTGAACATTATTAGTGAAGCTTTTCTCAGTACCTTGAGACCAAGCCCACAGCTCACCCCAGCTGACATTAAAATATTCCCGTATGGCAGCACTAAGCCACTTCCCATAAATGGTGCGTTCACATGTAGCACAGAGACTGAGCACAAAAGACTGTGGCAAAGTTTTATGTAATGAAGGGTGATGAACCGAAGTCCGAAGCCTGCTCGGCATGGCAAACTACTGCTCTCGTTTCATTAAAGACTTTGCTTCAATTTCAACACCACTGCGTGAGCTCACCAGAAAGGACACACCGTGGCATTGGGGTCTAGAGCATGCCGGAGCACTACAGACGATCAAGGACCGCCTGACCAGCAACACGGTGACGTCATACTTTGATCCAGGTAAAGACACAGAGCTTGTGGTAGACGCCAGCCTGGTAGGCCTCGGCGCCATTCTTTACCAAAATAACAAATTAGGGGAGAGACACACAATAGCATACGCGAGCCGTGCTCTCAGTGACGTAGAGCGACGCTACTCACAGACGGAAAAGGAAGCGTTGGCCATCGTGTGGAGTTGTGAACACTTCCACTTATATCTCTACGGCAACCCATTCACTCTTGTCACAGACCCCAAAGCTCTAGAGGTCATATGGAACAACCCTCGTTCAAAACCACCAGCGAGGATCGAGAGTAGGGATGGGAATCGAAAACCGGTTCTTGTTGAGAACCGGTTCCCAGTGTTTCAATTCCTTGGAATCGTTTGCCAATTTCGCAAACGATTCCCTTATCGATTCCAGTGGACGCGAATGACGTCACCACGCACGTTGCGTAGCGACTCCAGTGCAGCCAGCAGTCAACAGTAAACATGGCGCCCAAGCGGTACAAACGCTCCAAAGTTTGGTTACACTTCACAAGGAAAGACGACAACAGGGCAACTTGCAATACTTGCAACGTGGATATTTCCTCAAAGGGAGGAAATACTTCCAACATGCAAAAACATTTGCGCACACAGCATGCGATACCGATTTCTGAATGTCGCGTTTTCGATGCGCTCCGGACGAACATCACTGAATCCTTTTTTTCCAAATGAGAATCGATAAGAGAATCGATAAAGAACCGAATCGTTAAGCGGAATCGAAAATGGAATCGGAATCGGAAAAATCTTATCGATTCCCATCCCTAATCGAGAGATGGGGACTGAGGCTACAGCCCTACGACCTCAGAGTGGAGTACAGGAAAGGCGCGGAAAACCCTGCCGACTACATACCCTGTCACCCCATCCAGCTGCAGGGAGGTGAGAACACGAGCAGTGAAGGTAGCAGAGGAATACATCAACTTTGTGGCTCAACATGCTACGCCCAAAGCCATGACTCTCGTGGAAATAAAGGAGGAAACACTCAAAGATCCGATCCTGCAGCAGATCAGTGCCCACATCAGAAACAACACATGGCATAAAGTCACAGGTAGAAAAGGGAAAAATCCGCACACCAACAAAAAAGCTCCAGAGCAATAGATAATTTATTATCACCCAAAGGGAGTAACGTTTCGGGCTCGCAGACCCTTCCTCAGACTAACACAGGTGAAAGCAGTGAGCCTCTAATATAGTCTAGGTCACATGATCAATCAAGTAATAGGTAGCACGTCTTGAGTGCACCATATTCCAGAAAACATAATAATAATAATACATTCAACAAGAAATAAATATGAAAAAATATATATATAAATGTGCACAAGCATGCTATGGCAAAAACATCATGACACTATCATCAAGTATAAAGCACCATCATACAGTCATGTGATCAGTACCAGAGGCATCTTAGTTCGTTCATATCAGGTGATACAGAAAAATAGAAAAATAGAAAGTTAGAAAAAATCCATCCGATGTCACCAAAGTAACAGGAAACAGAGATCTCGAAGTAATGGTACATATGTTATAAAACCATAAGCTTGGAGAGAAATGTTACCATGTATATTTACCATGTACCACTAACAGTCCATTCTAAAAAAAAACAGTGTTCATGGTTGAGATCGATCGATTGAATCATTTTGATGAAATCCATAGAGTCTTTTATATACGTGGGCAGAGAGGTGACAAGAGGTTGGAGAAAAAAATCAACGAATGCAGATATATTTTCTGTGAGGGAGCCTATGGCTGCACATATGGGTCGACCAGGAGGAAAAGTAGTAAAGTTCTTATGGATTTTGGGGAGAATATATAGAACGGGGATGACTGGAAAGTCCACTGTCATGAACTTGTGTTCCTGTTGGGTAATTTCTCCTGAATCCAAGAACGTTGCCAGTTTGTTCTTAATACGTAATTTGAAGTCTTGTGTAGGATTGGAATTAAGTTTACGGTAAACGGCAGTGTTGTTGAGCTGTCTCTGTATTTCCCCAACATATGATGTCCGATCCATAACAACTATGGCCCCACCTTTGTCCGCACTTTGAATGACCACAGATTTGTCCTTTTTTAGGGAGTCTAATTCCGCCCTTTCTTCTGCTGTGAGGTTATGTGCCAGTTTGTACTCTCTCTTATTATTGAGTAGGAGTGAGACATCCTTCTCAACCAATCTGCAGTAAGTATCTAAGGAAGCACTTCTCTTAGGTGGAGGGATGAAGGTGCTTTTACCTCTAAAAGGAGTTCTCATTGCAGTTGAGGGTCTTGGATTTTCACCAGGTCCAAGTATGGCTCGATCCCGAGGAGTCTCAGTACCTTCAATGACATTAGCAGAAGAGTGGACCGGGTTGGTGACATTGGCACTAAAAAACTCTTTGAGTCGCAATGTTCTAAAATATTTTTGAAAATCCACCATGGTGTCAAAGTCACGGCAGTGTGTGGTAGGAACAAAGGATAAACCTCTGCTTAAGGCACTAACACATGTGTCAGACAGAGATTTACAGGACAGGTTTATCACATTCTGTACCTCTGGCGTCTCTGGCGTGTCCAGTACGGCTCTCTGGCCGGAGCGCCTCTTCCCTCGCCTGCATCTTTTTTTCTTCCGCTGTGTGGTCGAGGGGGTTCGTTTTTTCTCTCGTTGTCTAAAAAAAGGCGACTTGCATTGGACTGCGTGCTGGATTCAGAGTCGTATTCTAGGTCCATGATAGATCGATGATGAGCCCCACCATAGTTGATGCGTGTGGGACGGCTGCCCAGTCTACTCCTCTCATCTCTGGATCCACGGCGTCCGCTCCCGAAGGACTGACTTCTCCACTGATAAACCCTCCCGGCTTGGTAGTCGGCGGTGTCTCGCTCAAACTTCTTCTTCTTGGAAGCAGTAATTTCTTGTATGAGCTGGCTGTTGGTGTGTTCACATTCGTCGAGGAGTTGTTTCAACTTCGTCTCATCCTGGAGCTCGTCTTGTAGTTTCTGTTTAACTTCTGAGATCTCGTGGCGCACTCTCGCGAGGTTGGCAGACACTTCCTGGATCGTGAGAGCCATCAGGTCAAATGAACATTTGTTCAATATCTCACACCAGCGGTCGCAAAAAGTTTCATTGTCCTTGCTGATGATAGGGCCTTTGTTAATTCTGAGGCCCCGTGGAATTCTTTGCACACGCATATAGTCGCTGAGTGTGACTGCATGTAGAAACAAACGTGTTTCTCTCTCTTGTAGTTTCACCAGGTCTTTGGAGGAGATGGCAGGAGACTCACTTGTCATGCCGCTGAAGAGTGAATCTTTTAAGATGATGCGTGAGTAATCTTCCAGAGTAAACTCAAACGTAGCAGACTTGTTCGTTTCCATCTCACAGGTAGACTGGTCAATGCAGTTTAGTGTCGCAGGCTCGCAGCTGAGAGTGTTCATGCAATCAAGGGTTGGTGACACAGCTGAGGATACTCAGGTAATCAAGGTTGGAGTCATGCAGGAGTGCTGTGCAAAACAAAAGTATTGGAAGTATAAACAAAGCACGCACATCCCAAAAAAACTGATGCTGGGTGCTGGACAAAAAAGGTCAATGATAGAAAAGGGAAAAATCCGCACACCAACAAAAAAGCTCCAGAGCAATAGATAATTTATTATCACCCAAAGGGAGTAACGTTTCGGGCTCGCAGACCCTTCCTCAGACTAACACAGGTGAAAGCAGTGAGCCTCTAATATAGTCTAGGTCACATGATCAATCAAGTAATAGGTAGCACGTCTTGAGTGCACCATATTCCAGAAAACATAATAATAATAATACATTCAACAAGAAATAAATATGAAAAAAATATATATATTTTATATATTTTAATATATAAAATATATATAAATGTGCACAAGCATGCTATGTATATATTTTTTTTCATATTTATTTCTTGTTGAATGTATTATTATTATTATGTTTTCTGGAATATGGTGCACTCAAGACGTGCTACCTATTACTTGATTGATCATGTGACCTAGACTATATTAGAGGCTCACTGCTTTCACCTGTGTTAGTCTGAGGAAGGGTCTGCGAGCCCGAAACGTTACTCCCTTTGGGTGATAATAAATTATCTATTGCTCTGGAGCTTTTTTGTTGGTGTGCGGATTTTTCCCTTTTCTATCATTGACCTTTTTTGTCCAGCACCCAGCATCAGTTTTTTGGGATGTGCGTGCTTTGTTTATACTTCCAATAAAGTCACAGGTGACACACAACATGCTGAGATATTGAAAAAGTTCAGACAAATCAGTGGAGAGCTCACCGTGTCCCTTTCTGATGACATCATACTCCGAGGCACAAGGATCGTCATCCCTGCGTCCCTCGAACAGAGAGTACTCCAGCTAGCCCATGAAGGACATCAGGGTATCATAAAGACCAAGACACTGCTCAGGTCAAAGGTATGGTTCCCAAACATTGGCCAGAAAGCAGAATCCATTGTTAAGAACTGTTTAGCCCGTCAAGCCAACACACTGGTCACACAGTCAGAACCCCTAAGAATGTCTGAGCTGCCAGAAGCTCCCTGGCATATATGTGCTGATTTCTACAACAAGCGCACACCTCCATACAACAGTGAGCCATATACTGTGTCAGAGGTCAAGGGCTCCATGGTTACAGCCACTAAAGATGGACAGTCGATAACAAGGAATTCCTCTTTTTCCAAAAAGATCAATGCTGAAACCCAAGATGTTCAAACAGATCTAGACGATCTGGTCAATGACACTGTTGTGGTGGCAACACCAAGGTATCCATCCAGGATTTATCGTCAGCTGCCGTCACACCTCAAATACTATGAGTGATGATGAAAGCTGTTGATGTTCACACTTGTTGATTTTAACATGCAACAAAGTTATGTATTTGAATGTTTTTGGATAACAGGTTCAATGACACTTACAATAGCCGTATGGATGTGTTTTCAACTATACTGGATTACAGTTCACTTGATATGAATGCATTTATATGATTTCTGAATTAGTTTTGACATGATGTGAAGAATAATAAGAGCTTATAAGAATTTGAGTATAACCATATGCATTTAGTGATAGTTTAAAATTGAGTTACATCTACACTGTTATATTGTAAACAAATCAGTAATGTTGTCACATACAGTAAGTGAATGAGTTCTTTCTCAGACAATGTTTGCAGAGATGTTTATTCTGTTTTTTTTTTTTAAAGAGAAGTGATGTAATGTTCATGAGGTGTAACATTTGTCACAACCCCCTACAGGTAGCGCAGTTGGTACAGTCCGGGCAGAGCCCGCGAGTATGTGTAGCATTACGGATATATGTTTGCCTGAAACCTTTAAGTTAAAAAGACGACACTTTCTTAATACTCGGTCTGGTCATTGACTCTTATAACGAGAACATCACAGTAACAGGGACTCGGAACGGATCCAGGCAAATGGCGCAGGTTAAATTTGGATTCTGACAGTCCATCTTGATCACACGGTGTATCTGTAAGAAAAGATGCTCCTGATTTGACATCATTCAGTGTATTATGCATGTAGCTATTACTGTGTCAATATGCAGTTAGGTTATTACACAGATTGATTTAAGGGGTGCTTTCCCTGAGCTGACATGACTGGACATGCTGATAGTTACTAAGACATCATTGTGTTTGTCCCTGACTATGCAACAGCTTGTGAGTACTGGTGATGGTAACGCTAGCTAACACTAAACATAAACTTTAGCCAGCTGGGAGCAGCTGCTAACAATAGCTAGCCTATATGTCAGTTACCTGGTATAACTCACAACCCAAATAGAAAATAACATCTACGAATGCGCTGTTGAAATACGCGGAAATGTAATATCAAGTTAACAATATGAAGTCATTCCTACCAGTTCAATACATCCGCGTACCGTTTCATTAATGACGTCACACACGCAAACTACAGACAGCGCCAGTCAGTGACGTCACTACCGGAGATCCAAGATGGCGCTGCGCATGGTGTGTACCTCAGCCCTGCGAGCAGGGACGGATTTAGCTGTCAGAAATGTACGAACATTTCGGAAATCAGGTATGCTGGCGACTAATCAATATTGTGTTTTAACGTAAATGTTGGAACAAAGTTTTTTGTTAAACTAGGTCTGCAAATGATGGCTAAACAAAAGCTAGCAACTACATCCACCCGAGCACACAATCGTCATCTCATAATGTTATTGTATTTTATTTTAATTACCTGTTATTATATCATTGCTCTAGTTGTTGTCTGTTTTGGCCTTGATGCGTTGTGATCTGTTAGGTTTACATTATGCCTTTGTAATGTTAGGAGAAGGTTGAATGTCTACCAACATTGCATTTGGGCGTTACTCCAGCCTCACCAGTGAATACATTTCAGTAAAACATTTAGTTGATTATACCGGCCTTCTTTAGTTCATATCATATACATTTGTGGTAACAGTAATTCCCTTGGCAGTTGGCTCTGCTGACGAGTCCTGTCAATGCTACCTATAGTTAAATAGGGGGTAGAGCAATGTGATTAGAGTCCAGGCATGCCAAGTATGATGGTCTCGCATGTCATAATAGTGTGTGTGTGTGTGTGTCTGTCTGTCTGTCTGTCTGTCTGTCTGTGTGTACCTATGGACTTGATAAACCCACTGGTTATTGGCCGTTACTGTGGTAAGGGAAGTAACTGGAGAAGCACATTTCCCGGTGAACAGAACTGTCTTTGTCGTGACAAAGGCGTTGGACACAGAAATGTCCAACTGTTAACAGGGTTTCCCTTCAAAACGACAGTGTGTCGAAGGGGAATTTGTTGGCCAACTGGCAACCCTCTATCATTTTCAATTTAACAAGATATTCATTTGGTAATGAACAGACTAAATAAAGCCATATCTCATATTATAAGTAGCCTGGCAAGCCAGACCCACATCAGAAAGATGTAAGGTCTGGCTCAGCTCCATTGGCAGTGTGGGCGGGATAAACGGTTGTCTTTCAAGTTCCCTCTGCAATAGGATAGCGCTACAACCAATCAGAGCAACGAAGAAGGTGACGTAGTCAGAGCGACGGCTCTGACTACGTAATTAATCAAAACTCCGAATACATATTTATTTTTCGAGGAAAGACTTCAGTGCCGTTCTTTATTCTTTTCTCAAATAAAATGTTAACTTCAAGTCTTGAAGAGTCGCGGCCAAAGCCGAGTCGAAAGACAGCCGTCCGCCAGCAGCAGCAGCCATTGTTTACCTCTAACACGGAACCGTCGCAACTCTGTCGTCATGGTAGCCCGGCTTCCGACTCCGCCCCTCACGCTGTGATTGGTCAGACATACTTGGTGTTCCCAGCACCAAAAAGGAGGAGCTATGGATGAAGCCGTGTTCTATGGCGAGAACACGATAACTTACCTAATTAGTATGCAAGAATTTGCTCCCTGATTGGTTCGATCCTTGAAGCATGCTATTTCCGTTTCCTACAGTCATAGCGTAGCCGGGACATTTCCCTAACCCTAACCCTAATCATTAAAACGCAACCTGAACGTTAAAAAACATAAAAAAAACAGAAGTAGACCTACCTCTCTCCCGCACGCAGGCCATCACAACAATTTACCGCTCTCAAGAAGGCATTGAGACCGGCGACAAAACGCGCAGGCGCATCATGACATCACGACCCTCTTTCATGAGAACCAATGAAGAAGCCCGATTCTTAACATGTTCTGAGTACCGTGTTCTTGGTATCTGAAATACCTCCCAAAAAGCCGACGGAGCCGTGCTAGACCTACACTAGCTGCCAAATAAATTTGCCGCCGCTAGGGGGTGTCTAGAGTTCTAGGCTAATTATAATATGAATATATCATTTATATTCCCCCTTAGCGCCAGGCCTGAACCACCTGGCTAAAGTGTATTCAATTGTTGATGTACATACACTCACCGGCCACTTTATTAGGTACACCTTGCTAGTACCGGGTTGGACCCCCTTTTGCCTTCAGAACTGCCTTAATCCTTCGTGGCACAGATTCAACAAGGTACTGGAAACATTCCTCAGAGAGTTTGGTCCATATTGACATGATAGCATCACGCAGTTGCTGCAGATTTGTCGGCTGCACATCCATGATGCGAATCTCCCGTTCCACCACATCCCAAAGGTGCTCTATTGGATTGAGATCTGGTGACTGTGGAGGCCATTTGAGTACAGTGAACTCATTGTCATGTTCAAGAAACCAGTCTGAGATGATTCGCGCTTTATGACATGGCGCGTTATCCTGCTGGAAGTAGCCATCAGAAGATGGGTACACTGTGGTCATAAAGGGATGGACATGGACAGCAACAATACTCAGGTAGTCTGTGGCTTTGACACGATGCTCAATTGGTACTAATAAGCCCAAAGTGTGCCAGGAAAATATCCCCCACACCATTACACCACCACCAGCCTGAACCGTTGATACAAGGCAGGATGGATCCATGCTTTCATGTTGTTGACGCCAAATTCTGACCCTACCATCCGAATGTCGCAGCAGAAATCGAGACTCATCAGACCAGGCAACGTTTTTCCAATCTTCGATTGTCCAATTTTGGTGAGCCTGTGCGAATTGTAGCCTCAGTTTCCTGTTCTTAGCTGACAGGAGTGGCACCCGGTGTGGTCTTCTGCTGCTGTAGCCCATCCGCCTCAAGGTTCGACGTGTTGTGCGTTCAGAGATGCTCTTCTGCATACCTCTGTTGTAACGAGTGGTTATTTGAGTTACAGTTGCCTTTCTATCAGCTCGAACCAGTCTGGCCATTCTCCTCTGACCTCTAGCACTTTGAGTACTTCAGGATGTCTGCACAACGATTCGACTACCTACTCCAGCGGATCAAGCCTTTCATCACGCATAAAAGAACTCATCTCAACCCAGTGAGTTTACAAGAGAGACTTGCCGTCACTCTGCGAGTCCTGGCGTCCGGTACCAGTCAGAATGCTGTTGCTATCTCGTACAAACTAGGGACGACAACTGTTTCCCGCATAGTTTCCGAGGTGTGTGCAGCAATCTGGCTGGGGTTGAGAGATGACTATGTGCCATTTCCTAAAGGGTCTGATTGGAAAGACATTTCTCGAGACTTTTGGAGAATGTGGAATTTCCCCAACTGTCTGGGCTGCATCGATGGAAAGCACGTCACCATCAAAGCCCCGGTGGACGCTGGAAGTGACTATTTTAACTACAAGGGTGCACATTCCATCGTGCTTATGGCCGTGTGTGACGCGAGATATCGCTTCACCATGGTGGATGTCGGTGCTTTCGGCCGTGAGAGTGATGGGGGGGATTTTTCGAAGCAGTGAGTTTGGCACTGCTCTTCTGCAGAACACCCTTCAACTGCCACAGCCTGCGCACTTATCAGGGACCAACACCAACCTGCCCCATGTGTTCCTGGGAGATGCTGCGTTCTCT
This sequence comes from Merluccius polli, assembly GCA_030340625.1. NCBI lineage: Eukaryota > Metazoa > Chordata > Actinopteri > Gadiformes > Merlucciidae > Merluccius > Merluccius polli. The sequence continues at coordinate 384,948 of JAOPHQ010003132.1, read as the reverse complement.
CTGAATGTGAACCTGATGCGGCCATATCCAGGTATTTATCTGCAACATAATGTTTCCATGTCATATTAATGTCAGTAATGTAACGTTGATATTTGGGTTCAGTTCACTGTAATAGAAAAATATTTTTCTTTCTTTGTTTTAATACTTTTCTTATTTTCGACTATTGCAGGTGTCAATCTGGATGATGGAAGGAAAATCTACAACTACCGCCACTCAAGGGCCCGCAGGGTCATTGAGAACAGCTTCGGCATCTTGGCTGCACGCTGGAGGATTTTCCAGAAACCGATAGAGTTCACCCCCAACAAAGTGGTGGATGTTGTGAAGGCATGTGTTGCTCTTCACAACATGCTTACACACACACGGATGCTGCACTGAGTCCTACTTGCAGATACATCCCACCAAACTTTGCAGATACAACATCACCATCAGGGGAAGTTCAGCCAGGTGAATGGAGGAGGGTCGTTGCTGATGACACCAATATGAGAGCTGTAGCTAGAATGTCCACTGCACGTGCATCCCGTGCTGCGAGTGCAGTGAGGGATGACCTCAAGACATTTTTTCAAACACAGCAAGGACTTGTTCCCTGGCAGGAAACAGTCATTCATAGAGGTTGTCTGAACTGACACAATCTTGTGTTGAATGCTGTTACAGTTGCAATAAAAGAGTTCTACTGATACTGGTACCCGTGTCTTTAATTTCATTAGACATTCAGTTAAGGTTTAGTTCAGTTAAGATTTAGTTCACCAGGATGTCTCTCACTATACATGTCTATTATACATGTATGTCTATTACTTTACATTGATTCTACATCACTGCCACACCTGGGGCCTCATGTACGACGGTTGCGTACGCACAAAAACGTGGCGTACGCAAAAAAAATGGCGTTCCACGCTCACGTTCAGATGTATGAAACGTGAAATGACCGTGGAAATGTGCGGTGCCTCACGTCAACTTCATGGCTGGCGTACGCACGTTTCTACAGCTATTGTTCCTTTGGCGACACTTATAGGTGACGCTGGGAAACTGTTAATAATGTCAAAAACAATTAGTCATCATCAGAGTGATGCGCACGGCAGAGACACGCTTATGAACAATTACCGTGTTTGCAATTATACGGGTGGATATAAACGCATGCGCAATGTGATGAAGAAAATGGTATTACCGATGGCAGCGTTACCGTTGTTAGAGGACCTTGCAAATGGTGCAATCCGACGTGAGCGAGTATTTAGGAAACGCGAGGATTTACTTGCAAACGATGACAATTGGCTCATAAGCCGATTTCGAATGTGCGACAAAGTATGCGGGAATTATTAGCGTTACGGAATTTGCTCAAAAACAGCGCCACCTAGTGGTCTTCCAAGTGTGCAGCATGAAAGTGACGCATATAATATATTCCTCTGCTTCACCTCCACCTTCAGATCCGACCACTTCTTCTTCCCCTGTGTGTGTGCGCTGCTCGGACCCCACGGCATGTACCGCCTCACACACACGCTCCCACTCATCTCCTTCCTCTTCATATTGATCCCTGCTGACAGGGGACCGGAGAGAATCTCCCTCCGCGGCTCCACGTCATCACCACAATCTCCAACTCGGACTCTGTGAAATGTCTTTTCTTTCCTTTGTTCATGCTTGTGTTACACCCATAGAGTGCAAGCTGACTCGAGGGTTGGCATATTTTAGAAAAGATGTTATTCTGAAAGAATCAATTAAACAAAAAGACGAGTGAGTCGGCTGGTCTTCAGTGGCTTTACTGGTCCCGGTTAACTGCCGACTGAAGAATGCAGCGCAGCCCACCGTTTATATAGCCGCGGGTGGTCTCGTGCCTTTAATAATAATAATAATAATAATGCTTAAAATTGAATGGGGGGTGTCTGTAAAAATGCCAAATAAACCATACATATAAAATAACACATTTAAGTAAGTGGCAATAATATATAAATATATAATATAACTATCCTCTGTGCCACACTTGTTTTATCTGATCGGATAGAGGTGAATCTCAGGTCCAGGGCCTATTTACATAGATTTGCATATTTAAATGGGGGCGTGGATAGGGAGGAGTTTGCCACATCTGAACGTGCGCTCAGTTCCACGTTGATCGGGATGTACACAAGAAACGTGCTCGGATCCATGCGTACGCACGCTTTCATACATCTGAATTTATTTGTGCGTACGACATTTTCGGGGTTTTGGCGTACGCCAAAATCCACGCAAAAATCCGCACAAGTCTTCGTACATGAGGCCCCTGGTCAGTCATCAACATTCCAGTGTGGCAGCAGTTACCATATGAATAGTGTCCCCCCTCATGTGCACCTGGCTATCTAGTACTTATTCTACAGCAGTTACCATATGAATAGTGTCCTCCCTCATGTGCACCTGGCTATCTAGTACTTATTCTACAGCAGTTACCATATGAATAGTGTCCTCCCTCATGTGCACCTGGCTATCTAGTACTTATTCTACAGCAGTTACCATATGAATAGTGTCCTCCCTCATGTGCACCTGGCTATCTAGTACTTATTCTACAGCAGTTACCATATGAATAGTGTCCTCCCTCATGTGCACCTGGCTATCAAGTACTTATTCTACAGCAGTTACCATATGAATAGTGTCCTCCCTCATGTGCACCTGGCTATCTAGTACTTATTCTACAGCAGTTACCATATGAATAGTGTCCTCCCTCATGTGCACCTGGCTATCTAGTACTTATTCTACAGCAGTTACCATATGAATAGTGTCCTCCCTCATGTGCACCTGGCTATCAAGTACTTATTCTACAGCAGTTACCATATGAATAGTGTCCTCCCTCATGTGCACCTGGCTATCTAGTACTTATTCTACAGCAGTTACCATATGAATAGTGTCCTCCCTCATGTGCACCTGGCTATCTAGTACTTATTCTACAGCAGTTACCATATGAATAGTGTCCCCCCTCATGTGCACCTGGCTATCTAGTACTTATTCTACAGCAGTTACCATATGAATAGTGTCCTCCCTCATGTGCACCTGGCTATCAAGTACTTATTCTACAGCAGTTACCATATGAATAGTGTCCTCCCTCATGTGCACCTGGCTATCTAGTACTTATTCTACAGCAGTTACCATATGAATAGTGTCCTCCCTCATGTGCACCTGGCTATCTAGTACTTATTCTACAGCAGTTACCATATGAATAGTGTCCTCCCTCATGTGCACCTGGCTATCTAGTACTTATTCTACAGCAGTTACCATATGAATAGTGTCCTCCCTCATGTGCACCTGGCTATCAAGTACTTATTCTACAGCAGTTGAATAGTGTCCTCCCTCATGTGCACCTGGCTATCTAGTACTTATTCTACAGCAGTTACCATATGAATAGTGTCCTCCCTCATGTGCACCTGGCTATCTAGTACTTATTCTACAGCAGTTACCATATGAATAGTGTCCTCCCTCATGTGCACCTGGCTATCTAGTACTTATTCTACAGCAGTTACCATATGAATAGTGTCCTCCCTCATGTGCACCTGGCTATCAAGTACTTATTCTACAGCAGTTACCATATGAATAGTGTCCTCCCTCATGTGCACCTGGCTATCTAGTACTTATTCTACAGCAGTTACCATATGAATAGTGTCCTCCCTCATGTGCACCTGGCTATCTAGTACTTATTCTACAGCAGTTACCATATGAATAGTGTCCTCCCTCATGTGCACCTGGCTATCTGGTACTCTACCTTCCTGTTATTCTACAACAGTTACCATATGAATAGTGTTTGTAAGTGTCCATCGTAATAACTTAATGATTATTTTATATAATCATTTCATTTTATAACATAATGTCGCTTTGACCTAGTTTTTCAGCCACGTAATTTCACTCGTCTTTGACCACAACAACAGTAGACAGCACGTACGTCAACCCACGGTTTATTAGCGGGGGGGGGGGGGGGGGGATATATATATATATATATATATATATATATATATATATACACACACACACACACACACGCCACACAATAACAGAAAATATAAAGAAAGAAACAATAAAACAATAAACAAAAAACCTTAACAATAACGCGCATTTAAATGTGCATCAACGTCACACATTCTTCGTGGGTGCAGCTGGGTGTGCTCCAACATAGTCTGTAAAAGTTTTTGTTTCAGCTGGTCATGCACCTGTTGATCCACACTCTCCATCAAGTCCGCAAGGACTTTGAAAAAACCCGACACAGGAGACGCCGCAAGCCGTAAACACCTGTCCTGGTTCTCCTTGTATTCAGTCCACATCCTATCCCTGGGCTCCCTGAGATTTGATAAATGTTCTTCCACCACAAAGTGGTCCAGTGCTATCCGTCTCTTCCTCCTTCTTGGGGTACTCACAGAGAGAGATGACGAGGATGCCAGGGGTGGCGAGGGCTGATGAGCTCGACTGGCACGGTGTGGAGGATCTCGTCGATTCTGGGGATTCTGTGGTCCAGGCTTCCGAATCTGACTGGGACATAGATCCTGAGCCACACAGCTGTGAAGCCTCCGTCGCTTGGTCGCACATCTGTGAAGCCTCGGCCTTTGGGCTACACGTCTGGATTGATGTAAAAACAACAACGTTAATACAGTATGTCTGACTTATGCAAATTCAACAATTAAACAACTAAAACAAAAAACCCAAAAAAACAGAACCTAAATGCAAAAATATTCCCCCCTTGAAAATAAAATGCAAAAATATTCCCCTCTTAAAAATAAAATACACTACTTATTCCCCCCTCGTGACTTTGAAAAAGTCACGCAAAATTAACACAAAGTTAAGCATGTTGCATTCATTATTCCCGCTTGTATTGACCTTTATATATTGATGATATCATAAAATATATGTATATGACAGTGATTCTGGGTCCTACTTTATCAAGCTTTTGGAACAACTAATTTAGTCTTCTAGCGTTACCTTTGAATCTTATGCCCACATTATTTTAATTTACTTTTAGACTAGGTAAACTTATTCAATTGTTCTAATAAGGCCAAATTCATGAGCTAGTCTCACCCCACCGGAAGAGCTCTTCCCAGTTACCCTTTCAGCAGCTGAAGAGAGGTCTGTCCAGGTTGGGTTACCATCATCCAGTCGAAAACCACCTCTAGGAGATGAAAAAAGAGTGTCATGACGGTTTCCTAATCTAGAGAAGATCTCACACCATCAGGATGAAGCACTTCTCTGCAATCCAATCACTGTCAATGCACAACAAATCATCATTACAGAGTGTTAACATCTTTCAACACCAATCACTTGTGAATAATCAATCATTAAAAGAATTAAAAAGAAAATAGAAAATATAGAGTGTAAAAACACATCACATTCAGATAAGACTGTCAGCCATGTTGCCTCCTAATATGAAACTTATCAACCGCTGGTAACAGGAAGCAATGTTCCTGCTGTTCATTTCGTGTATGCAGTCCATGTCCAATGTCCAGATATGAGTCTCTGAGTCCATTTAGGGCAGGAACCCCAGATCAACTGTCCTCTCTCTAATGGACCCCCCTCCATTGTCCTGAGGGGAAGAGAGGCCAGAACCAACCAGTATCTTTGCAGAAAAACATCTAACACAATACAACAAACAATATGTAGACAGTTGTTTCTATTATTGTTTATAAATCAGGCGTGTCCAAATCCTAAATGATCTTATATCGTTACTAATCTAAGTAGTTCAAACCATATGTGAAAGTTATATCAAAACCAACGTGCATACAAAGGTTAGTCAAACAATAGGTGAATATGGTGAATGAAGTGAAAATGGAATATATATGTAATCACACATAGTCATTGAATAGTTTTGCTTACTTAAAATGGGTATACCTCAAATAAACCAACCTCGATTTCCTCATTGTCCAAGTCATCTCTAATAATCAAATGGCACCTGTGTGTGTGTCCCAGGTAAAAACACTCCGGCCCATCTAAGAATCATAGCCTTAGAAACGGTCAGCATCATTGAGCAAAAACAAAACATCGTACATAAAAACAAGACAATTGGCACCACATTATGGAGGTAAACTGAACAACCTACAAATGGACTGGTTTAATTGTTACACCCCAACACTGTTATCAGGTTTTGACATAATAATACTACCGCACTCCCACAGAGTCGTTTAGGGCGGGTTCCTCTATCTCATTTTGTGAGGAGGAAATTTCCCTGGACCATAACGGCCCCCAGCGCTGGTTGACCCCTGGACTTCTGTGGACGAGCGGTAGAGGAGATAACTTCTGATTTAAATGAAACTATCAGATAGGGCCGTATTATGCCCATCAACCATCTTATGCATAGAGACTCATGAGGGGGTACCAGGGGTTCGGGGCTTCATGTGACGTAACTGAGCTGTTGGTCTGCTATTTGTCCTATAAAGCACCAAAACACTTACACAAACAGTCAAAAGTATAAAACAAATACACAAAGAAAACAAATCAACAGGAAACAAAAAACAAATAACAGACATATATACATAGTTGACCTGATCTTTAACCGTCCTAATGTTCGCATCGCTTTCTTCATTATGTTTCATTATGTCTATTATGTCTATTATTATTATTTTTTTTAAATTATTATTATTAACATCATTATTATTATTACCACTACTATTATAGGGTAAACCCCTACATAACTTTGTATTGCCTCCCTCCTTTGTTAGATCTCCTTATCTAAAGTACTTCCTGCGGCTCTAGTGCTGCCCTGCTTTATCTCTGCTCTCTGTCCCTCTCTCTCTCTAGACCACATTTCTCTCTTTCCCTTCTTTCACTTTCTCTAACTTTTCTTACACTTTCCCTTCTTCTATCAATTCAATTCAATTCAATTCAATTTTATTTGTATAGCGCCAATTCATAACAGAAGTTATCTCAGGGCACTTTTCAAATGGAGCAGGTCTAGACCAAACTCCTAATAACATTTACAGAGACCCAACAGTACCACCATGAGCAAGCACTTGGCACGGGGGCAAGGAAAAACTGCCTGTTAAAAGGCAGAAACCTTGGACAGACCCTTCGGCTCTAGGTGGGTGGTCATCTGCCTTGACCAGTTGGGGTGAGAGAGAGAGAGAGAGAGAGAGAGCGAGAGAGAGAGAGAGAGAGAGAGAGAGAGAGAGCAAGCAACTACATCAATGCACTAGCACCAATGATGGGGGACAGCGAGCAGCAACAACAGTAACTGTATATAACTGGTAACTGATATTAGCAATGGCAGTCAAGCAGGACCATGGAGGCTCCGCCAGGATCCATGAGAACCTGCGAGACGAGAAAACACAAGAACTCCGGGGAAGAAGTGTTAGTAACATGCATTAATGGGACATGAATGTGTGCGCACAGAGAGAGAGAGAGAGAGAGCGAGAGAGAGAGAGAGAGAGAGAGAGAGAGCGAGAGACTCAGTGCACCAAGGGAAATCCCCCGATAGTCTAGGCCTATAGCAGCATAACTAAGGGATGGTTCAGGACTCACCTGATCCAGCCCTAACTATAAGCTTTATCAAAGAGGAACGTCTTAAGCCTACTCTTAAATGTGGAGAGGGTGTCTGCCTCCCGAACCACAACTGGAAGCTGGTTCCACTGAAGAGGAGCTTGGTAACTGAAGGCTCTGGCTCCGGTTCTACTTTTAGAAACTATTGGAACCACCAGTAGCCCTGCATTCAGAGAACGCAGTGTTCTAGTGGGGTAGTAGGGTACTATGAGCTCTTTGAGATATGAAGGGGCCTGCCCATGAAGAGCTTTATAGGTGAGGAGGAGGATTTTAAATTCTATTCTAAATTTTACGGGGAGCCAATGCAGAGAAGCTAGTACAGGAGAGATGTGATCTCTTTTCCTAATCTCTATCTCTATCCTTCTGTCTACTTCCCTCTGTCTTTCTAAATAGACCCTTTTTCTGTTTGTACACAATGATGACGTAGAACGTCTGCGCGCGCATTTTGGCAACGGAAGTATGGCGGAGGTAAACAGTTTGTCAAGCTACGCAAGGGGATTGTCAAGTAAAGATCGTGAAAGTTACCTAAACAAGTTAACTTTGACAAATGGTGTCCGACTTCCAGATCCGTGTTTTATTGATAATTGGGTTGAAGACGTTAGAAAGTGGCCAAATATACAGTGGCCGGATATATATACTTAATTTAATAGAGAAACCAAGCGTGTACACCAGAGAGAAATTGCGAGCGTATAAGTCACTGGATGCTTATCATTACGTTGTCTGTGGTCATGTACAGGACGTCAAATACCACGACATAGACTCAGAGTTTTGTGTTTTAAGAGCAGAAATTCTCCCCAGTCAAAGACAAGCACACAATGCTTGTCTTTGTCCCGCTAGGTAAAGCGGGACAGCGTGACTTTACCGCTAGGTAAAGTCACAACATAAAGATATATTTGCAATTCATTACCTAATGACTAAGTTACACAGGTACAATTCATGATTTCATTTTAATATGGTAATATGAAAAACTATTGTCAATAATGGTTAGTTGAGTGTTATCTGTCCCGCTTAGTAAAGTCACAACATTATGATATTTTTGCAAATCCTTACTTAATGATTAACTAAGACAGGTAAAGAGCATAATTTCTCTGAAAGACTGTAGTGACAGCTATACAATCAGTACAAAACTGTTATATCTTTATGTTGTGACTTTACCTAGCGGGACACATAACTATTAATTAATTATTAATTAACTTCTGGTTGTGGTTATATCTGTTGATACTACCTGAAAGGCCACACATAAACACGTATGCTTGATTAATGTGGGAAAGTTTCACAGTGAATATGTCATAATATTTGGACTGCCAACAAATATATATGAATCTGAATCCGAGCAATTTACATCCATCACTTCTACTGGAAGCAAAAGCTACATGGCCACATGTCTGTCTCCTGGATTGCAAAGAATCCTGTAGAAATGTTCCTATCCCAAAAACAGGAGTTAATACCTTAATAAACAGATACCCGTTCAAATAGTACTGTGGAATGGAGGTTGTGACTAATGGGACATTAAATTCACGTTGTTTTAGTAATTAATGAATGAATTAATAGTATTAATTAATTTTAAGAAACATGTCTGAGTTAATCTGTAATATATGACTTAGGTAAGCATTTATCATTAAATACTCTGTAATTAAGACTGACTTCTGATTAGTTACTGATGGAGTAACCATTCATCCATGGCTGAGTCCTCCATGAGTCTTACATGAGTTCTACATTAACTCAGGATGAACTCAGCATTAGTTAAGTATCAATTAATGCTGATGAGTGTCTACTTAATGTAAAGTGTTACCATGTATTGTATTGTGATAGAAGACCAGATATGGTGTTAGATGTTGGTTATGGAATGTTTTTCCCTGTTTTTTAAAGTTAGATAAAAGTTGATGTTCTGACCATCTACAGTACTACCTATTATAGATCAAACATCCCATTGTGTAAATGTTTTGTGAAAGCACCAATAGTCTTCCATATTGAGGTATTGAAACAATGAATTCATCAGCAGCCTTTTCTTTACATTTTATGTTGTTATTGACTGCTGTGTCTATGCACTTTAGTGCAACACGATATTTAAATTGTTATTCTTGAATTCAATGTATGTATCCATAGATAATTTAGACCTAAAATTATTATTGTTTACAACATACATAAACAGTTTGACTCTAATATATTGTACATACTCCTACTTCCCATGTTCTTAATGTTTGATGGCACTTTAAATGGCACCTGAATGGAATGAAACTGTTAGTAACAACATTACAAATAAAAGTGATATTGCACTCTGAAAGTTTGAGATAATCTGGGGGGGGGGGGGGGGGGAGAGAAAGGACCATTACACACCAGTAGCAGCCAATGCGGGGAGGTTTATTAAAATGCATTGAGTTTTAAGAACAGTAAGCCCAAATACATGTTTTACAAATGTAAAATACCTTTACATGTCATAGGTGTATGTGTAACTCATTTGGGAACAACACACATACAGAGGTTTGTGAGGGCACCACATACAATAACAACATCATCTAGTATGTTAACCTGCGACACTGGAATAACAGTTTGCATAATCTTAAAGTTTTTCCACCGACCAATAACTCTTTCTACATGGATCCTCACACGAGAAAGTTGTCTAGCTGTGTCCACTTCCTGTGCAGAAAGCTGCTTCTTTCCTTTTGTGAAATGAGGGATACGTAGGGTTGCACCGTAGGCCGCAAGCTCGTCTCTGATGAGAAATCCTCTGTCTGCTAAAACTTCATCCCTAGGCTCCAAAAGTTTGAGGAAACCTGACTCATTAGTGATCTGTTTGTCTGAGACCCTTCCACCCCACCCAGGAGACAGAAATGAAATTGCACCAGCTGGAGTGATGGCGATCAAATATTTAATGGTGTTGTTATGTTTATAGTTTGACCATGTCTGGGCCCTGGCAGTCAGACTACTGGGTCTAGCTATGAAAATTTCTGTGCAATCTATTATGCACCTGCATCTTTTAAAGTTGCGCTTGAATATTTTTGGCATATTTTTCAGTACTGCACCCTTACTTGGCCATTTAATGAGTGACTTGAGGATGAAGGCCATAGCAGGGACCCAGCTCCGCAAAATATTTGATATGGTGGTTTTTGATACCTGAAATCTATAAGCCAAGTCAGTATTACTTAGGCCCAACCTTAATTTCATCAATATAATCAATAGGTGGTCCTCTACTGTAAGTTTGTTGTGAATTCTCTCTACGCTGCCCATTATTTTTGTAATCAGCCACTCAAAGACCACAGAGGTCAGTCCTGTGAGAAAAATCAATTGACTAATGTTGCACTTAACAGTGGTGTAGGAGAATGTAGATTTTTGTAGCTCCCCTTTCAGCTTTACATTTTCTGCTCGTAGTGTGTCGAACTCCTGTTGCAGGTTGACATAGTCCTCCTGAAGTTGACAGTATCTCAGGTTCAGATCATCGTAGTCTATCTTTGGAACTGGGATGTCCTCTTCAGCTTTAATATAGAAAAGTGAAAAATCAGCATGTGCTGCAACCAATGCAAACAAGTTCACGATCCAGGTTTTCTCACACAATTTTACCAATTCATTTTCAAAACATGACAGAAAAGAAGATACATTATTGATCCCAGGGTGAGATTTTTCCTCTGCGTTTGACCCATCCAGGTGCCAGTGTGTACGTCACACAAAGACATACATAGGAATTGGAGCAGTGGGCCTTGCAGGACACCACACACACACACACTCAGACTCTTTCGGTGAGGGTGGGAACCCTGACAATCAATCAGTTAATTGTAAGATGATATATCCATAAATATATTCATACCAGGACAATGATCCATGCTGCATTCTTGTTCTGGAGTTTCAGAAGGAACACGTTGGTTTGCTGCAGTACCAGGTCTGTCATCTCTCCTCCTTTTCCTATGGTACCTACAGTAACAGCAGAAATTTACAGGTAGACTAATCCACATGTCCCAAAACAGCAGCTGTAGCAGGAATTCGTGGTTAGTGACAGGGTTGACAGGTATGGCTTATGCAAGAGACGAAAACAAACAAAACAAAAAACGACTGAGGTTAACTTTAATCCTACCTGTCCATCTTTACACCTGGGGTCTGGCTTTGTTTTGTAAACACCGATGGCACAAAATCAGGACTACTACAGTCCAATGACATCTCGCCTGCAAAAATAAAACAAACACGTTTGTTTAGCCTAGCAAGCTACTAGCCAAATCTAACTCCAGTTTATCCAACTTAAGCTGCATTTGATTATTATTCTACATCATACAGACAATCACTAATGTAAACAAGGCTTTCCAGTAAAATCAAAGAGTAGCCTAAGCTAGATAGATAACCTTACCTGATATAAAGTGGGCGCTGCAGACACGAGCATTTTTGATTATGTCCTCATTCCAGTCCACACGTTTAATCGCCTGCAGCCACAGACGCCGTCGGTTGCTCTGAAATGGTCGTGATCCGGTCGGAATCCTATAAAACTTTTTTTGAATAGCGATTCCTACAACCGTATACGCAACAACCAGACATGTTGATGCTGGATACAGTTTGTAAATTCCTACCTAAATTCCTTGCTAAATTCCTTGCTACCTCGTCTTTGTCGATCAGAACTGATGGAAAATAATACCGCTTCCGTTGCCAAAATGCGCGCGCAACTATTTGATGACGTCGGCTGTAAAAGGGTCTATAAATCCTCCTGTTTTAAGAATCACCACTTACTGTCCCCATCTCATTGTGTCATGTCCAACTTTCCTTTCCTCCTTTGTTAACCTTGTAATTCCTTATCATTAATAAAAACAAAAAGATGTTCGTGGTCTGTCTTTGGAAAGGACATGGAGGTCCCCTCCTTCTCTTAAGGTTCTTAGCTCTTAGTAAATAAAGGAAAGAATAAAACAAAGAGTTAATGTCAATTTGAACACCTTCATATTACTGACAAGTTGATGCTTATGAATAATCAGTTTTTACACAACAACACTTTTTATCGCAGTAATGACATCTGTTAACATAGTTATTTATAAATTTAAAAGTCTAGAAAATAACATCAAACCGAATTATTGTACTGGGCTCCATTCTGCCTTCTCCCCTTGGTGCACGTAACTTCATTCACGCTTATATAGCACACTCGCGCAACGTAATGGCGTCTCGCGAAGTAAATGGACTGGCCAACGCCATTTTCCTTTGTCCCACGAGGGAATTCTTCATGGGCAGTCGTTGGGGGAGGGGGAGGGGGAAAGGTTGGGTTTTAGTCTGGGTGGGGGTAGGGGTGGTCGGGGTGGGGGGTCTTGGCCAGTGGGGGTTTACTGCGTAAACTCCCAAAATGGCTTACAGGGATTTGTAATCTTATCTATGCTCCCTGTGATATTACTATAGCATAGAACTACTCTTATCTAAGTGTGCACACTTTATATCCTAATATTGTGTATATGTCCATCTATGTGTGTGCCCATATGTGGAAGTGCTCCAAATCCACTGGTACTGTTTAGTATATGTCTATAAGTTAGAAAGATGAGTTTACTGTCTCTCCCTACACCTAGCATAGCCATTAGCTTCACGTGGGGCCATACGGCTAATAGCACAGGAATGCTACCCTCCCCCTCTGAAGAACAAAGGCCCATAAACAGTCCCCACGTGGTGGCCTATCTTCAGTCACATGTACCCTATTCTGCAGACAAAACCAAGATGCACCGTAGCAAAGCTAGCAAGCATTAGCACATGCAGGGTTAGTCACACAAAAGGTATTGTTTCATGCAAGTTAGCTTAGCTCTTTGAGAATGCTATGTTAGCAGCAATCTGTACCCAATCGCCCTCTTTCCGCCAACTCCGAATTCAACACGGTATCATACTGGGCCACAAACCCTTAACCAATTTAACAAGATATAACAATTTTAGGGCGAAAAACCCTACGGCCTCAAACCGATTATAAAACATTAATGGGGCCTCAAACCCGCCTCTTTTTTGTCTTTTGTGTTTGTTTTTTTTTGTTTTTTGTTTTTTAAAACTATTTTCGGGCCTCAAACCCGGCTATTAAAACTAATCCGGCCTCAAACCGATTATAATACTAAATGGGCCTCAAACCCGGACACTTATACATTACTGGCCATTTGTTACTTCTTAATTGCCGTAAAATGACGACATAATATCATTTAACTAATTCCAAAAGAGTTATAAGCGCCTGTTCATTTTGCTTCGGCTTAACTGTAGCGACTATGGACCGGGGAAACAGGGCTTTGCAACAACGCACACTAGCCACCTCTGTTACCTAATATCACTATAGCTAACTATTGGCAGTTTCAGCCGCTAGCAACAGGTACTGCTTACCTTGGTTTTTAGGCGCCTTGTAACAGAGGTGGCGAGTGGGTACGCCGTCGCGTGGGCAAAGTTCCCAAGTTCCAGACTAAGCCTTTTTCCTCTCTGACTCACGTCGGGGAGTCACCAGATTTGTGGTGTGTTCTGAGGAAGAAGGCTGCCGACACAGGAAACGCTTTAACTCACTTTATTTGTTTATCTTTAGTTATAGTAATCTACGTAACAATGGAGGGGTATAGTAAAAGTCACGCGTGGAGAGCTCCTTAGCTTTGCATCTGTCCGGATGCGCTGCCTCGGGGTCTCTGCCCCCCCCCCCCGGATGTGTTGCCCGGGCAGGCGTGGCCTCTATGACGCATAATGGCTAGCGTTGAGCGCCCGCCCCCAGTGTATTATGTATGCCGCCACCTAGTGTTGAGGTGCAGTTAATACAACTTGTATATTTATTTCTACTCCTTTGTGGCTATGTGTAGATATTACAGCCTGCTGATACATATGTTATTATTTATTCTCAACATTCCATAACTACTATGTCCAATATTGTTATTGTACTGAAGGCCTATCTGGCGTAATAAGTGTAAATGTATCATACATTATTATTAATACTACTACTAATAATTAATAAAACTAATTCTGTGTGTCGGTTATAATGGAGCCTTGTTTCATCCTGCGAACTGGTTTAGTCTCCTCTAAAACCATGTCCGTTTCGAGACTAGACTAACATGCACAAAATACGCCCTCTAGTGTCTGATGTGAATTTCTCTGAAGACACAGCAACTGAGATCAAGGTAAAACGCAGCTGCAGGTTAAACCACAGGTACATACGACACAGCAATGGAGCTTAAGACGTCACGTGACTTCTTGCGTCACCGACGAGTTTAAAACCGTGTTAAACTCTAAAAAGTGGCTAAGTTAGCGACAGAGCAATTGCCCCATTGTGTTTAGTGTTGTTTATTGTTATGTTGTGCTGTAGCCTATAGACAAAGTCGGTTATAAACGACAACGATTTGTGGCCGTGTTTGATCGGGAGGGTGTTTTTATTTTGAAAATTGACCGGATGCTCTATGGCTTTTACTATTTCACTTCCTGCCCGGTCGATCTGCTCTGTTGAAATTGACGCGGTTCAGCAACGCCTCGCGTCAAAAATAGAAGTGCTACGGAATGACAGCGCTGCGGCTCTCCTGGGACGCTGCTGACGCTCCGCGGTGCGCCCGGTGGAAATGCTTTCATTAATTAGAGTGGCAGCGATCAGCACCGGTGACCGCGGCGCAGCCGTTCGGCGGCGTTTACGTCCCCGGTGGAAATCAGGCAGGTGATGATATCGTGCTTTTGTGTACATAAACAAAGATACCCATACACCTTCTCTTTCTTCTACTTTCAGAGTCCACTCACAGCCATGGACCACTCGGCTATTAAAGACAACCGTATGAGTGCTGGAAATCCTTGGAAACGCTGTAATTGTATTGATACATTCAAGGTTTTCAAGTTATTGGATTCTGAATAAAGTGCTTGAAACTGTTTGAAATTGTAATTGCATTACTTTCATGGTGACACAATTAGAAACAGTGTTTCATCCTAATTGGTCTCCCTAGGCTCTCACTAAACATAATTATGGTCATTTATAGCAAAATAGCATCTGATTTGATGAAGTAAAATAATCAGTTTGTACACAAACACTGAAATACATTGCTGCATGTTTTAAAATCACATTCAAGCTATTTCCAAACATTTAAAAAGTGCATTTTTAAGCTTCTGACTGAAGTCATATTTGTCTTCATTTAATCAGAAGCATGAAAATATACCTTGAAAGTGCTTCAATGTGCAGCATGATATAAACTGTGACACTGAAAAAATGCAAGTGCACACATGTCATAGTTTAGCCAGTGTTGGGGAGCCAGCTGACGAGCCACTCAACCTCTCGTCTGAATGTGTGTTCCTCACACCTGTGGAGGCTCAGAGGGTGAACCTTCAACCAGCACCAGCATTCCTCCACCCGATCCACCACAAGAGGTTCGTGGGCCAAAGCCAGAGCGTCGGAGACGGAAGAGGCATGCCGGTGATGAGGATGCTTATCAAAAGCTCCTCAAAATGGAGACCGAGAGGGCAGTCAAACAATTTGAACTGGCCAATGAACAAATAAAGCTGACGCAAAGAAACAGAACTGAAAATAAAGCTGTTAGAAAACAGCTCACTTCTGACCTCTGAGCTGGGTTAGGTCCTGTTTTAGTTAGTGGCCACATTATTTGAAATGTCTGTTTTGTTGGAATTAAAGTTTGTTTGGAGCCTGCATTCCTGTTTTCTTCCTCTGATGTTTTGGTGCAAGTTACAATGTTTGAAACTAGAATTTGAGAAATAGGTCTGAAATTGTTACTCTTATTTACAGCAGTTTCAGAGAGTGAGGTCAAATCTTTTACTATGCTTTACATGTCTTACAATTAGGCTGCTTTATTATTTTTTGATATATATATTTTTAATATTTATTATTTGTGCAGACCACGATAATGGTCTGCACAAACTCTGCACAAACTTTGCAACAACATCAAGACTGTGAAAAGTTGCATCAAAAACAATCTGCGTGTTGATGGAATGTAATTTTTTTCTATTGACGAACACGTCCTCATCTTTTGATGGCGCAATTATTTTTTATGTGCGTCCCGTCAGTAGCTAGCCTGGCTCCGCCCACCTATTGCTAGACCTTAAAGGAACACGCCACCCCCCAGGTGAAATTGGGTCACTCCCCGCAGTCCCTAGAGTTGGATGAGTGAGCCAAAGCGTTTTGTAGCCGACCCAGCCATTGTCCTAATCTAGAAACGCCGCGGTTAGCTTTAGCTTAGCGTAGTCGCTGTATTCCAGAGTGTCCAGCTAGCATATCGTTGCAAAAGTGAATCAAATAACTCAAGATTTGTTATAATTATTTCTCGTAACCTGTACACTCACATCGAGTACAAATATCAATGCAAATTTACACAAAGGAATTTACTAGACCAATTTAGATTTGGAACTATTTTCGGGCATAGCACCGGCAAAGCACCGGCAAAGCACCGCTGCCAGGCGGCGATATTGTTTTTCCCACTATGGCCACGCCAAGCACCGCCCCACCCTGCTCCTGATTGGTTGAACTGTGCTCTCGACTCTAAGATTGTTTACTGCGCCGAAAAGGGGGGGTAAAGGAGACGGATTCTAGGGGCCCATGATTGAGGGGGGCCCAGAGAGGCCCCTAATGTTGATGAAATTAAACCCCCCCCCCCCCGCAACTGAAATCCTCCGGTAGCACCCCACCCCCCCCACCCACCCCCGCTCAACAATCCTCCGGTAGCACCCCCCCACCCCCCCCCCCCCCCCCCCCCCCCGCTCAAGAATCACGCAGCATTAATTGTAAAAATTCTTTTCATGGGGCACAAAATCCCTAGCGGCGCCCCTGCCTAACCCTAATCGTAACTACATCTTCAAAACTTGTAAACTGAGCGGTCGTTGAGATTAAACAATCTTCTAGCTTGCTGGGCGCAGTAGAACCAATCAGGATAGAGTCGAGAACACAGCTCAACCAATCAGGAGCAGCGTGGGGCGGTGCTTGGCGTGGCCATAGTGGGATTCGTAATTTCGCTGCCAGGCGCAAGGACACCAGGGGGGTATACTACGAAGCTCGCTGAACATATCCAGGCTTTCTTGGGAAAACCTCGATTGCTAAATATGAAACTCGCAATCAGAGTTAAACGGTTCCACGAAGCTCACTTAAAGGTAAATTTGTCAAGCCAGGTTTTCCGCTTTAGGTTCAATGCGCGTTCACATAAAAAGGGCGTAACCCAACGTCATTCACGTCACAGTTACACTGGTTCCAATTTATTTTCAAATGTATTCACTTTAATTACCCCCCTTATCTTAAACAGTATTTTTTGCAACTTACCTCTACTTATCAAACCAGACACTCTGTTCACCCCTACTTTTCCGTTCCATATACCAGAAAAACAACCGGTAGAAAAGCATTTATGTTCAGAGCACCAAATGACTGGAATCACCTACCCATGTGTATCAGATCTTCTCCATCTCTTAATTGCTTTAATTATGCCCTGTCTTCACATTTTGAAATTACTTGTTCATGCTTTCATTGAATCTGTCTCCACATTTCGCTAAGTACCTGTCCAAACCCGGTTGCAACTTGTCTGATTGATTTTGTATGTCTGTCCAGATTTTGTCTTTGTTTTGTCTTTTTTTTTTTTGTTTTTTTTTGTTTGTTTGTTTTTTGTTGTTGTTTGTTTGTGTGTGTATGTACCTTATTTTATTGTATTGTTCTGTATCCTTTCATTGTACTGTGATGAGTTGTGTTTTATGTTGATGTGAGGTGCGCAGGACCCCCTCGAAAACGAGTTGCGACAACTCAAGGGGTTTATCCTGCTGATAATAAACAACTTAAACAACATTCACCGTGACGCAATGGATCCGACGGAGCGAACACGGGCTGTGTATGTCACTCAGGAGGAGCAAGTAGTGATTATGAACTCATACGAGGAGTTTAAAAAGCAAATAACGGCAAGGGGCGATACAGTTGCCCATGCTGGCAAAAAACAGCAGATTCTGTGAATGCGTAAGAATTGTTCGCCATTAATCCCAATCAGTGGCGTCAGTTTGGTTTTAGAAGTGGTGGGGACAATAACCATAAGCTTGATTGTGGTTTGAAAAGTGCTGGGGACCCTTATGTAAGCTATTCATCCATTCAACGCTGCATTACAATATGATCTACATTCGGCGCGATTGTCAACGGGGGGCGCGATTGTCAACGGGAGCACCGGACCTGCCAGCCGCGGACCCAGCACCGGACCCGCGGACCCGGCCGCGGACTCAGCCGCAGACCCGAGTCCACACACAGCCCGTGTGCATGCTGTGAGGATGTCATCGTGCGCGCCTATCGCATGATTTAGACTTGACGGTTTCGGCAGACAACCCGTTCTCATCCCATCTCGTAATATACCGACGATTTGTCACGCCCGGGGGGGGGGGGGGTGGGTGTTCGTGATTGTCAACCTGGGGGGGGGGGGGGTCGTGATTGTCAACGGGGGGGGGGGGACCGCGGACCGATGACGGGGTTGCGCGATCGTAACCACTGACGGCGGGGGGGGGGGGGGGGGGGGGGGGGGGAATAAAAAAATAAAAAAGGTGCCGGATCCACCGTTGGAGGTGCCGGATCCGACGTCGGCGTGTTCCGGCCCAAATTAAGCCCTGGATACTGACGCCAAAGGTTCCCTCCCGCGTCTGTGTGAAACGATCTGGGTTCTCATAAACCCGTTCGCGGGTGGTAAGAGACGAGCAGAGTCTACAGCGTCCCGCTCGCAGAGCAGAGTCTACAGCGTCCGCAGTCTACTGTGAAACAATTCACTCCAAAAAGGGTTATGGTTAGGGTTAGGGTTATGGTTAGGGTTAGCGTAATCTATCACCGTGACCGGGTTATTATTGGAGTGAATGGACGCTTTAGACTCTGCTCTGCGAGCGGACGCTGTAGTTGGGATGAGAACGGGCTGCGGTTGAGTAGGCTATGTGGGGATTTTTTCGGTCGCAATTGGGTTTCACATTTTTAAAAGTGGTGGGGACAAAATTAAAATTATAAATAGTGGTGGGGACATGTCCCCCCCGTCCCCCCCGTAATCGACGCCTATGATCCCAATACTCTATTGGGATTAATGGCGAACAATTCTTACGCATATGATTGCAAAATGCAAAAGCAACCTCCAACTTGCTTTTTTGTGTAATTTAGGGAATTCCTTTCAAATACATCCTATATGTAAGAAACGTATTGCATGTGCTGGATGGTAGCGACGGCGGTGTGGTGGATTAGGATGTGAGCTGACGCAGCGACCGGGGTTCATATGTTGCCTGTCCATCATCCTGCCTTTTACCCTCATCTAGATTACCAAACTGGATAATTCCATAACATTAATGAATAAATATTCCATATGACATATAACTTTTTTTAAATAAACTACACATACCCACTTCACTTGGGAATCGAACCCTGCACGCAGAATCTGAAGACTGACGCGCTACCGCCACTCTACCGCTCATTCACGTATACAGGTGTTTTCTTTTATCTGCAAGTTGATAACATGCAACTTGACAGTTTGTGTTGGCAAAAAGTTGGGAAACACCACGAACATATTTAGCAGTGTATTTAGGGCAGCTACAACCTTGCGTATCACAAGGCACCTTTTTGATATGTTCGGCATCACCAACTGTATGCAAATATGTACCCGTGGCAACAAATCGCAGTGAAACACAGACACACTGCGCACGGCTTCTTTTTGTAGCATTGCCTTCATAAGGTCCAACAAGGACGACCAAATACCCTCTGATGAGAACCTGTATCTCTCATAAAGGGATCGGATCTGTCCCGAAAGCGGCGCTCAGCTTTAAGAAGCCGAACTAATCGGAAAGTCTGAGCTGAAAACCTCCTCCCGACCAGGTTTGGTTGCCAGCATAAGTTACCATGGTGATATAGCGACGCTAAAAGAGAGCGACTATCGTAGGCCAGCTAACCCAGGCTTTGAGCGCAACATACCTCGCTAACCCACTAATCGAGCTTCGTAGTATACCCCCCAGGCAGCACCTGAAAACCCTCAACTTCCGTCAATACACCGGCGTGACTACACAGTTCTCTGCTATGGTTCTCTGCTACTGGTGTCCTTGCGCCTGGCAGCGGTGCTTTGCCGGTGCTATGCCCGAAAATAGTTCCAAATCTAAATTGGTCTAATAAATTCCTTTGTGTAAATTTGCATTGATATTTGTACTCGATGTGAGTGTACAGGTTACGAGAAATAATTATAACAAATCTTGAGTTATTTGATTCACTTTTGCAACGATATGCTAGCTGGACACTCTGGAATACAGCGACTACGCTAAGCTAAAGCTAACCGCGGCGTTTCTAGATTAGGACAATGGCTGGGTCGGCTACAAAACGCTTTGGCTCACTCATCCAACTCTAGGGACTGCGGGGAGTGACCCAATTTCACCTGGGGGGGGGCGTGTTCCTTTAAGTATGAATGAAATGAGTACCAAGGTCTAGTTAGGACTAGGCTAGTCAGCAGCACCGACCACACCGGCATACCTGCATGCCATGAAGTTGGCTTTGATCCGTGTAGTTGTTGATTGTCCAAAGGAAACCGGATACACTGTTATGGTATTAATGGTATTAATTATTTCAGCCTTAACCAACTTTGAACTGAGCTCTGTCAGCTCTTCTAGCCTGTATGTAAATATAGCATCATTGTGGAATCGTGTGTGTTTGTGTGTGTGTATATGTGTATTTACATATGTAGGCCTATATATATATATATATATATATATATATATATATATATATATATATATATATATATATATATATATATATATATATACCTCTTCTGATATACTGAGTTGTGACACCAACAAAAGACAGTTAAACGGACAACATATATTAGAGAAACATTCAATCAATGATTCAAGTCAGGTGATCACAGCTGGCAATCAGAGCTGATGCGTAACACGTGTGACCACAGGCAGCGGAAGAGTATAAAGTTAGCGGAACAACAAGTGTGAAGCTGTGCAGTAACTCTATTGTTGGCTTCATTTCGTGGCGGTCCACAAACCCAGTGCTATGGCCATGCAGTGGGTAGGAATTGCGTGCGTCGTCGTGGCGCTTCGGATGACCGAAGGTGAAGTATCTCTAAGTATATGAAGACCATGCAAGCTCTGTGTGTCTTCACGTGTCTGCCAGTGATTCATACACTCGGCAGTGTTGGCATGACGACCTAATGTGTGAAACTGTGTTGTTTTCAGTCTCTTCTGCCGCACTTGAAGGCACCGAAGACGACGTCGGCTTGAGAAGTAAGGATGGAGAAATGTAGTTTGTTTTTTGTTTTCTGAAATGGTGGGCCTACGTCAGGGGTGAACACCTGATGTCAACTTTGGGGGGGAATTGCATGACATTTTCTCAAAGAGCAATTCCGGAGGGGAAAACCAACTGTATGGTAATGCTGTAACGCATAGCCTACGTTGTAATGTGTTAAATGTATGTAGAGGAACCATCATTACTACTACTGGCTACTTGATGGGTAGTTAACTGAAGGGTTGTCCCAACTTGTTCAAATCATTATAATGCTGCTAATATTAATGATCGTTACAGCAGTGTTCCTCATCGGTCAGGTATTTGTATTTACAACTAGCAATACTAAGAAAGGCCAGTAGGTGGCAATGTTACTGTACACCAGGGGTGTCCAAAGTACGGCCCGGGGGCCAATCACGGCCCGCGATCAGATTTCATGGGGCCCGAAGCTTCATTTTTATAATATATTATTTATGGCCTGCTAGGATTGTCAGATGCTGTATGACTAAAGATTTGGCTTTTTTGGTTGACATAACGAAGCATTTGAACCGACATAACTGCTGCTGTTATATATCTGTAGATGTGACACAAAATGACTTTCTGAATGATTTTGTTAAAGAGAAGAGCAAGTCATGTTTAAAATGAACATGAGGTTCAGATTTGTATCAACTTCATGCAAGTTTAATGTGTTCCATACAATTTATTCTGTTATTTGACTCCAGATGTGAAAGGAAGAACTGGTTTGTAGATTTGTTCACGCCTGATTGGTTTAGATTTGGTTACATTGTCATTTAAAAGATAATTGTGACAATGAAAATAAAATTGTTACATTGTAACTTTTATTGGTGTAAAAAGTTAGTATTGGCCCCCGGGCATCTTCACATTGTCAAATCTGGCCCTCTTTAAAAAAAAAGTTTGGACACCCCTGCTGTACACTGTATGTATGGGTGCAGTTTTCCTAAATCCAATGAGCATGGCGTGAGCTCACCTCAAACAGTGACAACCATCACAAAGTTGGTCTCAGTATTGAATTGACCGTTTTTATTTTACTTTTTCTGATGCATTGATGTATTCATCAAATATGTGCCACTGGCCTGAGTCTACGACAATAGCTTTACAAGAACCAAAAAGCTCAAAAAGCACGGTTCTAAAAGTGAAAGAACTACTTCAATGAATAACCCAAATGACTCAACCAAAACATCCGTCAGTATATTTTTCAGTCAGTGTCTCAACTCTTCAAACAGCTATGGACAAGTATGTCACACAAAGTATGTAGTTTTAAATGATTAGTAAGTGTACTAAAGTTGCTGTTGCTGTAGCCGCAAACGTCAGCTAACCGCTAGCTAACATAAAGAGTGACCTGTAATTCAATGCAGCCAAATGTCCACCATATCCTTTGAACTACTTACTGGAGTCAGCCACCAACGACACTGTCAGGTTCCCACACACACAGTGCTGATTTTAAAACACTTTAAAAACGCACTGTTAAGTGTCTATAATGAGCACAAGTGCTTTCATTGCGTATTATTTAAATTACTTGGTTATATTTACAGTGATGCATTTGGGGGGGGGGGGGGGGGACAAATCACATTTTTCCCAGGATGGGGGGGGGGGGGTCGTGTCCCCCCCCCTGGGATTTCCTCCCGTGGCCTACATGCGTGTGCAAAAATACATGTTTAAAGTAGCCTTGTGCAATGTTGGGATTTAATGGGCTAATGCCAACAATGTTGTCGTTTCATATGCACTAATGAATCAGGCGTTTGAGAACTACTGTGCATGTTTGACAATGTAGGCCTATTGTAAAATTTGCTTTTGTAGTATAAATGTGGTTTGTTTCAGCCGGATGCAACACGCCTATATCCGCGGTGATGACCAAAATCCCCCTTTCTGCCTCCTAATAACGTTGCTATGAACAAGCTTGTTCTCCTGCTGAAGGGTTGAACTCTGCTGCGGCCACATGGCGGCGCTCAGCTGTTCTAGTCGCTCCGGCGGTGCATCGTTCAACTGTCAAACGATTCAGTCTTTTACAGTCAAACTATG
Source organism: Merluccius polli (assembly GCA_030340625.1). Lineage (NCBI taxonomy): Eukaryota > Metazoa > Chordata > Actinopteri > Gadiformes > Merlucciidae > Merluccius > Merluccius polli. Next base: position 361,301 of record JAOPHQ010003132.1, on the reverse strand, counting down.
GGCCGCCTTATTATATTTACTTATGGCTAAACTTTCATTAGGCATACTGAGTTTGCACGAACGGCTGCTCACGCCAACTGGTTTCTCACTTGACAGACAGAAGATTTATTTCGGTGTCATTGTCCTTTGCGTGGGTAGCAGCGCTAGTCCACGGTTGGGAACTCGCGTCTGCTGATTTATTTGTTTTTTCATGGATGGGATTTTAATTGGTAACCATTTTCGTATTGCAATGTTACGATAACTTTTTTCTTTTAACCAACAGTAAGACGCAGCTATGACAACAGCACGCTGCACGACAACGCCACGCTGGCGTCCTCCGACAACGCCACGCTGGGTAAGATGGTTCAAGTTTCGTTGACTGTCTTGCATTTGAAGATTATGTTTAGACGATGTTAACTTTTTTCTTTTAACCAACAGTAAGCCGAGGCTACGGCGGCTACGCCATGCCGGGGGCCGCCGCCGCCGCCGACAGCACGCTGCACAACGCCACGCCGGGGGCCGCTGCCGCCGCCGACAACGCCACGCTGGCCGCCTCCGACAACGCCACGCTGGGTAAGATGGTTCAAGTTTCGTTGACTGTCTTGCATTTGAAAATTATGTTTAGACGATGTTAACTTTTTTCTTTTAACCAACAGTAAGCCGAGGCTACGGCGGCTACGCCATGCCGGGGGCCGCCGCCGCCGACGGCACGCTGCACAACGCCACGCCGGGGGCCGCCGCCGCCGACAACGGCACGCTGGCCGCCTCTGACAACGCCACGCTGGGTAAGATGGTTCAAGTTTCGTTGACTGTCTTGCATTTGAAAATTATGTTTAGACGATGTTAACTTTTTTCTTTTAACCAACAGTAAGCCGAGGCTACGGCGGCTACGCCATGCCGGGGGCCGCCGCCGCCGCCGACAGCACGCTGCACAACGCCACGCCGGGGGCCGCCGCCGCCGACACCGCCACGCTGGCCGCCTCTGACAACGCCACGCTGGGTAAGATGGTTCAAGTTTCGTTGACTGTCTTGCATTTGAAAATTATGTTTAGACGATGTTAACTTTTTTCTTTTAACCAACAGTAAGCCGCGGCCACGGCTACACCAGGCTGGGGGCCGCCGCCGACAGCACGCTGCACAACGCCACGCCGGGGGCCGCCGCCGCCGACAGCACGCTGCACAACGCCACGCCGGGGGCCGCTGCCGCCGCCGACAACGCCACGCTGGCCGCCTCCGACACCGCCACGCTGGGTAAGATGGTTCAAGTTTCGTTGACTGTCTTGCATTTGAAAATTATGTTTAGACGATGGTAACTTTTTTCTTTTAACCAACAGTAAGCCGAGGCTACGGCGGCTACGCAATGCCGGGGGCCGCCGCCGCCGCCGACAGCACGCTGCACAACGCCACGCCGGGGGCCGCTGCCGCCGCCGACATCGCCACGCTGGCCGCCTCCGACAACGCCACGCTGGGTAAGATGGTTCAAGTTTCGTTGACTGTCTTGCATTTGAAAATTATGTTTAGACGATGTTAACTTTTTTCTTTTAACCAACAGTAAGCCGAGGCTACAGCGGCTACGCCATGCCGGGGGCCGCCGCCGCCGACAGCACGCTGCACAACGCCACGCCGGGGGCCGCCGCCGCCGACAACGCCACGCTGGCCGCCTCTGACAACGCCACGCTGGGTAAGATGGTTCAAGTTTCGTTGACTGTCTTGCATTTGAAAATTATGTTTAGACGATGTTAACTTTTTTCTTTTAACCAACAGTAAGCCGAGGCTACGGCGGCCACGGCTACATCAGGCTGGGGGCCGCCGCCGACAGCACGCTGCACAACGCCACGCCGGGGGCCGCCGCCGCCGCCGACAGCACGCTGCACAACGCCACGCCGGGGGCCGCTGCCGCCGCCGACAACGCCACGCTGGCCGCCTCCGACACCGCCACGCTGGGTAAGATGGTTCAAGTTTCGTTGACTGTCTTGCATTTGAAAATTATGTTTAGACGATGTTAACTTTTTTCTTTTAACCAACAGTAAGCCGAGGCTACGGCGGCTACGCCATGCCGGGGGCCGCCGCCGCCGCCGACAGCATGCTGCACAACGCCACGCCGGGGGCCGCCGCCGCTGACAACGCCACGCTGGCCGCCTCTGACAACGCCACGCTGGGTAAGATGGTTCAAGTTTCGTTGACTGTCTTGCATTTGAAAATTATGTTTAGACGATGTTAACTTTTTTCTTTTAACCAACAGTAAGCCGCGGCCACGGCTACACCAGGCTGGGGGCCGCTGCCGACAGCACGCTGCACAACGCCACGCCGGGGGCCGCCGCCGACAGCACGCTGCACAACGCCACGCCGGGGGCCGCTGCCGCCGCCGACAACGCCACGCTGGCCGCCTCCGACAACGCCACGCTGGGTAAGATGGTTCAAGTTTCGTTGACTGTCTTGCATTTGAAAATTATGTTTAGACGATGTTAACTTTTTTCTTTTAACCAACAGTAAGCCGCGGCCACGGCTACACCAGGCTGGGGGCCGCCGCCGCCGCCGACAGCACGCTGCACAACGCCACGCCGGGGGCCGCCGCCGCCGACAGCACGCTGCACAACGCCACGCCGGGGGCCGCCGCCGCCGACAGCACGCTGCACAACGCCACGCCGGGGGCCGCCGCCGCCGACAGCACGCTGCACAACGCCACGCCGGGGGCCGCTGCCGCCGCCGACAACGCCACGCTGGCCGCCTCCGACAACGCCACGCTGGGTAAGATGGTTCAAGTTTCGTTGACTGTCTTGCATTTGAAAATTATGTTTAGACGATGTTAACTTTTTTCTTTTAACCAACAGTAAGCCGAGGCTACGGCGGCTACGCCATGCCGGGGGCCGCCGCCGCCGACAGCACGCTGCACAACGCCACGCCGGGGGCCGCCGCCGCCGACACCGCCACGCTGGGTAAGATGGTTCAAGTTTCGTTGACTGTCTTGCATTTGAAAATTATGTTTAGACGATGGTAACTTTTTTCTTTTAACCAACAGTAAGCCGAGGCTACGGCGGCTACGCCATGCCGGGGGCCGCCGCCGCCGCCGACAACGCCACGCTGGCCGCCTCCGACAACGCCACGCTGGGTAAGATGGTTCAAGTTTCGTTGACTGTCTTGCATTTGAAAATTATGTTTAGACGATGTTAACTTTTTTCTTTTAACCAACAGTAAGCCGAGGCTACGGCGGCCACGGCTACGCCATGCCGGGGGCCGCCGCCGCCGCCGACAGCACGCTGCACAACGCCACGCCGGGGGCCGCCGCCGCCGACACCGCCACGCTGGGTAAGATGGTTCAAGTTTCGTTGACTGTCTTGCATTTGAAAATTATGTTTAGACGATGTTAACTTTTTTCTTTTAACCAACAGTAAGCCGAGGCTACGGCGGCCACGGCTACGCCATGCCGGGGGCTGCCGCCGCCGACAGCACGCTGCACAACGCCACGCCGGGGGCCGCCGCCGCCGCCGACAGCACGCTGCACAACGCCACGCCGGGGGCCGCCGCCGCTGACAACGCCACGCTGGCCGCCTCTGACAACGCCACGCTGGGTAAGATGGTTCAAGTTTCGTTGACTGTCTTGCATTTGAAAATTATGTTTAGACGATGTTAACTTTTTTCTTTTAACCAACAGTAAGCCGAGGCTACGGCGGCCACGGCTACACCAGGCTGGGGGCCGCCGCCGACAGCACGCTGCACAACGCCACGCCGGGGGCCGCCGCCGACAGCACGCTGCACAACGCCACGCCGGGGGCCGCCGCCGCCGACAGCACGCTGCACAACGCCACGCCGGGGGCCGCTGCCGCCGCCGACAACGCCACACTGGCCGCCTCCGACAACGCCACGCTGGCCGCCTCCGACAACGCCACGCTGGGTAAGATGGTTCAAGTTTCGTTGACTGTCTTGCATTTGAAAATTATGTTTAGACGATGTTAACTTTTTTCTTTTAACCAACAGTAAGCCGAGGCTACGGCGGCTACGCCATGCCGGGGGCCGCCGCCGCCGACAGCACGCTGCACAACGCCACGCCGGGGGCCGCCGCCGCCGACACCGCCACGCTGGGTAAGATGGTTCAAGTTTCGTTGACTGTCTTGCATTTGAAAATTATGTTTAGACGATGTTAACTTTTTTCTTTTAACCAACAGTAAGCCGAGGCTACGGCGGCCACGGCTACACCAGGCTGGGGGCCGCCGCCGACAGCACGCTGCACAACGCCACGCCGGGGGCCGCCGCCGCCGCGGACAGCACGCTGCACAACGCCACGCCGGGGGCCGCTGCCGCCGCCGACAACGCCACGCTGGCCGCCTCCGACAACGCCACGCTGGGTAAGATGGTTCAAGTTTCGTTGACTGTCTTGCATTTGAAAATTATGTTTAGACGATGTTAACTTTTTTCTTTTAACCAACAGTAAGCCGAGGCTACGGCGGCCACGGCTACGCCATGCCGGGGGCCGCCGCCGCCGACACCGCCACGCTGGGTAAGATGGTTCAAGTTTCGTTGACTGTCTTGCATTTGAAAATTATGTTTAGACCAGGGGTATTCAACTAAAATTTCTTCAAGAGGTCCAGTGAGAGAAAATTTCCTCAAGCGAAGGTCCGGATATATATATATATATATATATTAGTGTTGCACCGATACCATTTTTTGGCCCCCGATACCGATACCGATACCCGGCTGTGCAGTATCGGCCGATACCGATACCATACCGATACCACGCCGGAGAAAAAAAATATATATATATATATACACACAAGCTTTTTTTCTTCTAATACTAAAGAACTGCATACTCACTTGGATGTAAAATCATTGCTATCATGGCTTAATTACTAGTATAATTAGATAATATAGTATAACTAGAGATAATTACTAGTATGTAGCGGGGGGGGGGGGGGGGGGGGGGATCGGGGAGAAGCCGATTACAGCTTAACTCGTCGTCTGTGATGCGGTCACTGTCTGTCCATTTGAGCGATCTCCCGCCTGTGAGCAAGACGCGTCTCCCTCTCTCTCCTGCTTTTTCCCCTCTTCTCCTTGTTTGTGACCGCATGGCACCCCGGGGAGCGGGGGGGGGCATGGGTGGTGACCGGGTGCGTCGCACCGGCAGGCGGACCCGCTCACTGAGTTTCCCCGCACCGGCGCGTCCGCAGGCGGAGCAACTTTTCTGTGCGCCGCGCGGCTGAACCGCGCGCCCTCCGCGTCTCCGGTGCTTTTTTTTCTTTCTTTTTTTGGTACTTTGTCGTCGTCGCTTGTCGGTCGGTCAACATGCGCGGCCGGAGTGGGCCAATAGGATAGCTGCTTGGCACGGCATGCACTGAACACGTGTGATCACACGCAGCAGTGAGTGAAGGGAGAGAAAGACGCAAAGCGCTGCGTTCCAAGTTTCATATTAGTATATGTAAATGGCATCGGCGCATTATTTGTTCGTACTCGCCGATACCGATACCAGCATTTTAGCGCGGTATCGGGGCCCCTCCCGATACTAGTATCGGTATCGGTGCAACACTAATATATATATATATATATATATATATATATATATATATATATATATATATATATATATATATATATATATATATCCTTATAGTTGTATCAACATCTGCAACTGACTGTTAAATTAAAGAAAGTCAAATTCACAATTCAAAAATATTTATTGTCACTAATCATTGAAGTATACATGTGTACTGTCTCTCCCTGTCTCCTGTTCACTCGTCTCTCCGTCATCTCTCCCTGTCTCGCGCTCACTCGTCTCTAGGGATGGGGATCGTTAATATTTATTGATATCGATACCTTTATCGATACTCCTTATCGATCCGAGTCTTTATCGATACTTTTCTATTATTTGGTGGAAAGACGACGCGACAATTTGTTTTCAACAGAACTGGTATTGCTTAACAAGTGAGCATAACAAAAACGTTTCTAGCCTTCAATAAACATGGCTAATGTAATAGGCCACTTCGAAATGACATACAACTAACAATAGAAAGAATATATCAGCAGCACCAAATGAAAAATAAGTCATAATGTATATGGGTCACACAAAAGGAAATAAAATATAATCTCATAATTTAACAGGGGTTTTTTTGCAGAAAAATTAACATGTCTGCCTTTCATGATCCTCCAGATTTTTAATATACTATACAACTGTATTACTCATGTTTCTCGCCAAAATCTCAATTTCCCTTTTCTTTACATTACACTTGAACGCATCATGATAACCTAATAGTCGTTTTACTGAGCCAACCTGAACACATCATCACGCAGCACGTCTGAATCTTTATTTACTTTTCAATATAACTAGCTTGTATGCTGCCGATTACAACACGGATTTCACAATTGGATTACTATTTTGGATTACTATTTTTAACTAACGGGACAAGCAGGGGTGGACTGGCCATCGGGCGTACCGGGTGAGCCGATGCACATTTTTGGGCCGGTCCAGGACTGTCATAATTAGGGTTTTAATAATCGTATTTAACCGTATAACTGCAGACAACTTTAGTTAAAATCAAATGTAAAACATGTGTGTTTGTATTGTGGTGTGCGTGTGGACGTGCGGCTCCTCCTGCGGAGCGGTTCATGTTAATAGCGGAGTCCGGGAGGGTTCACCTTCACGGCGTAGTTACGAGGGATGTGCGACTATCGGCTTAAAAATACTAGTGTTTTTTAAAGTTAGAAAGATATTAGATATTCAACCGATATTCACGCTCCGAATTACAGCGATCAGACACGGGGAACTAAAGCCACGATCACCGGTATGAGTCCCGTGTGTCTAGCGGTGTCTGTCTACCTGCCCCCCCGTCGGTCGTAGGTCCGGGGTGGCTTACGATCGCCCCCCCCCCATGAATTTGATTGGCTGAGCAGCGTCACGTGGGATACTTAACTCACATGCAATTGGTCTGTAAGGTCCGCTAACCAAATGCCGTAAAGACTAGAAAAGCTGCGCTGGTTAAAATAGAAGCGCCCCGTCATAATGTAGAATCCCTCAATAGTTTATTGATTATAGGTCTGGGTCCGCATAGGACGGCGTCTGGGTCCGGACCCGGACCGCGGTCCGCCTGTTGGTGACCTCTGGTTTAGACGATGTTAACTTTTTTCTTTTAACCAACAGTAAGCCGAGGCTACGGCGGCCACGGCTACGCCATGCCGGGGGCCGCCGCCGACAGCACGCTGCACAACGCCACGCCGGGGGCCGCCGCCTCCGACAACGCCACGCTGGCCGCCTCCGACAACGCCACGCTGGCCGCCTCTGACAACGCCACGCTGGGTAAGATGGTTCAAGTTTCGTTGACTGTCTTGCATTTGAAAATTATGTTTAGACGATGGTAACTTTTTTCTTTTAACCAACAGTAAGCCGAGGCTACGGCGGCCACGGCTACGCCATGCCGGGGGCCGCCGCCGCCGCCGACAGCACGCTGCACAACGCCACGCCGGGGGCCGCCGCCGCCGACACCGCCACGCTGGGTAAGATGGTTCAAGTTTCGTTGACTGTCTTGCATTTGAAAATTATGTTTAGACGATGTTAACTTTTTTCTTTTAACCAACAGTAAGCCGAGGCTACGGCGGCCACGGCTACGCCATGCCGGGGGCCGCCGCCGCCGCCGACAGCACGCTGCACAACGCCACGCCGGGGGCCGCCGCCGCCGACACCGCCACGCTGGGTAAGATGGTTCAAGTTTCGTTGACTGTCTTGCATTTGAAAATTATGTTTAGACGATGTTAACTTTTTTCTTTTAACCAACAGTAAGCCGAGGCTACGGCGGCCACGGCTACGCCATGCCGGGGGCTGCCGCCGCCGCCGACAGCACGCTGCACAACGCCACGCCGGGGGCCGCCGCCGCCGCCGACAGCACGCTGCACAACGCCACGCCGGGGGCCGCCGCCGCCGCCACCGCCACGCTGGGTAAGATGGTTCAAGTTTCGTTGACTGTCTTGCATTTGAAAATTATGTTTAGACGATGTTAACTTTTTTCTTTTAACCAACAGTAAGCCGCGGCCACGGCTACACCAGGCTGGGGGCCGCCGCCGACAGCACGCTGCACAACGCCACGCCGGGGGCCGCCGCCGCCGACAGCACGCTGCACAACGCCACGCCGGGGGCCGCTGCCGCCGCCGACAACGCCACGCTGGCCGCCTCCGACAACGCCACGCTGGGTAAGATGGTTCAAGTTTCGTTGACTGTCTTGCATTTGAAAATTATGTTTAGACGATGTTAACTTTTTTCTTTTAACCAACAGTAAGCCGAGGCTACGGCGGCCACGGCTACGCCATGCCGGGGGCCGCCGCCGCCGACAGCACGCTGCACAACGCCACGCCGGGGGCCGCCGCCGCCGACACCGCCACGCTGGGTAAGATGGTTCAAGTTTCGTTGACTGTCTTGCATTTGAAAATTATGTTTAGACGATGTTAACTTTTTTCTTTTAACCAACAGTAAGCCGAGGCTACGGCGGCTACGCCATGCCGGGGGCCGCCGCCGCCGCCGACAGCACGCTGCACAACGCCACGCCGGGGGCCGCTGCCGCCGCCGACAACGCCACGCTGGCCGCCTCCGACAACGCCACGCTGGGTAAGATGGTTCAAGTTTCGTTGACTGTCTTGCATTTGAAAATTATGTTTAGACGATGTTAACTTTTTTCTTTTAACCAACAGTAAGCCGAGGCTACGGCGGCCACGGCTACGCCATGCCGGGGGCCGCCGCCGCCGACAGCACGCTGCACAACGCCACGCCGGGGGCCGCCGCCGCCGCCACCGCCACGCTGGGTAAGATGGTTCAAGTTTCGTTGACTGTCTTGCATTTGAAAATTATGTTTAGACGATGTTAACTTTTTTCTTTTAACCAACAGTAAGCCGAGGCTACGGCGGCCACGGCTACGCCATGCCGGGGGCCGCCGCCGCCGCCGACAGCACGCTGCACAACGCCACGCCGGGGGCCGCCGCCGCTGACAACGCCACGCTGGCCGCCTCTGACAACGCCACGCTGGGTAAGATGGTTCAAGTTTCGTTGACTGTCTTGCATTTGAAAATTATGTTTAGACGATGTTGACTTTTTTCTTTTAACCAACAGTAAGCCGAGGCTACGGCGGCCACGGCTACACCAGGCTGGGGGCCGCCGCCGACAGCACGCTGCACAACGCCACGCCGGGGGCCGCCGCCGCCGCCGACAGCACGCTGCACAACGCCACGCCGGGGGCCGCCGCCGCCGCCGACAGCACGCTGCACAACGCCACGCCGGGGGCCGCTGCCGCCGCCGACAACGCCACGCTGGCCGCCTCCGACAACGCCACGCTGGGTAAGATGGTTCAAGTTTCGTTGACTGTCTTGCATTTGAAAATTATGTTTAGACGATGTTAACTTTTTTCTTTTAACCAACAGTAAGCCGAGGCTACGGCGGCCACGGCTACGCCATGCCGGGGGCCGCCGCCGCCGACAGCACGCTGCACAACGCCACGCCGGGGGCCGCCGCCGCCGACACCGCCACGCTGGGTAAGATGGTTCAAGTTTCGTTGACTGTCTTGCATTTGAAAATTATGTTTAGACGATGTTAACTTTTTTCTTTTAACCAACAGTAAGCCGAGGCTACGGCGGCTACGCCATGCCGGGGGCCGCCGCCGCCGACAGCACGCTGCACAACGCCACGCCGGGGGCCGCCGCCGCCGACAACGCCACGCTGGCCGCCTCTGACAACGCCACGCTGGGTAAGATGGTTCAAGTTTCGTTGACTGTCTTGCATTTGAAAATTATGTTTAGACGATGTTAACTTTTTTCTTTTAACCAACAGTAAGCCGAGGCTACGGCGGCCACGGCTACGCCATGCCGGGGGCCGCCGCCGACAGCACGCTGCACAACGCCACGCCGGGGGCCGCCGCCGCCGACACCGCCACGCTGGGTAAGATGGTTCAAGTTTCGTTGACTGTCTTGCATTTGAAAATTATGTTTAGACGATGTTAACTTTTTTCTTTTAACCAACAGTAAGCCGAGGCTACGGCGGCCACGGCTACGCCATGCCGGGGGCCGCCGCCGCCGCCGACAGCACGCTGCACAACGCCACGCCGGGGGCCGCCGCCGCCGACACCGCCACGCTGGGTAAGATGGTTCAAGTTTCGTTGACTGTCTTGCATTTGAAAATTATGTTTAGACGATGTTAACTTTTTTCTTTTAACCAACAGTAAGCCGAGGCTACGGCGGCCACGGCTACGCCATGCCGGGGGCCGCCGCCGCCGACACCGCCACGCTGGGTAAGATGGTTCAAGTTTCGTTGACTGTCTTGCATTTGAAAATTATGTTTAGACGATGTTAACTTTTTTCTTTTAACGTAACAGTAAGCCTGGAGTCCGCTGAAGTGAACGCTGAAGCCTCATCAGGAAGTAACCTCAAAATGGTCACGACTACACAAGGAGCCAAAGGCAAAGATTTGGATGCGCTTGCTAATGTTTTAACTGGGCCTTATTTAAACCTGCAAAATGGACAGGAAACTCTCAATGAGAAATGTCTGTCTCAATAATAAAATCATTGAATTGATATTTTGATTCTGTAGTTTTTGTGAGGGGTGATTTGTAAATCTTGACCATGCAATCTACACTTGCTGCACTTCATTACCTTTTTGTAATGATTGCCCAGGTGAGTTGAAAGCAGCAGTGTGGAGCTGTTACTCTTCTATTTAATTGAATTTACTGACAAGTATTCCATTGACAAAATGGAATACTTCTACTACGAATCGTCATGTCTTAAGTGTATGCTTAAATTGGAAAGATAATTGGATGTTCATGTTTCTCTTGCATCATTTCTTGTTCCTGACAGCGTAGCTTTACCGTGCACGTTACTCAGACGCTTGCACTTAATGTTTCAGTCATGGCAAAATACTGCTTTTTATGCCAATTGGCATAGCTAGTTGGGAAAGGGATGACCTGACCTTTCTAGTAATCTAACAATTCACATCTTCAATTTCTAGCACTTGAGTAGAAATCCAAACCTTCATTAGTTGTGAATCAGGAAGATCATGTAGCGCTTCAATATGGTGTTGGCCCCGTCTTTCAGTTGTGTTAACTGCTTCAGCCTGGGAGAGGGCACGCAGATTTTGCAGCTCAAAGTGACTTGTTGCTTCATGCTGCTCTGCCAGTGCTTCCATCAGGGTACAGAATTTGGTATCCAATCTGAAGTTTGCTTGAGTTACCCATTGATTGGGGGGTGAGCGCAATAGTAACACCGCGGACCTACGGGGGTGGGGGGGCGCGCGATTGTAACACTCCGGCCGACGGCGTATGGCAAGCCAACCCGGCCAGAAAGCGCCCTTATTCAGTCACGGTTCACCTTTATTACGCCGAAAAAAACGCCGCGATATTAGAGAAAACAGCGTTTTTTTACGCCGTAATGCGCAGAGGATACGCCGCTTTTCACGCCGCAATGAAGTCCTTCACTAACGCGCGTAGAAAACGCCGTTTTGGCCATTAAAACGCGCGTAAAATACGGCGTTTGTGCACATCACAACGCGCGTAAAATACGGCGTCTTTTTAGTATGCTAATCTCAGCCCTTTTCTCTCAGCCAATGCATTTGAAGTGTTTGCGCCCAATCGCTGATCAAGACAAGCAGACCAAATCAGTTGAGCACAGATTGACTTTGTGACAATTTCTCTTAATTTCTGTTGTTGACTGACTTATTCACATTTACAGTAGGCCTACTGCAAAAAAAGGTCAGGTAAGTAGACGCTAGAAACTTGTGAAGCCAATAAAAAAGATTAAAAAACAAACAACAAAATGAAGTATATCCTGCAGCCAACATAAATTTAACTGTTCATTTGAGCAGATACTCCACATGTGCGCTAATGTTTTTGTTATGATTTGCCATAAAGTTTCTGGATCCCATAAAGCGGAAGACAAAAGGGCGGGTAGGTAGAACAAGGTTTATTGTGAAGCCTCAAAACAAAAACAAAGGCGATGAAGGTCGAGGCAGGAGCGGGTAGGCAAGGTAGGTGAAGTACTGGAGACTCCGGGACAACGAGGACCCTTCCCAGGTACTAAGAGATCGAGGTCTGGGGAAGAGGGTAAAACAAGGTAAGAATCCAACGTAAAAAAAACACGCAAAAATACTCACGAGAAGATCGCTACTAGTAACGCTAAGGCGAGACACTGGTACCGTGTGTGACGGAAGACTGTGGCGCTGAAGAGACGTTCGAGCCAACCTAATAAAGGAGTCCCAATCCACAAGCCACGCCCCGCACCTGCCCACAACCAATGCCTGTGGAAGAAGAAAAACCAACCAAGAGCAACACAGCACGGGGAAAACACAAACACAACATTCCCCGTGTGCAAACATGAGCAAACCATGACAGTTTTTCTACTTTTTGACACCTTTATTATTTGAACAACCTAAACATATATATGCATAAAAAACAGTATATTCTAAAGGAAACAAATAATAATTAAGAAGAAGAATTGAACATAAAATCCACCTAGTTTTATTTGGATTCCTAGATTCATTTGAACCTTACACACACAACATTATTTATACCAGTTGATAAAAGGTTTCCATAGAATGAGTTGTGATGTTACACCGTGTCCTAACTGCAAGCGGCGATCGAATGCGTGTGACAAAATCAGTTACATTACTTTATTTTCTATTGGACTGTCCTGACTGAATGCGATGCGACTCAGTGCGACAGAACGCGATGACACGCGACTTCTTTAAAGCCTTTTTGTCGCTCGTCCATTTCTATTTTAGTCGCGTCGCGTTGATTGACGTGGATTTGGACGCGCTCATTCAGGATTTAATGTGGACACAAAACATGAGGTATTTCAGATACCGAGAACACGGTACTCAGAACATGTTAAGAACCGGGCTTCTTCATTGGTTCTCATGATGCGCCTGCGCGTTGTGATGGCCTGCGTGCGGGAGAGAGGTAGGTCTACTTCTGTTTTTTCGATGTTTGTTAACGTTTTAATGATTCAGGTTGCGATTAAACATTCAGCGCGACGCGATAGTCGCATAGTCACTTGCAGTTAGGACACTGTGGCATTACAGGTTTTACAGGTAGCTAAGTGCTACTTACTCTCTGGGTGGTGAAAAAGCTTCGGATGTCTCTTTTATTTTTCTTTGACGGAAGCATTCTATCTACAAAATTTAAACACGGCAAAAAAATGTCTGTATTGAGAGTGTTGGGAGAAAAATCTAAGGCCTATTCTAGGCTAACAACGGACCGGGCCCTTTAAGGTATCAGATCAAAATTGAGGAGTAAATAAAGAGATATAAACTGAATTAAACTGAATAGATTTATTCTTAATCAAAGCTAATCAAAGTCAACGAGTAAAAGCATATAGGCCTAATAATAAATATACCGCGGGTGTCGCAAAGAGCTTCGCCTCCTGAGAAGTTCTGCTGATTGTGAGCCCTGAGTCTCAGGTCCCTTGGGGCTATATAGATTAAAGGGCAGGTTCGGCCAGGGGGGATGACATCATGAGCGGATACATGGATACTTTTTGGTTCAAAAGGGGCAAGTTCTAGTTTGAAGTTAGATAGCAGGGCATCTTTAATTGGCTTCCCCCGTCTTTCATGGGGAGGCTGAGTCGCAGTGCCCATTTTGACCGGGCCTCCCCCGCCTAAGATGTGCGAGGTTTGGGCCGCAGTGACATCACCAAGCGCTCTGATTAACATGGCTCTCAGTCTCAGGCAGTAGCGCTTATCACCTGCTACTCCCCTGGACATTTTTGTTACATCTGGGTGCGCAAGGGATTCTCTGTGAGGGGAGGGGAGCCTATAAACAATGATCACTATGTCTGGTTTTGGACTGGCTCACATGTGGGGGAAGGGTGAAGTATTCATAAACAATGTGAATGTCTATCGTGACCCTGCTATTCTAGCTCTAAGTAACCGTTTGGGCCTTTTACTATTGTGGGATATCGTTTGGGCCTTTTAGCATAGCGTTCTTAATATATAGCATAGCATTCTTAATATATAGCATAGCATTCTTAATATATAGCATAGCATTCTTAATATTTCAATAAGAGCAAAGGCAATGAATGTACTAACATGAGGTTTTATCATTTACTGGTGTGTTTATGTCGACATAGTCTGCAACAGCCTGATATCTTACCGTGTCAGCCAGCCAGTATTGCTATATTTTCAGCTCTCTTTTGGTGCGTCTTCATGAGAGTTGAGAAGAAGCCTCTGATGCCTTCACGTGCCGTTAACGTGAACTTCAGATGGCCTTTCAAATGACATCATCTCTGGTGCACTGAAAAATGCGCTGAGGTGGGCACGCACGTCGGCAAAAATATATGCCAATAGCCTACTACGAATGAGTTTGCATTTTTTTTAATATTAAATGCATTATGTAAAATATATTTCCGTTATATTAAATAATACATCTAAATATTGGTAGGGACAATCCTTTCTTTCCCAAAGTTGGTCGGGACATATCCCTCAGTCCCTATGCTAAATTACGCCCTTGGTAACTGTAATGTTCATGAGGTGTAACATTTGTCACAGCAGTGACGTACTGCATGACCCCCCCTACAGGTAGCGCAGTTGGTACAGTCCGGGCAGAGCCCGCGAGTATGTGTAGCATTACGGATATATGTTTGCCTGAAACCTTTAAGTAAAAGACGACACTTTCTTAATACTCGGTCTGGTCATTGACTCTTATAACGAGAACATCACATTGGCGACGAGGATAAAACCGACGGAGATCTGCACTCAAAAAAAAAAAAGAAAGAAGAAAGGAAAAAGTCAAGAACGGATAACTCTGAAGACATGTGAGGACTAGAGCCCGACCGATATGGGATTTTTAAGGCCGATACCGATACAAATATTTGATGATTTAAAAATCCGATATTCCGATATATCGGCCGATATATATATTTAAAAAAGAAATTCCAGAAACACGCAAAACAAAACATAAACAGATATCCCTAACATTAGTTATATGTAGTTATTTATGAGTCCTCACTAAAATAATAGGATAATGCAGTGAACACACTTCACCGATGGGTCACACCGCAAGAGACATGAGCAGCAGGGTGCGCTGTGGCCGCTGGCCGCTGGCTGCCGTCGCCAGGGGGGCGGGGCTTCAAGCAGCACTGCAGACAGTTTGGTTGCTCCCATTGCAATATCAAGTTTGTAGAGCTATTCGGCAGGCCGGCGTGACAAGCATGTTCAAATAACAATTTACACGTTTCCCCTGTTTATTATTTAGTAATCAAAATAACAGAAATGGAGATAAAGCATTATAAAGTGCAAAACACACTGCCGCCACGGCGCGTCTATGAAACAAGTGCCGCCCGTAGCACCCATAGGAATATAGTCGTCTCCGGAGCAGAAGGAAAACTAAAGAAAAGAAAAAAGCGCCTTTTCGGCGGCACTTGATGCGCGGCGACGCTGTGAAATAGGACAGTGGCGTGAAGTGTAGCGGGTTGCTGCTTCGCACCGACGCCGCTCATTTGCATAAAGTTAAACTAATTTCAACACTCCGCGTCGCTCTGGACGCCGGCGTCGCGCTGCTCGCTGCCGCCGCGGCGCCGGCCGCTCCTTGTCGGCAGCGCTCATTGAAAATGAAGGACTGCCGGCCGCTTTTGCTGCTCGTGTCGCTCGCGGTCGTGGATAACTCGTTCGCTCTGCCCGACTCCGGCTGGATCAGCCGGTTGTAGGGTTTGTGGCGTTATAACTGGTTGAAGGGTTTCGTCCGTTTTTTAAAATATTCATTTATCGGCCATTATAAATGCCGATACCGATAGTTTGGAAAATGCCTAATATCGGCCGATAATATCGGCCCGCCGATATATCGGTCGGGCTCTAGTGAGGACTAGTGCTAGTCAACTCGACACGTTAACATAACGTACTGAAGAAGCCAATGAAAAGCTAACGTAAAAGACTGCACTCGTAAACACCGTCGCTCTGCCAGCCTTCGATATCGAGGCTGATCCAACCACCGTGGGACCACGCTGGACTAAATGGCTGCAAAGGTTTGATAACTACATTACTGCAATGAACATTACTGGAGATGCTAGACAGAAAGCATTGCTACTGCACGTGGCAGGCGAGCGCGTGCATGAAATCTACGACACGTTAGCTGCGGACCAGGACAAATATGTAGATGCTAAGCAGAAGCTAAGCACGTACTTCGAACCTAAAAAGAACGTGCAATATCAAGTATACATGTTCAGAAAGGCAGTGCAGCAGCCAGATGAAAATTCAGACACACATTGCACCAGATTACTAGCCTGGCAAAGCCAGACCCACATCAGAAAGATGTAGGGTCTGGCACTGTTCCATTGGCAGTGTGGGCGGGATAAACGGGTGTCTTTCAGGTTCCCTCTGCACGCAATAGGATAGCGCTACAACCAATCAGAGCAACGAAGAAGGTGACGTAGTCAGAGCGACGGAAATTAGTCCATGGGTAAGTGTTCCGTATGGTGGATTGTGGAAGAATAGTGAAATAAAATGTTAACTTCAAGTCTTGAAGAGTCGCGGCCAAAGCCGAGTCGAAAGACAGCTGTTCGCCAGCAGCAGCAGCCATTGTTTCCCTTAACACGGAACCGTGGCAACTCTGTCGTCATGGTAGCCCGGCTTCCGACTCTGCCCCTCACGCTGTGATTGGCCTGACAGATTTTCTGTTTCCAGCACAGAAAAACGACGGAGAAGTGCTAGACCCCCCTGGCTGCAAAATAAATTTGCTGCCGCTAGGGGCGTCTAGATTTCTAGGCTACCAGATTACGCATCCTAGCGAAGAACTGTGAGTTTGCCGACGTCGAAAAAGAAATCAAGGCACAGTTGATTCAGAGTTGCAGTTCAACCAGACTGCGCAGGAAAGCGCTTAGAGAGCCAGGGACTAGCCTAAACGACCTGTTAGAGTACGGGAGAGCGATGGAACTGTCCGAGCAGCAAGCCGCAGGCATGGAAGGGAGTGCTGTGTCAGTGAACGCAGTGCACCAGTAGGGGCGAGCAGCCACCAGCCGATGCGCCGGGAGAGCCAGGCCCAACAACCAGTGCCGAAATTGCGGAGGAAAGTACCCACACGATGGCGAATGCCCTGCGAAAGGAAAGGACTGTAAAGCATGCGGTAAGCTGAATCAATTCGCAAAGCAGTGCAGGTCAAATCAAAAACAATTAAGAAAAGACTTTGACACAAAACGCAGAGACTACAGAGATAACGCTGGATGCCAGAAAACGCACAAGAAGGTGTACAACATTACAAGCACCAACACAGACAACTTGCACTCCAGCAGTGATGATGAAGCCTACGTGTTTGCTGCCAGCAGCGATGACAACACTAAACAGCCACGGACCCACATCAAACTCAATGGGGTAAGGATATCTGCACTGATTGACTCAGGAGCTGCGGTGAACATTATTAGTGAAGCTTTTCTCAGTACCTTGAGACCAAGCCCACAGCTCACCCCAGCTGACATTAAAATATTCCCGTATGGCAGCACTAAGCCACTTCCCATAAATGGTGCGTTCACATGTAGCACAGAGACTGAGCACAAAAAGACTGTGGCAAAGTTTTATGTAATGAAGGGTGATGAACCGAAGTCCGAAGCCTGCTCGGCATGGCAAACTACTGCTCTCGTTTCATTAAAGACTTTGCTTCAATTTCAACACCACTGCGTGAGCTCACCAGAAAGGACACACCGTGGCATTGGGGTCTAGAGCATGCCGGAGCACTACAGACGATCAAGGACAGCCTGACCAGCAACACGGTGACGTCATACTTTGATCCAGGTAAAGACACAGAGCTTGTGGTAGACCCCAGCCTGGTAGGCCTCGGCGCCATTCTTTACCAAAATAACAAATTAGGGGAGAGACACACAATAGCATACGCGAGCCGTGCTCTCAGTGACGTAGAGCGACGCTACTCACAGACGGAAAAGGAAGCGTTGGCCATCGTGTGGAGTTGTGAACACTTCCACTTATATCTCTACGGCAACCCATTCACTCTTGTCACAGACCCCAAAGCTCTAGAGGTCATATGGAACAACCCTCGTTCAAAACCACCAGCGAGGATCGAGAGTAGGGATGGGAATCGAAAACCGGTTCTTGTTGAGAACCGGTTCCCAGTGTTTCAATTCCTTGGAATCGTTTGCCAATTTCGCAAACGATTCCCTTATCGATTCCAGTGGACGCGAATGACGTCACCACGCACGTTGCGTAGCGACTCCAGTGCAGCCAGCAGTCAACAGTAAACATGGCGCCCAAGCGGTACAAACGCTCCAAAGTTTGGTTACACTTCACAAGGAAAGACGACAACAGGGCAACTTGCAATACTTGCAACGTGGATATTTCCTCAAAGGGAGGAAATACTTCCAACATGCAAAAACATTTGCGCACACAGCATGCGATACCGATTTCTGAATGTCGCGTTTTCGATGCGCTCCGGACGAACATCACTGAATCCTTTTTTTCCAAATGAGAATCGATAAGAGAATCGATAAAGAACCGAATCGTTAAGCGGAATCGAAAATGGAATCGGAATCGGAAAAATCTTATCGATTCCCATCCCTAATCGAGAGATGGGGACTGAGGCTACAGCCCTACGACCTCAGAGTGGAGTACAGGAAAGGCGCGGAAAACCCTGCCGACTACATACCCTGTCACCCCATCCAGCTGCAGGGAGGTGAGAACACGAGCAGTGAAGGTAGCAGAGGAATACATCAACTTTGTGGCTCAACATGCTACGCCCAAAGCCATGACTCTCGTGGAAATAAAGGAGGAAACACTCAAAGATCCGATCCTGCAGCAGATCAGTGCCCACATCAGAAACAACACATGGCATAAAGTCACAGGTGACACACAACATGCTGAGATATTGAAAAAGTTCAGACAAATCAGTGGAGAGCTCACCGTGTCCCTTTCTGATGACATCATACTCCGAGGCACAAGGATCGTCATCCCTGCGTCCCTCGAACAGAGAGTACTCCAGCTAGCCCATGAAGGACATCAGGGTATCATAAAGACCAAGACACTGCTCAGGTCAAAGGTATGGTTCCCAAACATTGGCCAGAAAGCAGAATCCATTGTTAAGAACTGTTTAGCCCGTCAAGCCAACACACTGGTCACACAGTCAGAACCCCTAAGAATGTCTGAGCTGCCAGAAGCTCCCTGGCATATATGTGCTGATTTCTACAACAAGCGCACACCTCCATACAACAGTGAGCCATATACTGTGTCAGAGGTCAAGGGCTCCATGGTTACAGCCACTAAAGATGGACAGTCGATAACAAGGAATTCCTCTTTTTCCAAAAAGATCAATGCTGAAACCCAAGATGTTCAAACAGATCTAGACGATCTGGTCAATGACACTGTTGTGGTGGCAACACCAAGGTATCCATCCAGGATTTATCGTCAGCTGCCGTCACACCTCAAATACTATGAGTGATGATGAAAGCTGTTGATGTTCACACTTGTTGATTTTAACATGCAACAAAGTTATGTATTTGAATGTTTTTGGATAACAGGTTCAATGACACTTACAATAGCCGTATGGATGTGTTTTCAACTATACTGGATTACAGTTCACTTGATATGAATGCATTTATATGATTTCTGAATTAGTTTTGACATGATGTGAAGAATAATAAGAGCTTATAAGAATTTGAGTATAACCATATGCATTTAGTGATAGTTTAAAATTGAGTTACATCTACACTGTTATATTGTAAACAAATCAGTAATGTTGTCACATACAGTAAGTGAATGAGTTCTTTCTCAGACAATGTTTGCAGAGATGTTTATTCTGTTTTATTTTTTTAAAGAGAAGTGATGTAATGTTCATGAGGTGTAACATTTGTCACAACCCCCTACAGGTAGCGCAGTTGGTACAGTCCGGGCAGAGCCCGCGAGTATGTGTAGCATTACGGATATATGTTTGCCTGAAACCTTTAAGTTAAAAAGACGACACTTTCTTAATACTCGGTCTGGTCATTGACTCTTATAACGAGAACATCACAGTAACAGGGACTCGGAACGGATCCAGGCAAATGGCGCAGGTTAAATTTGGATTCTGACAGTCCATCTTGATCACACGGTGTATCTGTAAGAAAAGATGCTCCTGATTTGACATCATTCAGTGTATTATGCATGTAGCTATTACTGTGTCAATATGCAGTTAGGTTATTACACAGATTGATTTAAGGGGTGCTTTCCCTGAGCTGACATGACTGGACATGCTGATAGTTACTAAGACATCATTGTGTTTGTCCCTGACTATGCAACAGCTTGTGAGTACTGGTGATGGTAACGCTAGCTAACACTAAACATAAACTTTAGCCAGCTGGGAGCAGCTGCTAACAATAGCTAGCCTATATGTCAGTTACCTGGTATAACTCACAACCCAAATAGAAAATAACATCTACGAATGCGCTGTTGAAATACGCGGAAATGTAATATCAAGTTAACAATATGAAGTCATTCCTACCAGTTCAATACATCCGCGTACCGTTTCATTAATGACGTCACACACGCAAACTACAGACAGCGCCAGTCAGTGACGTCACTACCGGAGATCCAAGATGGCGCTGCGCATGGTGTGTACCTCAGCCCTGCGAGCAGGGACGGATTTAGCTGTCAGAAATGTACGAACATTTCGGAAATCAGGTATGCTGGCGACTAATCAATATTGTGTTTTAACGTAAATGTTGGAACAAAGTTTTTTGTTAAACTAGGTCTGCAAATGATGGCTAAACAAAAGCTAGCAACTACATCCACCCGAGCACACAATCGTCATCTCATAATGTTATTGTATTTTATTTTAATTACCTGTTATTATATCATTGCTCTAGTTGTTGTCTGTTTTGGCCTTGATGCGTTGTGATCTGTTAGGTTTACATTATGCCTTTGTAATGTTAGGAGAAGGTTGAATGTCTACCAACATTGCATTTGGGCGTTACTCCAGCCTCACCAGTGAATACATTTCAGTAAAACATTTAGTTGATTATATCGGCCTTCTTTAGTTCATATCATATACATTTGTGGTAACAGTAATTCCCTTGGCAGTTGGCTCTGCTGACGAGTCCTGTCAACGCTACCTATAGTTAAATAGGGGGTAGAGCAATGTGATTAGAGTCCAGGCATGCCAAGTATGATGGTCTCGCATGTCATAATAGTGTGTGTGTGTGTGTGTCTGTCTGTCTGTCTGTCTGTCTGTGTGTACCTATGGACTTGATAAACCCACTGGTTATTGGCCGTTACTGTGGTAAGGGAAGTAACTGGAGAAGCACATTTCCCGGTGAACAGAACTGTCTTTGTCGTGACAAAGGCGTTGGACACAGAAATGTCCAACTGTTAACAGGGTTTCCCTTCAAAACGACAGTGTGTCGAAGGGGAATTTGTTGGCCAACTGGCAACCCTCTATCATTTTCAATTTAACAAGATATTCATTTGGTAATGAACAGACTAAATAAAGCCATATCTCATATTATAAGTAGCCTGGCAAGCCAGACCCACATCAGAAAGATGTAAGGTCTGGCTCAGCTCCATTGGCAGTGTGGGCGGGATAAACGGTTGTCTTTCAAGTTCCCTCTGCAATAGGATAGCGCTACAACCAATCAGAGCAACGAAGAAGGTGACGTAGTCAGAGCGACGGCTCTGACTACGTAATTAATCAAAACTCCGAATACATATTTATTTTTCGAGGAAAGACTTCAGTGCCGTTCTTTATTCTTTTCTCAAATAAAATGTTAACTTCAAGTCTTGAAGAGTCGCGGCCAAAGCCGAGTCGAAAGACAGCCGTCCGCCAGCAGCAGCAGCCATTGTTTACCTCTAACACGGAACCGTCGCAACTCTGTCGTCATGGTAGCCCGGCTTCCGACTCCGCCCCTCACGCTGTGATTGGTCAGACATACTTGGTGTTCCCAGCACCAAAAAGGAGGAGCTATGGATGAAGCCGTGTTCTATGGCGAGAACACGATAACTTACCTAATTAGTATGCAAGAATTTGCTCCCTGATTGGTTCGATCCTTGAAGCATGCTATTTCCGTTTCCTACAGTCATAGCGTAGCCGGGACATTTCCCTAACCCTAACCCTAATCATTAAAACGCAACCTGAACGTTAAAAAACATAAAAAAAACAGAAGTAGACCTACCTCTCTCCCGCACGCAGGCCATCACAACAATTTACCGCTCTCAAGAAGGCATTGAGACCGGCGACAAAACGCGCAGGCGCATCATGACATCACGACCCTCTTTCATGAGAACCAATGAAGAAGCCCGATTCTTAACATGTTCTGAGTACCGTGTTCTCGGTATCTGAAATACCTCCCAAAAAGCCGACGGAGCCGTGCTAGACCTACACTAGCTGCCAAATAAATTTGCCGCCGCTAGGGGGTGTCTAGAGTTCTAGGCTAATTATAATATGAATATATCATTTATATTCCCCCTTAGCGCCAGGCCTGAACCACCTGGCTAAAGTGTATTCAATTGTTGATGTACATACACTCACCGGCCACTTTATTAGGTACACCTTGCTAGTACCGGGTTGGACCCCCTTTTGCCTTCAGAACTGCCTTAATCCTTCGTGGCACAGATTCAACAAGGTACTGGAAACATTCCTCAGAGAGTTTGGTCCATATTGACATGATAGCATCACGCAGTTGCTGCAGATTTGTCGGCTGCACATCCATGATGCGAATCTCCCGTTCCACCACATCCCAAAGGTGCTCTATTGGATTGAGATCTGGTGACTGTGGAGGCCATTTGAGTACAGTGAACTCATTGTCATGTTCAAGAAACCAGTCTGAGATGATTCGCGCTTTATGACATGGCGCGTTATCCTGCTGGAAGTAGCCATCAGAAGATGGGTACACTGTGGTCATAAAGGGATGGACATGGTCAGCAACAATACTCAGGTAGTCTGTGGCTTTGACACGATGCTCAATTGGTACTAATAAGCCCAAAGTGTGCCAGGAAAATATCCCCCACACCATTACACCACCACCAGCCTGAACCGTTGATACAAGGCAGGATGGATCCATGCTTTCATGTTGTTGACGCCAAATTCTGACCCTACCATCCGAATGTCGCAGCAGAAATCGAGACTCATCAGACCAGGCAACGTTTTTCCAATCTTCGATTGTCCAATTTTGGTGAGCCTGTGCGAATTGTAGCCTCAGTTTCCTGTTCTTAGCTGACAGGAGTGGCACCCGGTGTGGTCTTCTGCTGCTGTAGCCCATCCGCCTCAAGGTTCGACGTGTTGTGCGTTCAGAGATGCTCTTCTGCATACCTCTGTTGTAACGAGTGGTTATTTGAGTTACAGTTGCCTTTCTATCAGCTCGAACCAGTCTGGCCATTCTCCTCTGACCTCTAGCACTTTGAGTACTTCAGGATGTCTGCACAACGATTCGACTACCTACTCCAGCGGATCAAGCCTTTCATCACGCATAAAAGAACTCATCTCAACCCAGTGAGTTTACAAGAGAGACTTGCAGTCACTCTGCGAGTCCTGGCGTCCGGTACCAGTCAGAATGCTGTTGCTATCTCGTACAAACTAGGGACGACAACTGTTTCCCGCATAGTTTCCGAGGTGTGTGCAGCAATCTGGCTGGGGTTGAGAGATGACTATGTGCCATTTCCTAAAGGGTCTGATTGGAAAGACATTTCTCGAGACTTTTGGAGAATGTGGAATTTCCCCAACTGTCTGGGCTGCATCGATGGAAAGCACGTCACCATCAAAGCCCCGGTGGACGCTGGAAGTGACTATTTTAACTACAAGGGTGCACATTCCATCGTGCTTATGGCCGTGTGTGACGCGAGATATCGCTTCACCATGGTGGATGTCGGTGCTTTCGGCCGTGAGAGTGATGGGGGGGATTTTTCGAAGCAGTGAGTTTGGCACTGCTCTTCTGCAGAACACCCTTCAACTGCCACAGCCTGCGCACTTATCAGGGACCAACACCAACCTGCCCCATGTGTTCCTGGGAGATGCTGCGTTCTCTCTGAATGTGAACCTGATGCGGCCATATCCAGGTATTTATCTGCAACATAATGTTTCCATGTCATATTAATGTCAGTAATGTAACGTTGATGTTTGGGTTCAGTTCACTGTAATAGAAAAATATTTTTCTTTCTTTGTTTTAATACTTTTCTTATTTTCGACTATTGCAGGTGTCAATCTGGATGATGGAAGGAAAATCTACAACTACCGCCACTCAAGGGCCCGCAGGGTCATTGAGAACAGCTTCGGCATCTTGGCTGCACGCTGGAGGATTTTCCAGAAACCGATAGAGTTCACCCCCAACAAAGTGGTGGATGTTGTGAAGGCATGTGTTGCTCTTCACAACATGCTTACACACACACGGATGCTGCACTGAGTCCTACTTGCAGATACATCCCACCAAACTTTGCAGATACAACATCACCATCAGGGGAAGTTCAGCCAGGTGAATGGAGGAGGGTCGTTGCTGATGACACCAATATGAGAGCTGTAGCTAGAATGTCCACTGCACGTGCATCCCGTGCTGCGAGTGCAGTGAGGGATGACCTCAAGACATTTTTTCAAACACAGCAAGGACTTGTTCCCTGGCAGGAAACAGTCATTCATAGAGGTTGTCTGAACTGACACAATCTTGTGTTGAATGCTGTTACAGTTGCAATAAAAGAGTTCTACTGATACTGGTACCCGTGTCTTTAATTTCATTAGACATTCAGTTAAGGTTTAGTTCAGTTAAGGTTTAGTTCACCAGGATGTCTCTCACTATACATGTCTATTATACATGTATGTCTATTACTTTACATTGATTCTACATCACTGCCACACCTGGGGCCTCATGTACGACGGTTGCGTACGCACAAAAACGTGGCGTACGCAAAAAAAATGGCGTTCCACGCTCACGTTCAGATGTATGAAACGTGAAATGACCGTGGAAATGTGCGTGCCTCACGTCAACTTCATGGCTGGCGTACGCACGTTTCTACAGCTATTGTTCCTTTGGCGACACTTATAGGTGATGCTGGGAAACTGTTAATAATGTCAAAAACAATTAGTCATCATCAGAGTGATGTGCACGGCAGAGACACGCTTATGAACAATTACCGTGTTTGCAATTATACGGGTGGATATAAACGCATGCGCAATGTGATGAAGAAAATGGTATTACCGATGGCAGCGTTACCGTTGTTAGAGGACCTTGCAAATGGTGCAATCCGACGTGAGCGAGTATTTAGGAAACGCGAGGATTTACTTGCAAACGATGACAATTGGCTCATAAGCCGATTTCGAATGTGCGACAAAGTATGCGGGAATTATTAGCGTTACGGAATTTGCTCAAAAACAGCGCCACCTAGTGGTCTTCCAAGTGTGCAGCATGAAAGTGACGCATATAATATATTCCTCCGCTTCACCTCCACCTTCAGATCCGACCACTTCTTCTTCCCCTGTGTGTGTGCGCTGCTCGGACCCCACGGCATGTACCGCCTCACACACACGCTCCCACTCATCTCCTTCCTCTTCATATTGATCCCTGCTGACAGGGGACCGGAGAGAATCTCCCTCCGCGGCTCCACGTCATCACCACAATCTCCAACTCGGACTCTGTGAAATGTCTTTTCTTTCCTTTGTTCATGCTTGTGTTACACCCATAGAGTGCAAGCTGACTCGAGGGTTGGCATATTTTAGAAAAGATGTTATTCTGAAAGAATCAATTAAACAAAAAGACGAGTGAGTCGGCTGGTCTTCAGTGGCTTTACTGGTCCCGGTTAACTGCCGACTGAAGAATGCAGCGCAGCCCACCGTTTATATAGCCGCGGGTGGTCTCGTGCCTTTAATAATAATAATAATAATAATGCTTAAAATTGAATGGGGGGTGTCTGTAAAAATGCCAAATAAACCATACATATAAAATAACACATTTAAGTAAGTGGCAATAATATATAAATATATAATATAACTATCCTCTGTGCCACAATTGTTTTATCTGATCGGATAGAGGTGAATCTCAGGTCCAGGGCCTATTTACATAGATTTGCATATTTAAATGGGGGCGTGGATAGGGAGGAGTTTGCCACATCTGAACGTGCGCTCAGTTCCACGTTGATCGGGATGTACACAAGAAACGTGCTCGGATCCATGCGTACGCACGCTTTCATACATCTGAATTTATTTGTGCGTACGACATTTTCGGGGTTTTGGCGTACGCCAAAATCCACGCAAAAATCCGCACAAGTCTTCGTACATGAGGCCCCTGGTCAGTCATCAACATTCCAGTGTGGCAGCAGTTACCATATGAATAGTGTCCCCCCTCATGTGCACCTGGCTATCTAGTACTTATTCTACAGCAGTTACCATATGAATAGTGTCCTCCCTCATGTGCACCTGGCTATCTAGTACTTATTCTACAGCAGTTACCATATGAATAGTGTCCTCCCTCATGTGCACCTGGCTATCTAGTACTTATTCTACAGCAGTTACCATATGAATAGTGTCCTCCCTCATGTGCACCTGGCTATCTAGTACTTATTCTACAGCAGTTACCATATGAATAGTGTCCTCCCTCATGTGCACCTGGCTATCTAGTACTTATTCTACAGCAGTTACCATATGAATAGTGTCCTCCCTCATGTGCACCTGGCTATCTAGTACTTATTCTACAGCAGTTACCATATGAATAGTGTCCTCCCTCATGTGCACCTGGCTATCTAGTACTTATTCTACAGCAGTTACCATATGAATAGTGTCCTCCCTCATGTGCACCTGGCTATCAAGTACTTATTCTACAGCAGTTACCATATGAATAGTGTCCTCCCTCATGTGCACCTGGCTATCTAGTACTTATTCTACAGCAGTTACCATATGAATAGTGTCCTCCCTCATGTGCACCTGGCTATCTAGTACTTATTCTACAGCAGTTACCATATGAATAGTGTCCCCCCTCATGTGCACCTGGCTATCTAGTACTTATTCTACAGCAGTTACCATATGAATAGTGTCCTCCCTCATGTGCACCTGGCTATCAAGTACTTATTCTACAGCAGTTACCATATGAATAGTGTCCTCCCTCATGTGCACCTGGCTATCTAGTACTTATTCTACAGCAGTTACCATATGAATAGTGTCCTCCCTCATGTGCACCTGGCTATCTGGTACTCTACCTTCCTGTTATTCTACAACAGTTACCATATGAATAGTGTTTGTAAGTGTCCATCGTAATAACTTAATGATTATTTTATATAATCATTTCATTTTATAACCTAATGTCGCTTTGACCTAGTTTTTCAGCCACGTAATTTCACTCGTCTTTGACCACAACAACAGTAGACAGCACGTACGTCAACCCACGGTTTATTAGCGGGGGGGGGGGGGGGGGGGGGGGATATATATATATATATATATATATATATATATATATATATATATATACACACACACACACACACACGCCACACAATAACAGAAAATATAAAGAAAGAAACAATAAAACAATAAACAAAAAACCTTAACAATAACGCGCATTTAAATGTGCATCAACGTCACACATTCTTCGTGGGTGCAGCTGGGTGTGCTCCAACATAGTCTGTAAAAGTTTTTGTTTCAGCTGGTCATGCACCTGTTGATCCACACTCTCCATCAAGTCCGCAAGGACTTTGAAAAAACCCGACACAGGAGACGCCGCAAGCCGTAAACACCTGTCCTGGTTCTCCTTGTATTCAGTCCACATCCTATCCCTGGGCTCCCTGAGATTTGATAAATGTTCTTCCACCACAAAGTGGTCCAGTGCTATCCGTCTCTTCCTCCTTCTTGGGGTACTCACAGAGAGAGATGACGAGGATGCCAGGGGTGGCGAGGGCTGATGAGCTCGACTGGCACGGTGTGGAGGATCTCGTCGATTCTGGGGATTCTGTGGTCCAGGCTTCCGAATCTGACTGGGACATAGATCCTGAGCCACACAGCTGTGAAGCCTCCGTCGCTTGGTCGCACATCTGTGAAGCCTCGGCCTTTGGGCTACACGTCTGGATTGATGTAAAAACAACAACGTTAATACAGTATGTCTGACTTATGCAAATTCAACAATTAAACAACTAAAACAAAAAACCCAAAAAAACAGAACCTAAATGCAAAAATATTCCCCCCTTGAAAATAAAATGCAAAAATATTCCCCTCTTAAAAATAAAATACACTACTTATTCCCCCCTCGTGACTTTGAAAAAGTCACGCAAAATTAACACAAAGTTAAGCATGTTGCATTCATTATTCCCGCTTGTATTGACCTTTATATATTGATGATATCATAAAATATATGTATATGACAGTGATTCTGGGTCCTACTTTATCAAGCTTTTGGAACAACTAATTTAGTCTTCTAGCGTTACCTTTGAATCTTATGCCCACATTATTTTAATTTACTTTTAGACTAGGTAAACTTATTCAATTGTTCTAATAAGGCCAAATTCATGAGCTAGTCTCACCCCACCGGAAGAGCTCTTCCCAGTTACCCTTTCAGCAGCTGAAGAGAGGTCTGTCCAGGTTGGGTTACCATCATCCAGTCGAAAACCACCTCTAGGAGATGAAAAAAGAGTGTCATGACGGTTTCCTAATCTAGAGAAGATCTCACACCATCAGGATGAAGCACTTCTCTGCAATCCAATCACTGTCAATGCACAACAAATCATCATTACAGAGTGTTAACATCTTTCAACACCAATCACTTGTGAATAATCAATCATTAAAAGAATTAAAAAGAAAATAGAAAATATAGAGTGTAAAAACACATCACATTCAGATAAGACTGTCAGCCATGTTGCCTCCTAATATGAAACTTATCAACCGCTGGTAACAGGAAGCAATGTTCCTGCTGTTCATTTCGTGTATGCAGTCCATGTCCAATGTCCAGATATGAGTCTCTGAGTCCATTTAGGGCAGGAACCCCAGATCAACTGTCCTCTCTCTAATGGACCCCCCTCCATTGTCCTGAGGGGAAGAGAGGCCAGAACCAACCAGTATCTTTGCAGAAAAACATCTAACACAATACAACAAACAATATGTAGACAGTTGTTTCTATTATTGTTTATAAATCAGGCGTGTCCAAATCCTAAATGATCTTATATCGTTACTAATCTAAGTAGTTCAAACCATATGTGAAAGTTATATCAAAACCAACGTGCATACAAAGGTTAGTCAAACAATAGGTGAATATGGTGAATGAAGTGAAAATGGAATATATATGTAATCACACATAGTCATTGAATAGTTTTGCTTACTTAAAATGGGTATACCTCAAATAAACCAACCTCGATTTCCTCATTGTCCAAGTCATCTCTAATAATCAAATGGCACCTGTGTGTGTGTCCCAGGTAAAAACACTCCGGCCCATCTAAGAATCATAGCCTTAGAAACGGTCAGCATCATTGAGCAAAAACAAAACATCGTACATAAAAACAAGACAATTGGCACCACATTATGGAGGTAAACTGAACAACCTACAAATGGACTGGTTTAATTGTTACACCCCAACACTGTTATCAGGTTTTGACATAATAATACTACCGCACTCCCACAGAGTCGTTTAGGGCGGGTTCCTCTATCTCATTTTGTGAGGAGGAAATTTCCCTGGACCATAACGGCCCCCAGCGCTGGTTGACCCCTGGACTTCTGTGGACGAGCGGTAGAGGAGATAACTTCTGATTTAAATGAAACTATCAGATAGGGCCGTATTATGCCCATCAACCATCTTATGCATAGAGACTCATGAGGGGGGTACCAGGGGTTCGGGGCTTCATGTGACGTAACTGAGCTGTTGGTCTGCTATTTGTCCTATAAAGCACCAAAACACTTACACAAACAGTCAAAAGTATAAAACAAATACACAAAGAAAACAAATCAACAGGAAACAAAAAACAAATAACAGACATATATACATAGTTGACCTGATCTTTAACCGTCCTAATGTTCGCATCGCTTTCTTCATTATGTTTCATTATGTCTATTATGTCTATTATTATTATTTTTTTTAAATTATTATTATTAACATCATTATTATTATTACCACTACTATTATAGGGTAAACCCCTACATAACTTTGTATTGCCTCCCTCCTTTGTTAGATCTCCTTATCTAAAGTACTTCCTGCGGCTCTAGTGCTGCCCTGCTTTATCTCTGCTCTCTGTCCCTCTCTCTCTCTAGACCACATTTCTCTCTTTCCCTTCTTTCACTTTCTCTAACTTTTCTTACACTTTCCCTTCTTCTATCAATTCAATTCAATTTTATTTGTATAGCGCCAATTCATAACAGAAGTTATCTCAGGGCACTTTTCAAATGGAGCAGGTCTAGACCAAACTCCTAATAACATTTACAGAGACCCAACAGTACCACCATGAGCAAGCACTTGGCACGGGGGCAAGGAAAAACTGCCTGTTAAAAGGCAGAAACCTTGGACAGACCCTTCGGCTCTAGGTGGGTGGTCATCTGCCTTGACCAGTTGGGGTGAGAGAGAGAGAGAGAGAGAGAGAGAGAGAGAGAGAGAGAGAGAGAGAGAGAGAGAGAGAGAGAGAGAGAGCAAGCAACTACATCAATGCACTAGCACCAATGATGGGGGACAGCGAGCAGCAACAACAGTAACTGTATATAACTGGTAACTGATATTAGCAATGGCAGTCAAGCAGGACCATGGAGGCTCCGCCAGGATCCATGAGAACCTGCGAGACGAGAAAACACAAGAACTCCGGGGAAGAAGTGTTAGTAACATGCATTAATGGGACATGAATGTGTGCACACAGAGAGAGAGAGAGAGAGAGCGAGAGAGAGAGAGAGAGAGAGAGAGCGAGAGACTCAGTGCACCAAGGGAAATCCCCCGATAGTCTAGGCCTATAGCAGCATAACTAAGGGATGGTTCAGGACTCACCTGATCCAGCCCTAACTATAAGCTTTATCAAAGAGGAACGTCTTAAGCCTACTCTTAAATGTGGAGAGGGTGTCTGCCTCCCGAACCACAACTGGAAGCTGGTTCCACTGAAGAGGAGCTTGGTAACTGAAGGCTCTGGCTCCGGTTCTACTTTTAGAAACTATTGGAACCACCAGTAGCCCTGCATTCAGAGAACGCAGTGTTCTAGTGGGGTAGTAGGGTACTATGAGCTCTTTGAGATATGAAGGGGCCTGCCCATGAAGAGCTTTATAGGTGAGGAGGAGGATTTTAAATTCTATTCTAAATTTTACGGGGAGCCAATGCAGAGAAGCTAGTACAGGAGAGATGTGATCTCTTTTCCTAATCTCTATCTCTATCCTTCTGTCTACTTCCCTCTGTCTTTCTAAATAGACCCTTTTTCTGTTTGTACACAATGATGACGTAGAACGTCTGCGCGCGCATTTTGGCAACGGAAGTATGGCGGAGGTAAACAGTTTGTCAAGCTACGCAAGGGGATTGTCAAGTAAAGATCGTGAAAGTTACCTAAACAAGTTAACTTTGACAAATGGTGTCCGACTTCCAGATCCGTGTTTTATTGATAATTGGGTTGAAGACGTTAGAAAGTGGCCAAATATACAGTGGCCGGATATATATACTTAATTTAATAGAGAAACCAAGCGTGTACACCAGAGAGAAATTGCGAGCGTATAAGTCACTGGATGCTTATCATTACGTTGTCTGTGGTCATGTACAGGACGTCAAATACCACGACATAGACTCAGAGTTTTGTGTTTTAAGAGCAGAAATTCTCCCCAGTCAAAGACAAGCACACAATGCTTGTCTTTGTCCCGCTAGGTAAAGCGGGACAGCGTGACTTTACCGCTAGGTAAAGTCACAACATAAAGATATATTTGCAATTCATTACCTAATGACTAAGTTACACAGGTACAATTCATGATTTCATTTTAATATGGTAATATGAAAAACTATTGTCAATAATGGTTAGTTGAGTGTTATCTGTCCCGCTTAGTAAAGTCACAACATTATGATATTTTTGCAAATCCTTACTTAATGATTAACTAAGACAGGTAAAGAGCATAATTTCTCTGAAAGACTGTAGTGACAGCTATACAATCAGTACAAAACTGTTATATCTTTATGTTGTGACTTTACCTAGCGGGACGCATAACTATTAATTAATTATTAATTAACTTCTGGTTGTGGTTATATCTGTTGATACTACCTGAAAGGCCACACATAAACACGTATGCTTGATTAATGTGGGAAAGTTTCACAGTGAATATGTCATAATATTTGGACTGCCAACAAATATATATGAATCTGAATCCGAGCAATTTACATCCATCACTTCTACTGGAAGCAAAAGCTACATGGCCACATGTCTGTCTCCTGGATTGCAAAGAATCCTGTAGAAATGTTCCTATCCCAAAAACAGGAGTTAATACCTTAATAAACAGATACCCGTTCAAATAGTACTGTGGAATGGAGGTTGTGACTAATGGGACATTAAATTCACGTTGTTTTAGTAATTAATGAATGAATTAATAGTATTAATTAATTTTAAGAAACATGTCTGAGTTAATCTGTAATATATGACTTAGGTAAGCATTTATCATTAAATACTCTGTAATTAAGACTGACTTCTGATTAGTTACTGATGGAGTAACCATTCATCCATGGCTGAGTCCTCCATGAGTCTTACATGAGTTCTACATTAACTCAGGATGAACTCAGCATTAGTTAAGTATCAATTAATGCTGATGAGTGTCTACTTAATGTAAAGTGTTACCATGTATTGTATTGTGATAGAAGACCAGATATGGTGTTAGATGTTGGTTATGGAATGTTTTTCCCTGTTTTTTAAAGTTAGATAAAAGTTGATGTTCTGACCATCTACAGTACTACCTATTATAGATCAAACATCCCATTGTGTAAATGTTTTGTGAAAGCACCAATAGTCATCCATATTGAGGTATTGAAACAATGAATTCATCAGCAGCCTTTTCTTTACATTTTATGTTGTTATTGACTGCTGTGTCTATGCACTTTAGTGCAACACGATATTTAAATTGTTATTCTTGAATTCAATGTATGTATCCATAGATAATTTAGACCTAAAATTATTATTGTTTACAACATACATAAACAGTTTGACTCTAATATATTGTACATACTCCTACTTCCCATGTTCTTAATGTTTGATGGCACTTTAAATGGCACCTGAATGGAATGAAACTGTTAGTAACAACATTACAAATAAAAGTGATATTGCACTCTGAAAGTTTGAGATAATCTGGGGGGGGGGGGGGGGAGAGAAAGGACCATTACACACCAGTAGCAGCCAATGCGGGGAGGTTTATTAAAATGCATTGAGTTTTAAGAACAGTAAGCCCAAATACATGTTTTACAAATGTAAAATACCTTTACATGTCATAGGTGTATGTGTAACTCATTTGGGAACAACACACTTACAGAGGTTTGTGAGGGCACCACATACAATAACAACATCATCTAGTATGTTAACCTGCGACACTGGAATAACAGTTTGCATAATCTTAAAGTTTTTCCACCGACCAATAACTCTTTCTACATGGATCCTCACACGAGAAAGTTGTCTAGCTGTGTCCACTTCCTGTGCAGAAAGCTGCTTCTTTCCTTTTGTGAAATGAGGGATACGTAGGGTTGCACCGTAGGCCGCAAGCTCGTCTCTGATGAGAAATCCTCTGTCTGCTAAAACTTCATCCCTAGGCTCCAAAAGTTTGAGGAAACCTGACTCATTAGTGATCTGTTTGTCTGAGACCCTTCCACCCCACCCAGGAGACAGAAATGAAATTGCACCAGCTGGAGTGATGGCGATCAAATATTTAATGGTGTTGTTATGTTTATAGTTTGACCATGTCTGGGCCCTGGCAGTCAGACTACTGGGTCTAGCTATGAAAATCTCTGTGCAATCTATTATGCACCTGCATCTTTTAAAGTTGCGCTTGAATATTTTTGGCATATTTTTCAGTACTGCACCCTTACTTGGCCATTTAATGAGTGACTTGAGGATGAAGGCCATAGCAGGGACCCAGCTCCGCAAAATATTTGATATGGTGGTTTTTGATACCTGAAATCTATAAGCCAAGTCAGTATTACTTAGGCCCAACCTTAATTTCATCAATATAATCAATAGGTGGTCCTCTACTGTAAGTTTGTTGTGAATTCTCTCTACGCTGCCCATTATTTTTGTAATCAGCCACTCAAAGACCACAGAGGTCAGTCCTGTGAGAAAAATCAATTGACTAATGTTGCACTTAACAGTGGTGTAGGAGAATGTAGATTTTTGTAGCTCCCCTTTCAGCTTTACATTTTCTGCTCGTAGTGTGTCGAACTCCTGTTGCAGGTTGACATAGTCCTCCTGAAGTTGACAGTATCTCAGGTTCAGATCATCGTAGTCTATCTTTGGAACTGGGATGTCCTCTTCAGCTTTAATATAGAAAAGTGAAAAATTAGCATGTGCTGCAACCAATGCAAACAAGTTCACGATCCAGGGTTTCTCACACAATTTTACCAATTCATTTTCAAAACATGACAGAAAAGAAGATACATTATTGATCCCAGGGTGAGATTTTTCCTCTGCGTTTGACCCATCCAGGTGCCAGTGTGTACGTCACACAAAGACATACATAGGAATTGGAGCAGTGGGCCTTGCAGGACACCACACACACACACACTCAGACTCTTTCGGTGAGGGTGGGAACCCTGACAATCAATCAGTTAATTGTAAGATGATATATTCATAAATATATTCATACCAGGACAATGATCCATGCTGCATTCTTGTTCTGGAGTTTCAGAAGGAACACGTTGGTTTGCTGCAGTACCAGGTCTGTCATCTCTCCTCCTTTTCCTATGGTACCTACAGTAACAGCAGAAATTTACAGGTAGACTAATCCACATGTCCCAAAACAGCAGCTGTAGCAGGAATTCGTGGTTAGTGACAGGGTTGACAGGTATGGCTTATGCAAGAGACGAAAACAAACAAAACAAAAAACGACTGAGGTTAACTTTAATCCTACCTGTCCATCTTTACACCTGGGGTCTGGCTTTGTTTTGTGTATGTAAACACCGATGGCACAAAATCAGGACTACTACAGTCCAATGACATCTCGCCTGCAAAAATAAAACAAACACGTTTGTTTAGCCTAGCAAGCTACTAGCCAAATCTAACTCCAGTTTATCCAACTTAAGCTGCATTTGATTATTATTCTACATCATACAGACAATCACTAATGTAAACAAGGCTTTCCAGTAAAATCAAAGAGTAGCCTAAGCTAGATAGATAACCTTACCTGATATAAAGTGGGCGCTGCAGACACGAGCATTTTTGATTATGTCCTCATTCCAGTCCACACGTTTAATCGCCTGCAGCCACAGACGCCGTCGGTTGCTCTGAAATGGTCGTGATCCGGTCGGAATCCTATAAAACTTTTTTTGAATAGCGATTCCTACAACCGTATACGCAACAACCAGACATGTTGATGCTGGATACAGTTTGTAAATTCCTACCTAAATTCCTTGCTAAATTCCTTGCTACCTCGTCTTTGTCGATCAGAACTGATGGAAAATAATACCGCTTCCGTTGCCAAAATGCGCGCGCAACTATTTGATGACGTCGGCTGTAAAAGGGTCTATAAATCCTCCTGTTTTAAGAATCACCACTTACTGTCCCCATCTCATTGTGTCATGTCCAACTTTCCTTTCCTCCTTTGTTAACCTTGTAATTCCTTATCATTAATAAAAACAAAAAGATGTTCGTGGTCTGTCTTTGGAAAGGACATGGAGGTCCCCTCCTTCTCTTAAGGTTCTTAGCTCTTAGTAAATAAAGGAAAGAATAAAACAAAGAGTTAATGTCAATTTGAACACCTTCATATTACTGACAAGTTGATGCTTATGAATAATCAGTTTTTACACAACAACACTTTTTATCGCAGTAATGACATCTGTTAACATAGTTATTTATAAATTTAAAAGTCTAGAAAATAACATCAAACCGAATTATTGTACTGGGCTCCATTCTGCCTTCTCCCCT
The DNA here is from genome assembly GCA_030340625.1 of Merluccius polli. Classification (NCBI taxonomy): domain Eukaryota; kingdom Metazoa; phylum Chordata; class Actinopteri; order Gadiformes; family Merlucciidae; genus Merluccius; species Merluccius polli. The sequence goes on along the minus strand of JAOPHQ010003132.1, from coordinate 325,399 downwards.
TGGTGCACGTAACTTCATTCACGCTTATATAGCACACTCGCGCAACGTAATGGCGTCTCGCGAAGTAAATGGACTGGCCAACGCCATTTTCCTTTGTCCCACGAGGGAATTCTTCATGGGCAGTCGTCGGGGGAGGGGGAGGGGGAAAGGTTGGGTTTTAGTCTGGGTGGGGGTAGGGGTGGTCGGGGTGGGGGGTCTTGGCCAGTGGGGGTTTACTGCGTAAACTCCCAAAATGGCTTACAGGGATTTGTAATCTTATCTATGCTCCCTGTGATATTACTATAGCATAGAACTACTCTTATCTAAGTGTGCACACTTTATATCCTAATATTGTGTATATGTCCATCTATGTGTGTGCCCATATGTGGAAGTGCTCCAAATCCACTGGTACTGTTTAGTATATGTCTATAAGTTAGAAAGATGAGTTTACTGTCTCTCCCTACACCTAGCATAGCCATTAGCTTCACGTGGGGCCATACGGCTAATAGCACAGGAATGCTACCCTCCCCCTCTGAAGAACAAAGGCCCATAAACAGTCCCCACGTGGTGGCCTATCTTCAGTCACATGTACCCTATTCTGCAGACAAAACCAAGATGCACCGTAGCAAAGCTAGCAAGCATTAGCACATGCAGGGTTAGTCACACAAAAGGTATTGTTTCATGCAAGTTAGCTTAGCTCTTTGAGAATGCTATGTTAGCAGCAATCTGTACCCAATCGCCCTCTTTCCGCCAACTCCGAATTCAACACGGTATCATACTGGGCCACAAACCCTTAACCAATTTAACAAGATATAACAATTTTAGGGCGAAAAACCCTACGGCCTCAAACCGATTATAAAACATTAATGGGGCCTCAAACCCGCCTCTTTTTTGTCTTTTGTGTTTGTTTTTTTTTTGTTTTTTGTTTTTTAAAACTATTTTCGGGCCTCAAACCCGGCTATTAAAACTAATCCGGCCTCAAACCGATTATAATACTAAATGGGCCTCAAACCCGGACACTTATACATTACTGGCCATTTGTTACTTCTTAATTGCCGTAAAATGACGACATAATATCATTTAACTAATTCCAAAAGAGTTATAAGCGCCTGTTCATTTTGCTTCGGCTTAACTGTAGCGACTATGGACCGGGGAAACAGGGCTTTGCAACAACGCACACTAGCCACCTCTGTTACCTAATATCACTATAGCTAACTATTTGCAGTTTCAGCCGCTAGCAACAGGTACTGCTTACCTTGGTTTTTAGGCGCCTTGTAACAGAGGTGGCGAGTGGGTACGCCGTCGCGTGGGCAAAGTTCCCAAGTTCCAGACTAAGCCTTTTTCCTCTCTGACTCACGTCGGGGAGTCACCAGATTTGTGGTGTGTTCTGAGGAAGAAGGCTGCCGACACAGGAAACGCTTTAACTCACTTTATTTGTTTATCTTTAGTTATAGTAATCTACGTAACAATGGAGGGGTATAGTAAAAGTCACGCGTGGAGAGCTCCTTAGCTTTGCATCTGTCCGGATGCGCTGCCTCGGGGTCTCTGCCCCCCCCCCCCGGATGTGTTGCCCGGGCAGGCGTGGCCTCTATGACGCATAATGGCTAGCGTTGAGCGCCCGCCCCCAGTGTATTATGTATGCCGCCACCTAGTGTTGAGGTGCAGTTAATACAACTTGTATATTTATTTCTACTCCTTTGTGGCTATGTGTAGATATTACAGCCTGCTGATACATATGTTATTATTTATTCTCAACATTCCATAACTACTATGTCCAATATTGTTATTGTACTGAAGGCCTATCTGGCGTAATAAGTGTAAATGTATCATACATTATTATTAATACTACTACTAATAATTAATAAAACTAATTCTGTGTGTCGGTTATAATGGAGCCTTGTTTCATCCTGCGAACTGGTTTAGTCTCCTCTAAAACCATGTCCGTTTCGAGACTAGACTAACATGCACAAAATACGCCCTCTAGTGTCTGATGTGAATTTCTCTGAAGACACAGCAACTGAGATCAAGGTAAAACGCAGCTGCAGGTTAAACCACAGGTACATACGACACAGCAATGGAGCTTAAGACGTCACGTGACTTCTTGCGTCACCGACGAGTTTAAAACCGTGTTAAACTCTAAAAAGTGGCTAAGTTAGCGACAGAGCAATTGCCCCATTGTGTTTAGTGTTGTTTATTGTTATGTTGTGCTGTAGCCTATAGACAAAGTCGGTTATAAACGACAACGATTTGTGGCCGTGTTTGATCGGGAGGGTGTTTTTATTTTGAAAATTGACCGGATGCTCTATGGCTTTTACTATTTCACTTCCTGCCCGGTCGATCTGCTCTGTTGAAATTGACGCGGTTCAGCAACGCCTCGCGTCAAAAATAGAAGTGCTACGGAATGACAGCGCTGCGGCTCTCCTGGGACGCTGCTGACGCTCCGCGGTGCGCCCGGTGGAAATGCTTTCATTAATTAGAGTGGCAGCGATCAGCACCGGTGACCGCGGCGCAGCCGTTCGGCGGCGTTTACGTCCCCGGTGGAAATCAGGCAGGTGATGATATCGTGCTTTTGTGTACATAAACAAAGATACCCATACACCTTCTCTTTCTTCTACTTTCAGAGTCCACTCACAGCCATGGACCACTCGGCTATTAAAGACAACCGTATGAGTGCTGGAAATCCTTGGAAACGCTGTAATTGTATTGATACATTCAAGGTTTTCAAGTTATTGGATTCTGAATAAAGTGCTTGAAACTGTTTGAAATTGTAATTGCATTACTTTCATGGTGACACAATTAGAAACAGTGTTTCATCCTAATTGGTCTCCCTAGGCTCTCACTAAACATAATTATGGTCATTTATAGCAAAATAGCATCTGATTTGATGAAGTAAAATAATCAGTTTGTACACAAACACTGAAATACATTGCTGCATGTTTTAAAATCACATTCAAGCTATTTCCAAACATTTAAAAAGTGCATTTTTAAGCTTCTGACTGAAGTCATATTTGTCTTCATTTAATCAGAAGCATGAAAATATACCTTGAAAGTGCTTCAATGTGCAGCATGATATAAACTGTGACACTGAAAAAATGCAAGTGCACACATGTCATAGTTTAGCCAGTGTTGGGGAGCCAGCTGACGAGCCACTCAACCTCTCGTCTGAATGTGTGTTCCTCACACCTGTGGAGGCTCAGAGGGTGAACCTTCAACCAGCACCAGCATTCCTCCACCCGATCCACCACAAGAGGTTCGTGGGCCAAAGCCAGAGCGTCGGAGACGGAAGAGGCATGCCGGTGATGAGGATGCTTATCAAAAGCTCCTCAAAATGGAGACCGAGAGGGCAGTCAAACAATTTGAACTGGCCAATGAACAAATAAAGCTGACGCAAAGAAACAGAACTGAAAATAAAGCTGTTAGAAAACAGCTCACTTCTGACCTCTGAGCTGGGTTAGGTCCTGTTTTAGTTAGTGGCCACATTATTTGAAATGTCTGTTTTGTTGGAATTAAAGTTTGTTTGGAGCCTGCATTCCTGTTTTCTTCCTCTGATGTTTTGGTGCAAGTTACAATGTTTGAAACTAGAATTTGAGAAATAGGTCTGAAATTGTTACTCTTATTTACAGCAGTTTCAGAGAGTGAGGTCAAATCTTTTACTATGCTTTACATGTCTTACAATTAGGCTGCTTTATTATTTTTTGATATATATATTTTTAATATTTATTATTTGTGCAGACCACGATAATGGTCTGCACAAACTCTGCACAAACTTTGCAACAACATCAAGACTGTGAAAAGTTGCATCAAAAACAATCTGCGTGTTGATGGAATGTAATTTTTTTCTATTGACGAACACGTCCTCATCTTTTGATGGCGCAATTATTTTTTATGTGCGTCCCGTCAGTAGCTAGCCTGGCTCCGCCCACCTATTGCTAGACCTTAAAGGAACACGCCACCCCCAGGTGAAATTGGGTCACTCCCCGCAGTCCCTAGAGTTGGATGAGTGAGCCAAAGCGTTTTGTAGCCGACCCAGCCATTGTCCTAATCTAGAAACGCCGCGGTTAGCTTTAGCTTAGCGTAGTCGCTGTATTCCAGAGTGTCCAGCTAGCATATCGTTGCAAAAGTGAATCAAATAACTCAAGATTTGTTATAATTATTTCTCGTAACCTGTACACTCACATCGAGTACAAATATCAATGCAAATTTACACAAAGGAATTTACTAGACCAATTTAGATTTGGAACTATTTTCGGGCATAGCACCGGCAAAGCACCGGCAAAGCACCGCTGCCAGGCGGCGATATTGTTTTTCCCACTATGGCCACGCCAAGCACCGCCCCACCCTGCTCCTGATTGGTTGAGCTGTGCTCTCGACTCTAAGATTGTTTACTGCGCCGAAAAGGGGGGGTAAAGGAGACGGATTCTAGGGGCCCATGATTGAGGGGGGCCCAGAGAGGCCCCTAATGTTGATGAAATTAAACCCCCCCCCCCCCCGCTCAACAGAAATCCTCCGGTAGCACCCCCCCCCCCCCCCCCCCCCCCCCCCGCTCTACAATCCTCCGGTAGCACCCCCCCCCCCCCGCAACTGAAATCCTCCGGTAGGACCCCACCCCCCCCACCCACCCCCGCTCAACAATCCTCCGGTAGCACCCCCCACCACCCCCCCCCCCCCCCCCGCTCAAGAATCACGCAGCATTAATTGTAAAAATTCTTTTCATGGGGCACAAAATCCCTAGCGGCGCCCCTGCCTAACCCTAATCGTAACTACATCTTCAAAACTTGTAAACTGAGCGGTCGTTGAGATTAAACAATCTTCTAGCTTGCTGGGCGCAGTAGAATCAATCAGGATAGAGTCGAGAACACAGCTCAACCAATCAGGAGCAGCGTGGGGCGGTGCTTGGCGTGGCCATAGTGGGATTCGTAATTTCGCTGCCAGGCGCAAGGACACCAGGGGGGTATACTACAAAGCTCGCTGAACATATCCAGGCTTTCTTGGGAAAACCTCGATTGCTAAATATGAAACTCGCAATCAGAGTTAAACGGTTCCACGAAGCTCACTTAAAGGTAAATTTGTCAAGCCAGGTTTTCCGCTTTAGGTTCAATGCGCGTTCACATAAAAAGGGCGTAACCCAACGTCATTCACGTCACAGTTACACTGGTTCCAATTTATTTTCAAATGTATTCACTTTAATTACCCCCCTTATCTTAAACAGTATTTTTTGCAACTTACCTCTACTTATCAAACCAGACACTCTGTTCACCCCTACTTTTCCGTTCCATATACCAGAAAAACAACCGGTAGAAAAGCATTTATGTTCAGAGCACCAAATGACTGGAATCACCTACCCATGTGTATCAGATCTTCTCCATCTCTTAATTGCTTTAATTATGCCCTGTCTTCACATCTTGAAATTACTTGTTCATGCTTTCATTGAATCTGTCTCCACATTTCGCTAAGTACCTGTCCAAACCCGGTTGCAACTTGTCTGATTGATTTTGTATGTCTGTCCAGATTTTGTCTTTGTTTTGTCTTTTTTTTTTTTTTTTTTTTGTTTGTTTGTTTTTTGTTGTTGTTTGTTTGTGTGTGTATGTACCTTATTTTATTGTATTGTTCTGTATCCTTTCATTGTACTGTGATGAGTTGTGTTTTATGTTGATGTGAGGTGCGCAGGACCCCCTCGAAAACGAGTTGCGACAACTCAAGGGGTTTATCCTGCTGATAATAAACAACTTAAACAACATTCACCGTGACGCAATGGATCCGACGGAGCGAACACGGGCTGTGTATGTCACTCAGGAGGAGCAAGTAGTGATTATGAACTCATACGAGGAGTTTAAAAAGCAAATAACGGCAAGGGGCGATACAGTTGCCCATGCTGGCAAAAAACAGCAGATTCTGTGAATGCGTAAGAATTGTTCGCCATTAATCCCAATCAGTGGCGTCAGTTTGGTTTTAGAAGTGGTGGGGACAATAACCATAAGCTTGAGTGTGGTTTGAAAAGTGCTGGGGACCCTTATGTAAGCTATTCATCCATTCAACGCTGCATTACAATATGATCTACATTCGGCGCGATTGTCAACGGGGGGCGCGATTGTCAACGGGAGCACCGGACCTGCCAGCCGCGGACCCAGCACCGGACCCGCGGACCCGGCCGCGGACTCAGCCGCAGACCCGAGTCCACACACAGCCCGTGTGCATGCTGTGAGGATGTCATCGTGCGCCTATCGCATGATTTAGACTTGACGGTTTCGGCAGACAACCCGTTCTCATCCCATCTCGTAATATACCGACGATTTGTCACGCCCGGGGGGGGGGGGGTGTTCGTGATTGTCAACCGGGGGGGGGGGGGCGTGATTGTCAACGGGGGGGGGGGGGACCGCGGACCGATGACGGGGTTGCGCGATCGTAACCACTGACGGCGGGGGGGGGGGGGGGGGGAATAAAAAAATAAAAAAGGTGCCGGATCCACCGTTGGAAGTGCCGGATCCGACGTCAGCGTGTTCCGGCCCAAATTAAGCCCTGGATACTGACGCCAAAGGTTCCCTCCCGCGTCTGTGTGAAACGATCTGGGTTCTCATAAACCCGTTCGCGGTGGTAAGAGACGAGCAGAGTCTACAGCGTCCGCTCGCAGAGCAGAGTCTACAGCGTCCGCAGTCTACTGTGAAACAATTCACTCCAAAAAGGGTTATGGTTAGGGTTAGGGTTATGGTTAGGGTTAGCGTAATCTATCACCGTGACCGGGTTATTATTGGAGTGAATGGACGCTTTAGACTCTGCTCTGCGAGCGGACGCTGTAGTTGAGATGAGAACGGGCTGCGGTTGAGTAGGCTATGTGGGGATTTTTTCGGTCGCAATTGGGTTTCACATTTTTAAAAGTGGTGGGGACAAAATTTAAATTATAAATAGTGGTGGGGACATGTCCCCCCCGTAATCGACGCCTATGATCCCAATACTCTATTGGGATTAATGGCGAACAATTCTTACGCATATGATTGCAAAATGCAAAAGCAACCTCCAACTTGCTTTTTTGTGTAATTTAGGGAATTCCTTTCAAATACATCCTATATGTAAGAAACGTATTGCATGTGCTGGATGGTAGCGACGGCGGTGTGGTGGATTAGGATGTGAGCTGACGCAGCGACCGGGGTTCATATGTTGCCTGTCCATCATCCTGCCTTTTACCCTCATCTAGATTACCAAACTGGATAATTCCATAACATTAATGAATAAATATTCCATATGACATATAACTTTTTTTAAATAAACTACACATACCCACTTCACTTGGGAATCGAACCCTGCACGCAGAATCTGAAGACTGACGCGCTACCGCCACTCTACCGCTCATTCACGTATACAGGTGTTTTCTTTTATCTGCAAGTTGATAACATGCAACTTGACAGTTTGTGTTGGCAAAAAGTTGGGAAACACCACGAACATATTTAGCAGTGTATTTAGGGCAGCTACAACCTTGCGTATCACAAGGCACCTTTTTGATATGTTCGGCATCACCAACTGTATGCAAATATGTACCCGTGGCAACAAATCGCAGTGAAACACAGACACACTGCGCACGGCTTCTTTTTGTAGCATTGCCTTCATAAGGTCCAACAAGGACGACCAAATACCCTCTGATGAGAACCTGTATCTCTCATAAAGGGATCGGATCTGTCCCGAAAGCGGCGCTCAGCTTTAAGAAGCCGAACTAATCGGAAAGTCTGAGCTGAAAACCTCCTCCCGACCAGGTTTGGTTGCCAGCATAAGTTACCATGGTGATATAGCGACGCTAAAAAAGAGCGACTATCGTAGGCCAGCTAACCCAGGCTTTGAGCGCAACATACCTCGCTAACCCACTAATCGAGCTTCGTAGTATACCCCCCAGGCAGCACCTGAAAACCCTCAACTTCCGTCAATACACCGGCGTGACTACACAGTTCTCTGCTATGGTTCTCTGCTACTGGTGTCCTTGCGCCTGGCAGCGGTGCTTTGCCGGTGCTATGCCCGAAAATAGTTCCAAATCTAAATTGGTCTAGTAAATTCCTTTGTGTAAATTTGCATTGATATTTGTACTCGATGTGAGTGTACAGGTTACGAGAAATAATTATAACAAATCTTGAGTTATTTGATTCACTTTTGCAACGATATGCTAGCTGGACACTCTGGAATACAGCGACTACGCTAAGCTAAAGCTAACCGCGGCGTTTCTAGATTAGGACAATGGCTGGGTCGGCTACAAAACGCTTTGGCTCACTCATCCAACTCTAGGGACTGCGGGGAGTGACCCAATTTCACCTGGGGGTGGCGTGTTCCTTTAAGTATGAATGAAATGAGTACCAAGGTCTAGTTAGGACTAGGCTAGTCAGCAGCACCGACCACACCGGCATACCTGCATGCCATGAAGTTGGCTTTGATCCGTGTAGTTGTTGATTGTCCAAAGGAAACCGGATACACTGTTATGATATTAATGGTATTAATTATTTCAGCCTTAACCAACTTTGAACTGAGCTCTGTCAGCTCTTCTAGCCTGTATGTAAATATAGCATCATTGTGGAATCGTGTGTGTTTGTGTGTGTGTATATGTGTATTTACATATGTAGGCCTATATATATATATATATATATATATATATATATATATATATATATATATATATATATATATATACCTCTTCTGATTTACTGAGTTGTGACACCAACAAAAGACAGTTAAACGGACAACATATATTAGAGAAACATTCAATCAATGATTCAAGTCAGGTGATCACAGCTGGCAATCAGAGCTGATGCGTAACACGTGTGACCACAGGCAGCGGAAGAGTATAAAGTTAGCGGAACAACAAGTGTGAAGCTGTGCAGTAACTGTATTGTTGGCTTCATTTCGTGGCGGTCCACAAACCCAGTGCTATGGCCATGCAGTGGGTAGGAATTGCGTGCGTCGTCGTGGCGCTTCGGATGACCGAAGGTGAAGTATCTCTAAGTATATGAAGACCATGCAAGCTCTGTGTGTCTTCACGTGTCTGCCAGTGATTCATACACTCGGCAGTGTTGGCCTGACGACCTAATGTGTGAAACTGTGTTGTTTTCAGTCTCTTCTGCCGCACTTGAAGGCACCGAAGACGACGTCGGCTTGAGAAGTAAGGATGGAGAAATGTAGTTTGTTTTTTTGTTTTCTGAAATGGTGGGCCTACGTCAGGGGTGAACACCTGATGTCAACTTTGGGGGGGAATTGCATGACATTTTCTCAAAGAGCAATTCCTGAGGGGAAAACCAACTGTATGGTAATGCTGTAACGCATAGCCTACGTTGTAATGTGTTAAATGTATGTAGAGGAACCATCATTACTACTACTGGCTACTTGATGGGTAGTTAACTGAAGGGTTGTCCCAACTTGTTCAAATCATTATAATGCTGCTAATATTAATGATCGTTACAGCAGTGTTCCTCATCGGTCAGGTATTTGTATTTACAACTAGCAATACTAAGAAAGGCCAGTAGGTGGCAATGTTACTGTACACCAGCGGTGTCCAAAGTACGGCCCGGGGGCCAATCACGGCCCGCGATCAGATTTCATGGGGCCCGAAGCTTCATTTTTATAATATATTATTTATGGCCTGCTAGGATTGTCAGATGCTGTATGACTAAAGATTTGGCTTTTTTGGTTGACATAACGAAGCATTTGAACCGACATAACTGCTGCTGTTATATATCTGTAGATGTGACACAAAATGACTTTCTGAATGATTTTGTTAAAGAGAAGAGCAAGTCATGTTTAAAATGAACATGAGGTTCAGATTTGTATCAACTTCATGCAAGTTTAATGTGTTCCATACAATTTATTCTGTTATCTGACTCCAGATGTGAAAGGAAGAACTGGTTTGTAGATTTGTTCACGCCTGATTGGTTTAGATTTGGTTACATTGTCATTTAAAAGATAATTGTGACAATGAAAATAAAATTGTTACATTGTAACTTTTATTGGTGTAAAAAGTTAGTATTGGCCCCCGGGCATCTTCACATTGTCAAATCTGGCCCTCTTTAAAAAAAAGTTTGGACACCCCTGCTGTACACTGTATGTATGGGTGCAGTTTTCCTAAATCCAATGAGCATGGCGTGAGCTCACCTCAAACAGTGACAACCATCACAAAGTTGGTCTCAGTATTGAATTGACCGTTTTTATTTTACTTTTTCTGATGCATTGATGTATTCATCAAATATGTGCCACTGGCCTGAGTCTACGACAATAGCTTTACAAGAACCAAAAAGCTCAAAAAGCACGGTTCTAAAAGTGAAAGAACTACTTCAATGAATAACCCAAATGACTCAACCAAAACATCCGTCAGTATATTTTTCAGTCAGTGTCTCAACTCTTCAAACAGCTATGGACAAGTATGTCACACAAAGTATGTAGTTTTAAATGATTAGTAAGTGTACTAAAGTTGCTGTTGCTGTAGCCGCAAACGTCAGCTAACCGCTAGCTAACATAAAGAGTGACCTGTAATTCAATGCAGCCAAATGTCCACCATATCCTTTGAACTACTTACTGGAGTCAGCCACCAACGACACTGTCAGGTTCCCACACACACACTGTGCTGATTTTAAAACACTTTAAAAACGCACTGTTAAGTGTCTATAATGAGCACAAGTGCTTTCATTGCGTATTATTTAAATTACTTGGTTATATTTACAGTGATGCATTTGGGGGGGGGGGGGGGGGGACAAATCACATTTTTCCCAGGATAGGGGGGGGGGGGGGGTCGTGTCCCCCCCCCCTGGGATTTCCTCCCGTGGCCTACATGCGTGTGCAAAAATACATGTTTAAAGTAGCCTTGTGCAATGTTGGGATTTAATGGGCTAATGCCAACAATGTTGTTCGTTTCATATGCACTAATGAATCGGGCGTTTGAGAACTACTGTGCATGTTTGACAATGTAGGCCTATTGTAAAATTTGCTTTTGTAGTATAAATGTGGTTTGTTTCAGCCGGATGCAACACGCCTATATCCGCGGTGATGACAAAATCCCCCTTTCTGCCTCCTAATAACGTTGCTATGAACAAGCTTGTTCTCCTGCTGAAGGGTTGAACTCTGCTGCGGCCACATGGCGGCGCTCAGCTGTTCTAGTCGCTCCGGCGGTGCATCGTTCAACTGTCAAACGATTCAGTCTTTTACAGTCAAACTATGGGCCGCCTTATTATATTTACTTATGGCTAAACTTTCATTAGGCATACTGAGTTTGCACGAACGGCTGCTCACGCCAACTGGTTTCTCACTTGACAGAAGATTTATTTCGGTGTCATTGTCCTTTGCGTGGGTAGCAGCGCTAGTCCACGGTTGGGAACTCGCGTCTGCTGATTTATTTGTTTTTTCATGGATGGGATTTTAATTGTTAACCATTTTCGTATTGCAATGTTACGATAACTTTTTTCTTTTAACCAACAGTAAGACGCAGCTATGACAACAGCACGCTGCACGACAACGCCACGCTGGCGTCCTCCGACAACGCCACGCTGGGTAAGATGGTTCAAGTTTCGTTGACTGTCTTGCATTTGAAAATTATGTTTAGACGATGTTAACTTTTTTTCTTTTAACCAACAGTAAGCCGAGGCTACGGCGGCTACGCCACGCCGGGGGCCGCCGCCGCCGCCGCCGACAGCACGCTGCACAACGCCACGCCGGGGGCCGCCGCCGCCGCCGACAACGCCACGCTGGGTAAGATGGTTCAAGTTTCGTTGACTGTCTTGCATTTGAAAATTATGTTTAGACGATGTTAACTTTTTTTCTTTTAACCAACAGTAAGCCGAGGCTACGGCGGCTACGCCACGCCGGGGGCCGCCGCCGCCGCCGACAGCACGCTGCACAACGCCACGCCGGGGGCCGCCGCCGCCGACAACGCCACGCTGGGTAAGATGGTTCAAGTTTCGTTGACTGTCTTGCATTTGAAAATTATGTTTAGACGATGTTAACTTTTTTTCTTTTAACCAACAGTAAGCCGAGGCTACGGCGGCTACGCCACGCCGGGGGCCGCCGCCGCCGACAGCACGCTGCACAACGCCACGCCGGGGGCCGCTGCCGCCGCCGACAACGCCACGCTGGGTAAGATGGTTCAAGTTTCGTTGACTGTCTTGCATTTGAAAATTATGTTTAGACGATGTTAACTTTTTTCTTTTAACCAACAGTAAGCCACGGCTACGGCCACGGCTACGCCATGCCGGGGGCCGCCGCCGCCGCCGACAGCACGCTGCACAACGCCACGCCGGGGGCCGCCGCCGCCGCCGACAACGCCACGCTGGGTAAGATGGTTCAAGTTTCGTTGACTGTCTTGCATTTGAAAATTATGTTTAGACGATGTTAACTTTTTTTCTTTTAACCAACAGTAAGCCGAGGCTACGGCTACGGCCACGGCTACGCCATGCCGGGGGCCGCCGCCGCCGACAGCACGCTGCACAACGCCACGCCGGGGGCCGCCGCCGCCGACAACGCCACGCTGGGTAAGATGGTTCAAGTTTCGTTGACTGTCTTGCATTTGAAAATTATGTTTAGACGATGTTAACTTTTTTTCTTTTAACCAACAGTAAGCCGAGGCTACGCCACGCCGGGGGCCGCCGCCGCCGCCGACAGCACGCTGCACAACGCCACGCCGGGGGCCGCCGCCGCCGCCGACAACGCCACGCTGGGTAAGATGGTTCAAGTTTCGTTGACTGTCTTGCATTTGAAAATTATGTGTAGACGATGTTAACTTTTTTCTTTTAACCAACAGTAAGCCGAGGCTACGCCACGCCGGGGGCCGCCGCCGACAGCACGCTGCACAACGCCACGCCGGGGGCCGCCGCCGCCGCCGACAACGCCACGCTGGGTAAGATGGTTCAAGTTTCGTTGACTGTCTTGCATTTGAAAATTATGTGTAGACGATGTTAACTTTTTTCTTTTAACCAACAGTAAGCCGAGGCTACGCCACGCCGGGGGCCGCCGCCGACAGCACGCTGCACAACGCCACGCCGGGGGCCGCCGCCGCCGCCGACAACGCCACGCTGGGTAAGATGGTTCAAGTTTCGTTGACTGTCTTGCATTTGAAAATTATGTGTAGACGATGTTAACTTTTTTCTTTTAACCAACAGTAAGCCGAGGCTACGGCTACGCCACGCCGGGGGCCGCCGCCGCCGACAACGCCACGCCAGGGGCCGCCGCCGCCGACAACGCCACGCTGGCCGCCTCTGACAACGCCACGCTGGGTAAGATGGTTCAAGTTTCGTTGACTGTCTTGCATTTGAAAATTATGTTTAGACGATGTTAACTTTTTTCTTTTAACCAACAGTAAGCCGAGGCTACGGCTACGCCATGCCGGGGGCTGCCGCCGCCGCCGACAGCACGCTGCACAACGCCACGCCGGGGGCCGCTGCCGCCGCCGACAACGCCACGCTGGGTAAGATGGTTCAAGTTTCGTTGACTGTCTTGCATTTGAAAATTATGTTTAGACGATGTTAACTTTTTTTCTTTTAACCAACAGTAAGCCGAGGCTACGGCGGCTACGCCACGCCGGGGGCCGCCGCCGCCGCTGACAGCACGCTGCACAACGCCACGCCGGGGGCCGCCGCCGCCGACAACGCCACGCTGGCCGCCTCTGACATCGCCACGCTGGGTAAGATGGTTCAAGTTTCGTTGACTGTCTTGCATTTGAAAATTATGTTTAGACGATGTTAACTTTTTTCTTTTAACCAACAGTAAGCCGAGGCCACGGCTACGCCATGCCGGGGGCCGCCGCCGACAGCACGCTGCACAACGCCACGCCGGGGGCCGCCGCCGCCGCCGACAACGCCACGCTGGGTAAGATGGTTCAAGTTTCGTTGACTGTCTTGCATTTGAAAATTATGTGTAGACGATGTTAACTTTTTTCTTTTAACCAACAGTAAGCCGAGGCTACGGCCACGGCTACGGCTACGCCACGCCGGGGGCCGCCGCCGCCGACAACGCCACGCCAGGGGCCGCCGCCGCCGACAACGCCACGCTGGCCGCCTCTGACAACGCCACGCTGGGTAAGATGGTTCAAGTTTCGTTGACTGTCTTGCATTTGAAAATTATGTTTAGACGATGTTAACTTTTTTCTTTTAACCAACAGTAAGCCGAGGCTACGGCTACGCCATGCCGGGGGCCGCCGCCGCCGCCGCCGACGGCACGCTGCACAACGCCACGCCGGGGGCCGCCGCCGCCGACAACGCCACGCTGGGTAAGATGGTTCAAGTTTCGTTGACTGTCTTGCATTTGAAAATTATGTTTAGACGATGTTAACTTTTTTTCTTTTAACCAACAGTAAGCCGAGGCTACGGCGGCTACGCCACGCCGGGGGCCGCCGCCCGCCGACAGCACGCTGCACAACGCCACGCCGGGGGCCGCCACCCGCCGACAACGCCACGCTGGCCGCCTCCGACAACGCCACGCTGGCCGCCTCCGACATCGCCACGCTGGGTAAGATGGTTCAAGTTTCGTTGACTGTCTTGCATTTGAAAATTATGTGTAGACGATGTTAACTTTTTTCTTTTAACCAACAGTAAGCCGAGGCTACGGCCACGGCTACGCCATGCCGGGGGCCGCCGCCGACAGCACGCTGCACAACGCCACGCCGGGGGCCGCCGCCGCCGCCGACAACGCCACGCTGGGTAAGATGGTTCAAGTTTCGTTGACTGTCTTGCATTTGAAAATTATGTGTAGACGATGTTAACTTTTTTCTTTTAACCAACAGTAAGCCGAGGCTACGGCCACGGCTACGGCTACGCCACGCCGGGGGCCACCGCCGCCGACAACGCCACGCTGGCCGCCTCCGACAACGCCACGCTGGGTAAGATGGTTCAAGTTTCGTTGACTGTCTTGCATTTGAAAATTATGTTTAGACGATGTTAACTTTTTTCTTTTAACCAACAGTAAGCCGAGGCTACGGCTACGCCATGCCGGGGGCTGCCGCCGCCGCCGACAGCACGCTGCACAACGCCACGCCGGGGGCCGCTGCCGCCGCCGACAACGCCACGCTGGGTAAGATGGTTCAAGTTTCGTTGACTGTCTTGCATTTGAAAATTATGTTTAGACGATGTTAACTTTTTTTCTTTTAACCAACAGTAAGCCGAGGCTACGGCGGCTACGCCACGCCGGGGGCCGCCGCCGCCGCTGACAGCACGCTGCACAACGCCACGCCGGGGGCCGCCGCCGCCGACAACGCCACGCTGGCCGCCTCTGACATCGCCACGCTGGGTAAGATGGTTCAAGTTTCGTTGACTGTCTTGCATTTGAAAATTATGTTTAGACGATGTTAACTTTTTTCTTTTAACCAACAGTAAGCCGAGGCCACGGCTACGCCATGCCGGGGGCCGCCGCCGACAGCACGCTGCACAACGCCACGCCGGGGGCCGCCGCCGCCGCCGACAACGCCACGCTGGGTAAGATGGTTCAAGTTTCGTTGACTGTCTTGCATTTGAAAATTATGTGTAGACGATGTTAACTTTTTTCTTTTAACCAACAGTAAGCCGAGGCTACGGCCACGGCTACGGCTACGCCACGCCGGGGGCCGCCGCCGCCGACAACGCCACGCCAGGGGCCGCCGCCGCCGACAACGCCACGCTGGCCGCCTCTGACAACGCCACGCTGGGTAAGATGGTTCAAGTTTCGTTGACTGTCTTGCATTTGAAAATTATGTTTAGACGATGTTAACTTTTTTCTTTTAACCAACAGTAAGCCGAGGCTACGGCTACGCCATGCCGGGGGCCGCCGCCGCCGCCGCCGACGGCACGCTGCACAACGCCACGCCGGGGGCCGCCGCCGCCGACAACGCCACGCTGGGTAAGATGGTTCAAGTTTCGTTGACTGTCTTGCATTTGAAAATTATGTTTAGACGATGTTAACTTTTTTTCTTTTAACCAACAGTAAGCCGAGGCTACGGCGGCTACGCCACGCCGGGGGCCGCCGCCCGCCGACAGCACGCTGCACAACGCCACGCCGGGGGCCGCCACCCGCCGACAACGCCACGCTGGCCGCCTCCGACAACGCCACGCTGGCCGCCTCCGACATCGCCACGCTGGGTAAGATGGTTCAAGTTTCGTTGACTGTCTTGCATTTGAAAATTATGTGTAGACGATGTTAACTTTTTTCTTTTAACCAACAGTAAGCCGAGGCTACGGCCACGGCTACGCCATGCCGGGGGCCGCCGCCGACAGCACGCTGCACAACGCCACGCCGGGGGCCGCCGCCGCCGCCGACAACGCCACGCTGGGTAAGATGGTTCAAGTTTCGTTGACTGTCTTGCATTTGAAAATTATGTGTAGACGATGTTAACTTTTTTCTTTTAACCAACAGTAAGCCGAGGCTACGGCCACGGCTACGGCTACGCCACGCCGGGGGCCACCGCCGCCGACAACGCCACGCTGGCCGCCTCCGACAACGCCACGCTGGGTAAGATGGTTCAAGTTTCGTTGACTGTCTTGCATTTGAAAATTATGTGTAGACGATGTTAACTTTTTTTCTTTTAACCAACAGTAAGCCGAGGCTACGGCGGCTACGCCATGCCGGGGGCCGCCGCCGACGCCGCCAGCACGCTGCACAACGCCACGCCGGGGGCCGCCGACAACGCCACGCCGGGGGCCGCCGCCGCCGCCGACAGCACGCTGCACAACGCCACGCCGGGGGCCGCCGCCGCCGACAACGCCACGCTGGCCGCCTCCGACAACGCCACGCTGGCCGCCTCTGACATCGCCACGCTGGGTAAGATGGTTCAAGTTTCGTTGACTGTCTTGCATTTGAAAATTATGTGTAGACGATGTTAACTTTTTTCTTTTGACTAACAGTAAGCCGAGGCTACGGCTACGCCATGCCGGGGGCCGCCGCCGCCGACAGCACGCTGCACAACGCCACGCCGGGGGCCGCCGCCGCCGCCGACAACGCCACGCTGGGTAAGATGGTTCAAGTTTCGTTGACTGTCTTGCATTTGAAAATTATGTTTAGACGATGTTAACTTTTTTTCTTTTAACCAACAGTAAGCCGAGGCTACGCCATGCCGGGGGCCGCCGCCGCCGCCGACAGCACGCTGCACAACGCCACGCCGGGGGCCGCCGCCGCCGACAACGCCACGCTGGCCGCCTCCGACAACGCCACGCTGGCCGCCTCTGACATCGCCACGCTGGGTAAGATGGTTCAAGTTTCGTTGACTGTCTTGCATTTGAAAATTATGTGTAGACGATGTTAACTTTTTTCTTTTAACCAACAGTAAGCCGAGGCTACGGCGGCTACGCCATGCCGGGGGCCGCCGCCGCCGCCGACAGCACGCTGCACAACGCCACGCCGGGGGCCGCCGCCGCCGACAACTTCACGCCAGGGGCCGCCGCCGCCGACAACGCCACGCTGGCCGCCTCTGACAACGCCACGCTGGGTAAGATGGTTCAAGTTTCGTTGACTGTCTTGCATTTGAAAATTATGTTTAGACGATGTTAACTTTTTTCTTTTAACCAACAGTAAGCCGAGGCTACGGCTACGCCATGCCGGGGGCCGCCGCCGCCGACAGCACGCTGCACAACGCCACGCCGGGGGCCGCCGCCGCCGACAACGCCACGCTGGGTAAGATGGTTCAAGTTTCGTTGACTGTCTTGCATTTGAAAATTATGTTTAGACGATGTTAACTTTTTTTTCTTTTAACCAACAGTAAGCCGAGGCTACGGCGGCTACGCCACGCCGGGGGCCGCCGCCGCCGCCGACAGCACGCTGCACAACGCCACGCCGGGGGCCGCCGCCGCCGACAACGCCACGCTGGCCGCCTCTGACATCGCCACGCTGGGTAAGATGGTTCAAGTTTCGTTGACTGTCTTGCATTTGAAAATTATGTGTAGACGATGTTAACTTTTTTCTTTTAACCAACAGTAAGCCGAGGCTACGGCTACGCCATGCCGGGGGCCGCCGACAACGCCACGCTGGGTAAGATGGTTCAAGTTTCGTTGACTGTCTTGCATTTGAAAATTATGTGTAGACGATGTTAACTTTTTTCTTTTAACCAACAGTAAGCCGAGGCTACGGCCACGGCTACGGCTACGCCACGCCGGGGGCCGCCGCCGCCGACAACACCACGCCAGGGGCCGCCGCCGCCGACAACGCCACGCTGGCCGCCTCTGACAACGCCACGCTGGGTAAGATGGTTCAAGTTTCGTTGACTGTCTTGCATTTGAAAATTATGTTTAGACGATGTTAACTTTTTTCTTTTAACCAACAGTAAGCCGAGGCTACGGCTACGCCATGCCGGGGGCTGCCGCCGCCGCCGACAGCACGCTGCACAACGCCACGCCGGGGGCCGCTGCCGCCGCCGACAACGCCACGCTGGGTAAGATGGTTCAAGTTTCGTTGACTGTCTTGCATTTGAAAATTATGTTTAGACGATGTTAACTTTTTTTCTTTTAACCAACAGTAAGCCGAGGCTACGGCGGCTACGCCACGCCGGGGGCCGCCGCCGCCGCCGACAGCACGCTGCACAACGCCACGCCGGGGGCCGCCGCCGCCGACAACGCCACGCTGGCCGCCTCCGACAACGCCACGCTGGCCGCCTCTGACATCGCCACGCTGGGTAAGATGGTTCAAGTTTCGTTGACTGTCTTGCATTTGAAAATTATGTGTAGACGATGTTAACTTTTTTCTTTTAACCAACAGTAAGCCGAGGCTACGGCCACGGCTACGGCTACGCCATGCCGGGGGCCGCCGCCGACAGCACGCTGCACAACGCCACGCCGGGGGCCGCCGCCGACAACGCCACGCCGGGGGCCGCCGCCGCCGACAACGCCACGCTGGCCGCCTCTGACAACGCCACGCTGGGTAAGATGGTTCAAGTTTCGTTGACTGTCTTGCATTTGAAAATTATGTTTAGACGATGTTAACTTTTTTCTTTTAACCAACAGTAAGCCGAGGCTACGGCTACGGCCACGGCTACGCCATGCCGGGGGCCGCCGCCGCCGACAGCACGCTGCACAACGCCACGCCGGGGGCCGCCGCCGCCGACAACGCCACGCTGGGTAAGATGGTTCAAGTTTCGTTGACTGTCTTGCATTTGAAAATTATGTTTAGACGATGTTAACTTTTTTTCTTTTAACCAACAGTAAGCCGAGGCTACGGCGGCTACGCCACGCCGGGGGCTGCCGCCGCCGCCGACAGCACGCTGCACAACGCCACGCCGGGGGCCGCCGCCGCCGCCGACAGCACGCTGCACAACGCCACGCCGGGGGCCGCCGCCGCCGACGACGCCACGCTGGCCGCCTCTGACATCGCCACGCTGGGTAAGATGGTTCAAGTTTCGTTGACTGTCTTGCATTTGAAAATTATGTTTAGACGATGTTAACTTTTTTCTTTTAACCAACAGTAAGCCGAGGCTACGGCTACGCCATGCCGGGGGCTGCCGCCGCCGCCGACAGCACGCTGCACAACGCCACGCCGGGGGCCGCCGACAACGCCACGCTGGGTAAGATGGTTCAAGTTTCGTTGACTGTCTTGCATTTGAAAATTATGTTTAGACGATGTTAACTTTTTTCTTTTAACCAACAGTAAGCCGAGGCTACGGCTACGCCATGCCGGGGGCCGCCGCCGCCGACAACGCCACGCCAGGGGCCGCCGCCGCCGACAACGCCACGCTGGCCGCCTCTGACAACGCCACGCTGGGTAAGATGGTTCAAGTTTCGTTGACTGTCTTGCATTTGAAAATTATGTTTAGACGATGTTAACTTTTTTCTTTTAACCAACAGTAAGCCGAGGCTACGGCTACGCCATGCCGGGGGCCGCCGCCGCCGCCGACAACGCCACGCTGGGTAAGATGGTTCAAGTTTCGTTGACTGTCTTGCATTTGAAAATTATGTTTAGACGATGTTAACTTTTTTTATTTTAACCAACAGTAAGCCGAGGCTACGGCGGCTACGCCACGCCGGGGGCCGCCGCCGCCGACAACGCCACGCTGGCCGCCTCCGACAACGCCACGCTGGGTAAGATGGTTCAAGTTTCGTTGACTGTCTTGCATTTGAAAATTATGTGTAGACGATGTTAACTTTTTTCTTTTAACCAACAGTAAGCCGAGGCTACGGCGGCTACGCCATGCCGGGGGCCGCCGCCGACGCCGCCAGCACGCTGCACAACGCCACGCCGGGGGCCGCCGCCGCCGACAACGCCACGCCGGGGGCCGCCGCCGCCACCGACAGCACGCTGCACAACGCCACGCCGGGGGCCGCCGCCGCCGACAACGCCACGCCGGGGGCCGCCACCGCCGACAACGCCACGCTGGCCGCCTCTGACATCGCCACGCTGGGTAAGATGGTTCAAGTTTCGTTGACTGTCTTGCATTTGAAAATTATGTTTAGACGATGTTAACTTTTTTCTTTTAACCAACAGTAAGCCGAGGCTACGGCTACGGCCACGGCTACGCCATGCCGGGGGCCGCCGCCGCCGCCGACAGCACGCTGCACAACGCCACGCCGGGGGCCACCGCCGCCGCCGACAACGCCACGCTGGGTAAGATGGTTCAAGTTTCGTTGACTGTCTTGCATTTGAAAATTATGTTTAGACGATGTTAACTTTTTTTCTTTTAACCAACAGTAAGCCGAGGCTACGGCGGCTACGCCACGCCGGGGGCCGCCGCCGCCGACAGCACGCTGCACAACGCCACGCCGGGGGCCGCCGCCTCCGACAACGCCACGCTGGCCGCCTCCGACAACGCCACGCTGGCCGCCTCTGACATCGCCACGCTGGGTAAGATGGTTCAAGTTTCGTTGACTGTCTTGCATTTGAAAATTATGTGTAGACGATGTTAACTTTTTTCTTTTAACCAACAGTAAGCCGAGGCTACGGCGGCTACGCCATGCCGGGGGCCGCCGCCGCCGACAGCACGCTGCACAACGCCACGCCGGGGGCCGCCGCCGCCGACAACTTCACGCCAGGGGCCGCCGCCGCCGACAACGCCACGCTGGCCGCCTCTGACAACGCCACGCTGGGTAAGATGGTTCAAGTTTCGTTGACTGTCTTGCATTTGAAAATTATGTTTAGACGATGTTAACTTTTTTCTTTTAACCAACAGTAAGCCGAGGCTACGGCTACGCCATGCCGGGGGCCGCCGCCGACAGCACGCTGCACAACGCCACGCCGGGGGCCGCCGCCGACAACGCCACGCTGGGTAAGATGGTTCAAGTTTCGTTGACTGTCTTGCATTTGAAAATTATGTGTAGACGATGTTAACTTTTTTTCTTTTAACCAACAGTAAGCCGAGGCTACGGCGGCTACGCCACGCCGGGGGCCGCCGCCGCCGACAGCACGCTGCACAACGCCACGCCGGGGGCCGCCGCCGCCGACAACGCCACGCTGGCCGCCTCCGACAACGCCACGCTGGCCGCCTCTGACATCGCCACGCTGGGTAAGATGGTTCAAGTTTCGTTGACTGTCTTGCATTTGAAAATTATGTGTAGACGATGTTAACTTTTTTCTTTTAACCAACAGTAAGCCGAGGCTACGGCCACGGCTACGGCTACGCCATGCCGGGGGCCGCCGCCGCCGACAGCACGCTGCACAACGCCACGCCGGGGGCCGCCGCCGACAACGCCACGCCGGGGGCCGCCGCCGCCGACAACGCCACGCTGGCCGCCTCTGACAACGCCACGCTGGGTAAGATGGTTCAAGTTTCGTTGACTGTCTTGCATTTGAAAATTATGTTTAGACGATGTTAACTTTTTTCTTTTAACCAACAGTAAGCCGAGGCTACGGCTACGGCCACGGCTACGGCCACGGCTACGCCATGCTGGGGGCCGCCGCCGCCGCCGACAGCACGCTGCACAACGCCACGCCGGGGGCCGCCGCCGCCGACAACGCCACGCTGGGTAAGATGGTTCAAGTTTCGTTGACTGTCTTGCATTTGAAAATTATGTTTAGACGATGTTAACTTTTTTTCTTTTAACCAACAGTAAGCCGAGGCTACGGCGGCTACGCCACGCCGGGGGCCGCCGCCGCCGCCGACAGCACGCTGCACAACGCCACGCCGGGGGCCGCCGCCGCCGACAACGCCACGCTGGCCGCCTCTGACATCGCCACGCTGGGTAAGATGGTTCAAGTTTCGTTGACTGTCTTGCATTTGAAAATTATGTTTAGACGATGTTAACTTTTTTTCTTTTAACCAACAGTAAGCCGAGGCCACGGCTACGCCATGCCGGGGGCCGCCGCCGCCGACAGCACGCTGCACAACGCCACGCCGGGGGCCGCCGCCGACGACAACGCCACGCTGGGTAAGATGGTTCAAGTTTCGTTGACTGTCTTGCATTTGAAAATTATGTGTAGACGATGTTAACTTTTTTCTTTTAACCAACAGTAAGCCGAGGCTACGGCTACGGCTACGCCATGCCGGGGGCCGCCGCCCGCCGACAGCACGCTGCACAACGCCACGCCGGGGGCCGCCGCCGACAACGCCACGCCGGGGGCCGCCGCCGCCGACAACGCCACGCTGGCCGCCTCTGACAACGCCACGCTGGGTAAGATGGTTCAAGTTTCGTTGACTGTCTTGCATTTGAAAATTATGTTTAGACGATGTTAACTTTTTTCTTTTAACCAACAGTAAGCCGAGGCTACGGCTACGGCCACGGCTACGGCCACGGCTACGCCATGCCGGGGGCCGCCGCCGCCGCCGACAGCACGCTGCACAACGCCACGCCGGGGGCCGCCGCCGCCGACAACGCCACGCTGGGTAAGATGGTTCAAGTTTCGTTGACTGTCTTGCATTTGAAAATTATGTTTAGACGATGTTAACTTTTTTTCTTTTAACCAACAGTAAGCCGAGGCTACGGCGGCTACGCCACGCCGGGGGCCGCCGCCGCCGCCGACAGCACGCTGCACAACGCCACGCCGGGGGCCGCCGCCGCCGACAACGCCACGCTGGCCGCCTCTGACAACGCCACGCTGGGTAAGATGGTTCAAGTTTCGTTGACTGTCTTGCATTTGAAAATTATGTTTAGACGATGTTAACTTTTTTTCTTTTAACCAACAGTAAGCCGAGGCTACGGCCACGGCTACGCCATGCCGGGGGCCGCCGCCGCCGACAGCACGCTGCACAACGCCACGCCGGGGGCCGCCGCCGACGACAACGCCACGCTGGGTAAGATGGTTCAAGTTTCGTTGACTGTCTTGCATTTGAAAATTATGTGTAGACGATGTTAACTTTTTTCTTTTAACCAACAGTAAGCCGAGGCTACGTCAACCTCGGCTACGACAACGGCACGCTGGGGTCTGCCGCCGCCCACGACAACGGCACGCTGCACGACAACGGCACACTGGGGTCCGCCGCCGCCCACGACAACGGCACGCTGCACGACAACGGCACACTGGGGTCCGCCGCCGCCCACGACAACGGCACGCTGCACGACAACGGCACACTGGGGTCCGCCGCCGCCCACGACAACGGCACGCTGCACGACAACGGCACACTGGGGTCCGCCGCCGGCCACGACAACGGCGCGCTGGCCGCCGGATACTTCAGACATGATGGCATGCTGGCCACCACCTCTGACGTTTCACCCCATGGCAAGCCGATAAGCAAAGGTTGCACGAAACTAACAAAGCCTGGACTATTACAATTGCTTGAGGCAATCTCCCTTGAAAAATATGTTAAAGAAGGTAAGATGGTTCAAGTTTCGGTGACTGTCTTGCATTTGAAAATTATGTTTAGACGATGTTAACTTTTTTCTTTTAACGTAACAGTAAGCCTGGAGTCCGCTGAAGTGAACGCTGAAGCCTCATCAGGAAGTAACCTCAAAATGGTCACGACTACACAAGGAGCCAAAGGCAAAGATTTGGATGCGCTTGCTAATGTTTTAACTGGGCCTTATTTAAACCTGCAAAATGGACAGGAAACTCTCAATGAGAAATGTCTGTCTCAATAATAAAATCATTGAATTGATATTTTGATTCTGTAGTTTTTGTGAGGGGTGATTTGTAAATCTTGACCATGCAATCTACGCTTGCTGCACTTCATTACCTTTTTGTAATGATTGCCCAGGTGAGTTGAAAGCAACAGTGTGGAGCTGTTACTCTTCTATTTAATTGAATTTACTGACAAGTATTCCATTGACAAAATGGAATACTTGTACTACGAATCGTCAGGTCTTAAGTGTATGCTTAAATTGGAAAGATAATTGGATGTTCATGTTTCTCTTGCATCATTTCTTGTTCCTGGCAGCGTAGCTTTACCGTGCACGTTACTCAGACGCTTGCACTTAATGTTTCAGTCATGGCAAAATACTGCTTTTTATGCCAATTGGCATAGCTAGTTGGGAAAGGGATGACCTGACCTTTCTAGTAATCTAACAATTCACATCTTCAATTTCTAGCACTTGAGTAGAAATCCAAACCTTCATTAGTTGTGAATCAGGAAGATCATGTAGCGCTTCAATATGGTGTTGGCCCCGTCTTTCAGTTGTGTTAACTGCTTCAGCCTGGGAGAGGGCACGCAGATTTTGCAGCTCAAAGTGACTTGTTGCTTCATGCTGCTCTGCCAGTGCTTCCATCAGGGTACAGAATTTGGTATCCAATCTGAAGTTTGCTTGAGTTACCCATTGATTGGGGGGTGAGCGCAATAGTAACACACCGCGGACCTACGGCCGACGGGGGTGGGGGGGCGCGCGATTGTAACACTCCGGCCGACGGCGTATGGCAAGCCAACCCGGCCAGAAAGCGCCCTTATTCAGTCACGGTTCACTTTTATTACGCCGAAAAAAACGCCGCGATATTAGAGAAAACGGCGTTTTTTACGCCGTAATGCGCAAAGGATACGCCGCTTTTCACGCCGCAATGAAGTCCTTCACTAACGCGCGTAGAAAACGCCATTTTGGCCATTAAAACGCGCGTAAAATACGGCGTTTGTGCACATCACAACGCGCGTAAAATACGGCGTCTTTTTAGTATGCTAATCTCAGCCCTTCTTTTCTCTCAGCCAATGCATTTGAAGTGTTTGCGCCCAATCGCTGATCAAGACAAGCAGACCAAATCAGTTGAGCACAGATTGACTTTGTGACAATTTCTCTTCATGTCTGTTGTTGACTGACTTCACATTTACAGTAGGCCTACTGCAAAAAAAGGTCAGGTAAGTAGACGTTAGAAACTTGTGAAGCCAATAAAAAAGATTAAAAAACAAACAACAAAATGAAGTATATCCTGCAGCCAACATAAATTTAACTGTTCATTTGAGCAGATACTCCACATGTGCGCAAATGTTTTTGTTATGATTTGCCATAAAGTTTCTGGATCCCATAAAGCGGAAGACAAAAGGGCGGGTAGGTAGAACAAGGTTTATTGTGAAGCCTCAAAACAAAAACAAAGGCGATGAAGGTCGAGGCAGGAGCGGGTAGGCAAGGTAGGTGAAGTACTGGAGACTCCGGGACAACGAGGACCCTTCCCAGGTACTAAGAGATCGAGTTCTGGGGAAGAGGGTAAAACAAGGTAAGAATCCAACGTAAAAAAAACACGCAAAAATACTCACGAGAAGATCGCTACTAGTAACGCTAAGGCGAGACACTGGTACCGTGTGTGACGGAAGACTGTGGCGCTGAAGAGACGTTCGAGCCAACCTAATAAAGGAGTCCCAATCCACAAGCCACGCCCCGCACCTGCCCACAACCAATGCCTGTGGAAGAAGAAAAACCAACCAAGAGCAACACAGCACGGGGAAAACACACAAACACAACATTCCCCGTGTGCAAACATGAGCAAACCATGACAGTTTTTCTACTTTTTGACACCTTTATTACTTGAACAACCTAAACATATATGCATATGTAACATATGGGACGCTAGGACCCAGGTCACCAGGTGGGGAACCTAGCAACCGCAGCCTCACAGTACATGAGGCTAGGATCTCGCGGGACTTTGCAAGTCCACGTTTGTTCTCGTAGCTCACCCTCGTCCATGCTCCTGTTGCCGGCGTCGTAGGTCTGAGAAGAAAAGAGGTACAAACATTTTCTGGGTCTATATGCTCGTGTTTTATGTTGAGTTTAGATTATTTACCTCTCCTTGCATTTTTTAGTGTGTCTGTTGGTGCCATGAGGGTTGAACTGCATTGTACCTCGTACCTGTAGGCCTTACCTCGTAGCAGTTTAAGGTGGGAGCTACTAATAATGTCCACCTAATATGGTGTTGCCACCTGTCTGCTGCTGTACATTCTGTGGTTTATTTAACTTTGTATTTCCTGTTATATTTGTAGATAATAATCATCAGCACTTTGACAAGCAGCATTAGCTGTCCCAGTCTATCTACTGTATTACCTGGATGCGCTACAGCTTAGCTCAAAGCAGGTACGAGAGACTGGGCATGGGTATCATCTGGGTCAGTTTTAATAATACTGTTGAATTTCTTGTAATGTATTGATTCTGTTTTGTAGGCTGAACTGGCGACACACGTCGGCAGGGCAGCCACTGTCCTCTCCTCCCAGAGATCCCTATAATTAGTGTCTCCATTTTTCTTGTTTTGGTTTTGTTATGCGTATATCTCGATAGTTGTGATCACCCACCATTCCATGGTGTTGTAGAATTTAATGTTTGCTCATTGAAGTGTGCAGTGCCTTTGACCCTTTTAAGTGTGCAGTGTCTTTGAACCTTTTAAGTGTGCAGTGTCTTTGAAGTGTGCAGTGCCTTTGAACCTTTAAATACATAACGGTATTATTCACCTGGTTATGTGTGTGTCCAACTCTAGGTATCAGCTATCAGCATTATCAAATACAAACGTATTGCTTTTATTGGTTGGGGGATATTGTTAAAATAAATCTTATTTTTGTATAACCTCAAGAGCCTCTGCTTGTCCTTGCCCTAATAGGTATTAACCTGAGTGGGGAGTGTTTGCTGTAAATTAGTCACACTGCGTGTGTAGTCCAGGGTCTCTCCCCTTTAAAGAGAGTGGCGTTGTCATACACGAGTAACTCTAGTGCCGGTCACACATAAAAAACAGTATATTCTAAAGGAAACAAATAAATAATAATTAAGAAGAAGAATTGAACATAAAATCCACCTAGTTTTATTTGGATTCCTAGATTTATTTGAACCTTACACACACAACATTATTTATACCAGTTGATAAAAGGTTTCCATAGAATGAGTTGTGATGTTACACCGTGTCCTAACTGCAAGCGGCGATCGAATGCGTGTGACAAAATCAGTTACATTACTTTATTTTCTATTGGACTGTCCTGACTGAATGCGATGCGACTCAGTGCGACAGAACGCGATGACACGCGACTTCTTTAAAGCCTTTTTGTCGCTCGTCCATTTCTATTTTAGTCGCGTCGCGTTGATTGACGTGGATTTGGACGCGCTCATTCAGGATTTAATGTGGACACAAAACATGAGGTATTTCAGATACCGAGAACACGGTACTCAGAACATGTTAAGAATCGGGCTTCTTCATTGGTTCTCATGATGCGCCTGCGCGTTGTGATGGCCTGCGTGCGGGAGAGAGGTAGGTCTACTTCTGTTTTTTCGGTGTTTGTTAACGTTTTAATGATTCAGGTTGCGATTAAACATTCAGCGCGACGCGATAGTCGCATAGTCACTTGCAGTTAGGACACTGTGGCATTACAGGTTTTACAGGTAGCTAAGTGCTACTTACTCTCTGGGTGGTGAAAAAGCTTCGGATGTCTCTTTTATTTTTCTTTGACGGAAGCATTCTATCTACAAAATTTAAACACGGCAAAAAAATGTCTGTATTGAGAGTGTTGGGAGAAAAATCTAAGGCCTATTCTAGGCTAACAACGGACCGGGCCCTTTAAGGTATCAGATCAAAATTGAGGAGTAAATAAAGAGATATAAACTGAATAGATTTATTCTTAATCAAAGCTAATCAAAGTCAACGAGTAAAAGCATATAGGCCTAATAATAAATATACCGCGGGTGTCGCAAAGAGCTTCGCCTCCTGAGAAGTTCTGCTGATTGTGAGCCCTGAGTCTCAGGTCCCTTGGGGCTATATAGATTAAAGGGCAGGTTCGGCCAGGGGGGATGACATCATGAGCGGATACATGGATACTTTTTGGTTCAAAAGGGGCAAGTTCTAGTTTGAAGTTAGATAGCAGGGCATCTTTAATTGGCTTCCCCCGTCTTTCATGGGGAGGCTGAGTCGCAGTGCCAATTTTGACCGGGCCTCCCCCGCCTAAGATGTGCGAGGTTTGGGCCGCGTGACATCACCAAGCACTCTGATTAACATGGCTCTCAGTCTCAGGCAGTAGCGCTTATCACCTGCTACTCCCCTGGACATTTTTGTTACATCTGGGTGCGCAAGGGATTCTCTGTGAGGGGAGGGGAGCCTATAAACAATGATCACTATGTCTGGTTTTGGACTGGCTCACATGTGGGGGAAGGGTGAAGTATTCATAAACAATGTGAATGTCTATCGTGACCCTGCTATTCTAGCTCTAAGTAACCGTTTGGGCCTTTTACTATTGTGGGATATCGTTTGGGCCTTTTAGCATAGCGTTCTTAATATATAGCATAGCATTCTTAATATATAGCATAGCATTCTTAATATATAGCATAGCATTCTTAATATTTCAATATATGTTCCGCCTAACAATATATCGTGTTAATAAAAGATTTTACAATACACGGTTGCCAATTGCGAATTTTTGTTCCTCATTTAGAGTTGCCAATTCAATACACATTTTTAGGGCGGACCTGTTGAGACTCAGGGGTACATAGTAAAACAGTCGTAAAGCAACAGGTGGTTTTCAATATATCCCTCTCAAGTCATCGCAAGATGACTTCACATTAAAAAACACCTGTTGGACATAGGCACTTAGTCATAAACACAGCACACAAGCATGCATAGGTAAACGTATATAATGGAACAGCATCACAATAGATGGGCTACCCATCGGTACCAACTGGCGGCTTCCGCCTAGAGGGCAGACACAGGCAGTACCATCACATCTAACAAATGTTACTAGTAAAATGCAAAAGTATAAAATGTAATAACGGGATCATAATGCATAAAACAGCGGGGGATGGGATAAGGATACATGCTCAGCTCTTCCCTCAGCCACCTCTCTCGGGTCATAACTCCATGGGTCATGCTTCACCCCTGTTTATTCAACGGTGGATCGGGTAGAGCTCTAGGATATATATATGTCTTCATATAGGAGAGGATAAAACTGATTATACGCAAAAATGTGACTATATATATAAAAATGTAAAAATGCTAAATAGCAACTGTCTTTAGCGGAGTCCTTATCTATCCATGTAGCAGGGTGGTAACACCCCCAACGTAAGACTTAAATGCCAACATACCTTTTGACTCTACACTCATCACGTGGGACATGCATAAGCAAAAGGGAATGTGGGGAGGGAAGGAGGTATTAGGTGGAACAGCGTATAAGCAATACAGCGAAGTTGTCCCTCATGCCTTAGGGGAGCGGAACAACTTCGTACGATTTTAGTAGACATTCAGGGTCACATCGCGAAGGTAATCGTCGTCATCGCAATTGGGCTCGACTAGGAGTGAGACCATCTGGTGTTCATAGTCTTTGGGGGCGTTCTCCTTGGACAGGGCCGTGGCAATGAGTCTGAGGCAAAGAGTACGGGCGCAGGGGATGCAGCAACATCCGCAGGTGATAAGAATAGCCAGAAAACAGGCAAGGGAGGTGAGGACGGCCATGACAAGGGCCTTCCATCTGCCGAACAGGCCTTGCATCCAGGCCTCAAGTGGGTTGTCCAACCCAGAGGCTTCTTTCAGCTCCGTGGACAGGGCTCGGAGACCATTGAGTGCTTTGGTAACAGACCCATCCGGGGCTGTGTTGTTGGGGATGAACGTGCAGCACTGGTCGCCGAACATAGCGCAGACACCTCCTTTCTCGGCAAGGAGCATGTCCAGGGCTACGCGGTTCTGGAACGCCATTAGGGAGGTGGCAGCGAGTTGGGTAGAGATGCCCTCCACGGCATCTCTGGTGAGGTTGGCCAGGCGTTGCACATTGTAGTGGATATAGTTAATGCGATCGACGTTTTTGTTTGGCGTAATAGGGAAGAGAGCTGATAGGATCGGTATGTTCTCGAATCCGGCCCCAATCTGGTCTGCTAATTTGTACTCGTTTGGAACACCTCGTGGGATGCCTATAGCGTCGATGTAGCAGGGAGAGTTTTGGGTGAGGTCGAAACTGGCGGGGTAGGTAGTGTCACGTCGGGCGCGTTCAGGGACCGTATTGTTAGTAGCGTTAGACGTTTGGACGAATACGGTCACGGGCACAGTCAGTCGCACGATGGTACATGTCCCCGACCAGTGTTTAGGTAGACGCAATCGCAGAATGTCAGTAGCGCATAGCCAATAAAGGTCCATTCGACCGAGAGTCAGGTGAGTCATATTTGACCATCCAGTAACGTTAGTTGTGTGTTCACACCATGCCGCGGGAATATCACCTACCGGTCGCTTACCCGC
Organism: Merluccius polli; assembly: GCA_030340625.1. Classification (NCBI taxonomy): domain Eukaryota; kingdom Metazoa; phylum Chordata; class Actinopteri; order Gadiformes; family Merlucciidae; genus Merluccius; species Merluccius polli. Next base: position 294,994 of record JAOPHQ010003132.1, on the reverse strand, counting down.
TCGAGTGAAACACCAATAGGACGCGGGTCGTGCAGTGAAGGTGGGCGGAGTCGTCTCGTTTAGACCGGGAGGAAACAAATTCCCGAGGAGAGTACAATTCTTGGGGTGTGCTTCCATAAAGAGCCGCAGCATGCAATAGGTGCCATGGGAGTCGTCGGTCGCATTGAGGTAGACAGGGATGGTAGTTAAGGCGGGACGAGCTGCTGCACAAGCGACGCAATCAGACAGCCCTTGTAGGCGAACAGTGCCAATTAGCCATGCTAACCATTGATTAGTCTCAGAGAGCCCAGTGGCTTGGGCGAATACGTCGTGGGTGGGGATGTCATTAGCGGACTCTACATTGAATATGGTTACGCCTTGATCAGTATAAGTAACTGCCGGGGTTGACGAGTGCGATTCGGGTAGGATGTTAACTCTAACGACGCTCATGGGGTCCCATGCTCCCCACATACTAATTCCCACAGTTAGATATAAAACGTCTGGTGTGGAGGGGCATAGAGAATTATGATATTGGTGAGCGCCTACCGAGGTGAGAGTGAGGATCACGTTTTTTCCTTCCATACTTAATCCCCCGCCCTCCTGGAGTAATCTAGTATCGTCTGAGCGTGCGCGAGGATTGGTGTAAGCTCTAGCCGCTCTTTTGCCGCTCCCTTCTATTCCTGTCCCCGCCCTTTTGTCTCTGGTGTCCCATAGAATGTGCCCCGCATTTCTACACCCCGTTAGACCAAAACCCCTGGACGTGCTTTCTGCCATTCGGGTTTACCCTCTATCGGTCCGTCGCACATATACTTGTTGTCATGCTGTCGAGCCGGGACGTTTCCATATAGCAGCAGTGAATAGGGTGTGCAGGGGAATAGAGTACATACGTTTGGTGCCGTTGATGTGGGTGAGCTGAACGCCATCAAACTGGCGGAGGCAGGGGTCTGAGTTAGGCCTGCACGATTAATCGAATTGGTAACCCTTCCTTTTACAGTACGGTAATTACCAGCTAATGACCTGGTAATAAGATGTATTTACTATGTAATAACCAGGTAATTAAATGTAATTACCTTGTAATTACCAAGTACTTACCAGGTAATTCGACAGTATTTAATTACATATTTATCTGGTAATTACCAACAAGTTACCTAATGTAATTACCTGGTAATTACCAAGTACTTACCAGGTAATTACACAGTATTTGAGTACATATTTATCTGGTAATTACCAACAAGTTACCTAATATAATTACCTTGTAATTACCAAGTACTTACCAGGTATTACACAGTATTTAATTACATATTTATCTGGTAATTACCAACAAGTTACCTAATATAATTACCTTGTAATTACCAAGTACTTACCAGGTAATTACACAGTATTTAATTACATATTTATCTGGTAATTACCAACACGTTACCTAATGTAATTACCTGGTAATTACCAAGTACTTACACAGTATTTAATAACATATTTATCTGGTAATTACCAACAAGTTACCTAATGTTATTACCTGGTAATTACCAAGTACTTACCAGGTAATTACACAGTATTTAATTACATATTTATCTGGTAAATACCAACAAGTTACCTGATATTTACTAGATATTTTCCTGATATCTACCAAGTAATTACCCAATAATTACCTGTTAGATATCCAGCAATTGCATATTGTAGACAATAAACCCACTGAATGTGTCTATATGTGACTTTGTTAGGGTGATAATAACTTATATATTTACCTGGTACTTACCAGGTATTTACTCAAGAATGATTGCATATTTACCTGGTAACTACCACTTATTAAACCCTGTGAATTACCGTGTAAGGAAGGTGGAACTGTACTGTAAAAGGAAGCGTGGTTTGTTTCAATGATATTACCATATACTTTCCTGGTAACTGTAGATTATAATCCTCTAGTTTTGAACATGGTCTCTGGCAAAAACTCCCATATCTCCCTGATAATTATCGGGTAATTATCAGGGTGATATCAGAGTTTTACAGAGTAGTTACCGTGTAAGAGAGGTGGAACTGTACTGTAAAAGGAAGCGTGGTTTGTTTCAATGATATTACCATATACTTTCCTGGTAACTGTAGATTATAATCCTCTAGTTTTGAACATGGTATCTGGCAAAAACTCCCATATCTCCCTGATAATTATCGGGTAATTATCAGGGTGATATCAGAGTTTTACAGAGTAGTTACCGTGTAAGAGAGGTGGAACTGTACTGTAAAAGGAAGCGTGGTTTGTTTCAATGATATTACCATATACTTTCCTGGTAAAGATTATAATCCTCTACCACCCATTAGGGTGTGTAGTTTTGAACATGGTATCTGGCAAAAACTCCCATATCTCCCTGATAATTATCGGGGTGATATCAGAGTTTTACAGAGTAGTTACCTGTAAGAAAGGTGGAACTGTACTGTAAAAGGAAGCATGGTTTGTTTCAATGATATTACTGTAGCTCCCAAGTAGTACACACGAGGCCAGAGGTCTTTGTTAGAAAACAGGATTTATTTTCCAGGTCGAACCAACCCGTGAGAACTGGGTTTAAAGAGAACAATAATTCAAATCAATAAATACAATTGACAATATGCAAATGTCCGTTTTTTCAGCAGCACAACAGGTGTTACATTTACACCAAAAACCACTACACACACGTCACATACAGTCCACAACTCAATATTAACTTGTAAATTTACAAACATAACTTACATATACATATTCACCACTTTACGTCGTATGCAAATCCCCATCACGCACCAACCATGCAATGAATGCAACACAATACAATCGTTCACGTTCTTCAAAGACGTAAATAAAAGATAAACATGCCTCGTCCACTGCTAACTGCTTAAGGAGGGAATGTTCTAGTATGCGTCTTCCTTGTCCTTTATAGTTGTTCTACTTTAAGTGCCTTTAGCTTTTAACTTTAACTTATAGCTTATAGAACGTGCTGCCTCTTTCGCGCTGTTTGGCTAGGTCCGTTGCTAAAAGGTGTCGTATTCCGGCGGCAATTAGTTCCGCCCCAAACAGTAGGAACAAAAAAACGGGAGGTTAACAAATTAAACAAACTATACCAGGAAAGTACATGGTTACCATATACTTTCCTGGTATAGTTTGTTTAATTTGTTAACGTCCCGTTTTTTTTGTTCCTACTGTTTAGAATGGCATTGGGGCGGAACTAATTGCCGCCGGAATACGACACCTTTTAGCAACGGACCTAGCCAAACAGCGCGAAAGAGGCAGCACGTTCTATAAGCTATAAGTTAAAGTTAAAAGCTAAAGGCACTTAAAGTAGAACAACTATAAAGGACAAGGAAGACGCATACTAGAACATTCCCTCCTTAAGTAGTTAGCAGTGGACGAGGCATGTTTATTTTTTATTTACGTCTTTGAAGAACGTGAACGATTGTATTGTGTTGCATTCATTGCATGGTTGGTGCGTGATGGGGATTTGCATACGACGTAAAGTGGTGAATATGTATATGTAAGTTATGTTTGTAAATTTACAAGTTAATATTGAGTTGTGGACTGTATGTGACGTGTGTGTAGTGGTTTTTGGTGTAAATGTAACACCTGTTGTGCTGCTGAAAAAACGGACATTTGCATATTGTCAATTGTATTTATTGATTTGAATTATTGTTCTCTTTAAACCCAGTTCTCACGGGTTGGTTCGACCTGGAAAATAAATCCTGTTTTCTAACAAAGACCTCTGGCCTCGTGTGTACTACTTGGGAGCTACAGTAATATCATTGAAACAAACCATGCTTCCTTTTACAGTACAGTTCCACCTTTCTTACAGGTAACTACTCTGTAAAACTCTGATATCACCCCGATAATTATCAGGGAGATATGGGAGTTTTTGCCAGATACCATGTTCAAAACTACACACCCTAATGGGTGGTAGAGGATTATAATCTTTACCAGGAAAGTATATGGTAATATCATTGAAACAAACCACGCTTCCTTTTACAGTACAGTTCCACCTCTCTTACACGGTAACTACTCTGTAAAACTCTGATATCACCCTGATAATTACCCGATAATTATCAGGGAGATATGGGAGTTTTTGCCAGATACCATGTTCAAAACTAGAGGATTATAATCTACAGTTACCAGGAAAGTATATGGTAATATCATTGAAACAAACCACGCTTCCTTTTACAGTACAGTTCCACCTTCCTTACACGGTAATTCACAGGGTTTAATAAGTGGTAGTTACCAGGTAAATATGCAATCATTCTTGAGTAAATACCTGGTAAGTACCAGGTAAATATATAAGTTATTATCACCCTAACAAAGTCACATATAGACACATTCAGTGGGTTTATTGTCTACAATATGCAATTGCTGGATATCTATCAGGTAATTATTGGGTAATTACTTGGTAGATATCAGGAAAATATCTAGTAAATATCAGGTAACTTGTTGGTATTTACCAGATAAATATGTAATTAAATACTGTGTAATTACCTGGTAAGTACTTGGTAATTACCAGGTAATTACATTAGGTAACTTGTTGGTAATTACCAGATAAATATGTTATTAAATACTGTGTAAGTACTTGGTAATTACCAGGTAATTACATTAGGTAACTTGTTGGTATTTACCAGATAAATATGTAATTAAATACTGTGTAATTACCTGGTAAGTACTTGGTAATTACAAGGTAATTATATTAGGTAACTTGTTGGTAATTACCAGATAAATATGTAATTAAATACTGTGTAATTACCTGGTAAGTACTTGGTAATTACAAGGTAATTATATTAGGTAACTTGTTGGTAATTACCAGATAAATATGTACTCAAATACTGTGTAATTACCTGGTAAGTACTTGGTAATTACAAGGTAATTATATTAGGTAACTTGTTGGTAATTACCAGATAAATATGTAATTAAATACTGTGTAATTACCAGGTAAGTACTTGGTAATTACCAGGTAATTACATTAGGTAACTTGTTGGTAATTACCAGATAAATATGTAATTAAATACTGTCGAATTACCTGGTAAGTACTTGGTAATTACAAGGTAATTACATTTAATTACCTGGTTATTACATAGTAAATACATCTTATTGCCAGGTCATTAGCTGGTAATTACCGTACTGTAAAAGGAAGGGTTACCCATTCATTTTATTCTCGTGTCCGGCTGTGAAAACAAACCAACACCCTACGCCTAATCCCCGCCCAACCAATCAGCGATCACTTGACGCGGTCCTTGCTAAGCTCTGGGGAGGAGTGCAGGTCTTCACGTACGCGTTGGTCATCCAGCCACAAAATGGGCGTGTCCTGAGTAGCAAGGTGGATCTTCGCATATGAGCAGGATGCAGAAGTGCGACTTGGCCTGTATGATACATCTCCAGCTGTAACTCGAGGTCGTCTTTTCTGCTTGTAACACATTGAATGAATACATGGAAATAAGGTATATATTTTTGCTAATTTTAACCACACATATATACTATATACAAAATGTTCCCTGATCTCTGAACTCAGTACAGCAAAACAAATGCATGTCATTTCTGACCACGGACTAGACAGTAAGATAAAATCATGTAATTGTCGAACACCATGTCTTTCTCAGCTCAGATGCTGGAAATATTCTAAGCCCAGCCTTGGGCCGAATAAACCACAACTTATTTATTTGACTTATTTCACCTATATTTGTACAGGTTAGATCTCATTGAGGTTTAAGCACCTCTTTTCCAAGAGGGACCTGATAAGCAGCATCACATACTTGCAACAATTAACAATATCCTTCATCATACAGAGAAAATACACTCAATTCACTTAAGCAAGGTGCTTAAAAGTGAAATAACATCTAAGGCCCTGTTCACACCTGGCATTAACATGTGTCTTGGGTGATCTGATCACAAGTGGACAGCTCTAAGTACAGGTGTGAATGCACCCAGGATGCATTGAGATCTGATTGCTCAGACCACATTTGGAGGAGGTCTGGGCTGCATAAGGCCACATTCTTTTAGCAGTGTGTACGCGAATGTGAAATAATGATCCACCGGATTATATTCACTAATAACCAAACGCGTACCAGCAGCTGCACTGCATATGCTGCCAGTCTCTTTTTAACATTTCAAATCTAAGGGTCCTTCTACTTGTTCATAAAGCCCTTAATGGATGAGAATCCTTTTGCACATCAGACTCTCCCTCTTCATGCAAAAAAGAGCCCTTCGGTCCTTTGTTGCCAGGCCTTCAAACGTCTGCACGGCGCTCTCCTGTTGAAATGCTTGTTGAAACGGGAGAAGAAGAAAAAAAGAACGACCAGGGCCCTGTGTTGTTAATCCGCCCGCACATCGGTGAAGGTGAGGAGGACTTCTCAGTACCGCGACTAGAACACATGCTTACTTCGTTTGACTATTGCTTTGACTGTGTTCGTTGATGCTCATTGTTTCTATTCTTGGATCTTTGCACTCTCCACCGCCGCCTGTCAGCTGTAGCAGCCAGCAACGGGGAAAAATAACAAATCCCATTTTGCGGGACTTGTTGGTGATCACGTCGTCTTTCATCTGCCAGCGTCGTGTAAAACGCTTGTTTTGTTATTTCTCTCAATTACACTCACAGTCGCATATTCACATCTAACAGTGGATTTAGATAGTTTGTGACGCTGTCAGATATTTCTTTTTTTTTATGCATTTCCGCGCGTTACATTCTCTGCACTCTCGTTAAGCTTACCTATATATACCTTTGGTGGCGTATGATGCAAATATGTTCCCATTAATTCATGGAGCTGTCCTGTTGCTTTGTTTGCTACGTGAGGAGAACAATGGATTGGATTCTGCTGATGAAAGCCGATAGGAAGGTGTCTTGTTTGAATGTATACTTTGGCCCATAGGGTTTAGTTGACAGTGGTAGCTTACCAGCAAGGCATAGCCTGGAATGGGCTATTATATGATGACTTCCCTGACCTCTGGTGGACGAGAAGGCATCATCTCAACACAGCATCTATATTTCACAGTAAGCATTGTGTGTGCATGTGTTTGGAAGTGTTGATGGGAAGTAGTATTATATGTTATTATATGTTATATATCGTTTAAGTGTGCATACGGTGCAATCTTACTTTAGTCAGGGGAATGGTTGCAATTTCTCCTGCTTTTTCAGACCTATCAGGAGGAAAAACAATCAAAAGGTTAGATTAATTTAAACAAATTTGAATCCTGGTGTGAATGCACCAAGCAGACAGTTCAACGGACACATTCACTTACAGGCATTAATACACCAGAGCCAATGGCGTTTGTTCATACACAACTCTGATGAACAGCAAATTGTGGTTTTCGTTAGCAAAACACTGCTAAGCATTCATTTACAAATGGTTGCAGCAAAAAAAAAAAAGAAAAAGGAAAAGATATCAAATCACCGGTAAGAACGACCATCTGTTTTCAGAGATATACTAAATAAACTGGTAGTTTAATCATCCGCAGGGGCTTCACTATGGAGACGACGGGAGGAGAGTGTGGATGTATTTCCCAGGGGAAAGCCAAGAGTTCAGCATTGTTTGTGGCCGGACACTTTCTTCCTGTGCTGCTGTGTCTGTCACAAGGTCACCAGCCGGCTATTTGTGTGAACGCCTGGGCCACACTGGTACACACTCTCACTTTTCACCACAAGGGTTGAGGTGTCTGTTTGTGATAAATGCTGCGAAAACACACACACACACAGTCACTAATGCCCACACACATGCCGCCCCCCCCCCCCCCCCCACACACACACACACACACGCCTTTCCTCTTGCTTTTGTTGTGCTCTTATGTGTCCACCCTGTACTGAACAGCAATGCTAGTGTTTTTCTGTCCTCGTGTTTTTCTGTCCTCGTGTTTTTCTTTCTCTGTCCTAGTTTAATTCCCTCGCTCTCGCATCATCATATGAATACGACATCTCTCTCTCAATCACACACACACACACACAGGAAATGGCTTCGGCCAACCAAATAACTTTTGGTTATGTTATGTATGTCTGGTGATTAATTCACTACGGACAAGGACTTGTGTCCAATTTCAGAACAATAGAGAGCAGTGTAATTGCAATTGCAATTTGGAGTGACTGTAGACAGATGTAAACTTGCGATTGTATATTTATTATTTACTTCCATAAAAGCAATTTATGACATTTATACATCAAACAAATCAGGATGTTAGGATAGGGCAATATTGAACGAAGGTGAATCATATGTGCATATGATTTTCTTCTTGTATTCTTAGTTGTTTTGTTTCATTGTTGCCAACGTTATTGTTTTCGTTGACCTTGTTGCTCTACCTCTCTTTTTATGACCTAGTTTTCATCAGATATCCCAACCAGGGTCTAGACAAAAAACGATTGGCTCAGTCCCCAATAACAAATGCAAAATGCGGCTTTGCGCCGGTTGGAACTACAGACAGCATTATTTTCCTATTGACTCATTAGCATGCATTGTGTTCACAGCTATCCTCCTTCTGTCATTGTCTTCGATGAAGAGATGAGCACAGTGGTGGGGGGCCGTCACCAGAAACAAGCTGGTACAGTCACCTAACGAGTGAGATGGCACCGCCTCTACTTTTGTCTTGTAATTTGAAAAGCTTCTTTTTTGTTTTGTTTCAAATGAATCTCTATCCAGATACATCCTGTGGTGACCCCCCCCCCCCCCCTTAATAGACTCCTTGTTGTTCTCTAGATGTTAACATATCTGCTAATGCTTTCTATGACTATGCTTTCTACCATTGGGCGGTTCTGACCATAATAGGACTCTTCACATACACTAAATGATGACATAATGGCCCTCATATGTGGTGCACGTATGGTGCATGCATGTCTGGTGCATATTTTATTTTTGGCTCTTTTTTTGGACACCTGATGTCAAACATTGGGGATAAATTAACTCTGACCTAGCAGTACATTCCAGTCTTTCATCCTGCCATTTCACAGACGACCAAAAGCTGATCTAGGGGAGATATCTCTTCCCGCCTCAGAGCCCAAAGACATGGTTCTGATTGAACACAAAAAAAATACGTAGTGGCCCTTTGACCCATACAGAGAATATAATTTGTATCAGTCAACTTAACTCGAACCAACGGATCTGCTGTACGTGTTTCATCTAGACGTGTTATGTTTCTCTATTAGGCTCGGGACATCATGTCAGATATGGATTTGACCAACGCTGCGAGAGAGCTCAATATGAGCAAAAAGACCAAACTATCCTATTCCATGCTTGAAGCCCACAGGCCTTGGCTTCCAGATACAACTCTCTGTGGTCAGAAAATGCAAGCCTACATGATTCCTGCTTGTTGGTTTTCGTGTCATTGACATTGGCATTAATTATGAAGGACCTTTTTACATGCATTTGAGTGCGGCTTACTTCCATACCTTTGCTCCATGCTCTTTTTTTCCTTGTTTAGATTTTCTCTAAATGTAATCCTCTTCTCTCTGGTTTCTGCCTGGAAACTGGCCAGCACCTGGCATAGCAAAGGCTTTCCAGGGCTGATAAGAAAGTGCTAAAATGGTGGTGGATTACAAATTGTTGGTGGATAACATCTAATCGGACTTGTTTACACTGGGTGACTGTACTACAGTTTAAAGAAGCACTATGCAACTCGTTTATCAAAAATAACCTTAACCATGCAGGTTGAGAGTCGTTCTGATCGTTCTACAACACTTTCTGGGTTGTTTGGTGGGTGTTTCATCTCCCCCTGTTGGGTCCCCGCGGAAAAACAGAACATGCAACTTCATGTGGCCGTCCCGGCCACTTACGGATGTTACGCAGCGGAAGTATCCAATCGCGCCTCGAAAATGTAGTCAGATTGTAGTTTCACTGCTTTACGGTAGACCTGGGCGGGGGTGCCAAACATGGGTCCGGCTGAATATAAAGAGTCAGTTGCAAGGCAATTCTGGATCAATCGACAAATCCACTATGGATCCATCAAGACCCAAGAGGGGAAGGTCGGAGGAATCGAAGAATAAGAGAAAGGATTATGATAAACAAAGAAACCAGACACGAGTGAACATAGGGCGAGCTTATGCGGAATGGCGTCAACGGAGAGACTCGGAAGAATGCAAAAAGGACGCCGACTTGGCTGTCTTGCTGCTGAAATTGTAAGTAGCCTACCCTTGGGTGAACTTCGTTTTTGTATTGTGGTTTGAGAGTCTGTTGAACAATGTGTTTTGCTCGACCGTTTTATTGTGAGCCCTGTATGTGTTTAGCTTGGTTGCTTCATGGCTAGCTTGCTAGCTAGTGAGGGTTTATCCTAGCAGTGACTTGCTACCACACATGTTTGTTTGCGGTCCGAATCCAGGTTCTCGTTGTGTATTACTATTTATTTATCGAAGTGGGGGGTGGGGGGCGTTGTCAATGAGTTTTTACGACAGTGTTGTAGGCCTATTCCGAAGCTGCAGGGGGAGCTCTATAGTGAGAAATGCGAGCCCAATTCCGGCGAAAACCCAGAAACAGCGGAGGAATAACCGAGTTGCATAGCGCACCTTTAAGTATACATTTATTTATTCTATTTTCTTAACTGCTACTACTGTAATTAATTTAAACAATTAACCCCTTGGAGCCTGAGGGTAATTTCAGACACTGATGATTTAGGCATGCTCTGATGTTGTTCTCAATTTGAACAAAAGGAAACAGTATTTCCAAAATCACATTACTTTTTTTGTATCCGACACAAGTTCAGCTACAATAATATCTAAGAAGTATGTATTTCATGATTGTACTTTTTTTTAAATAACTGGTAAATTAACATGTTGTAAAAAGTAATTTGAGAACTGTGCTGGAATGTGAAAAAACACATTACCATGCCCATTGTAATTAAGAGTTTATATTGTCCAATGCAGGGGAATTAGACAATATTTACACTTAACACTACTACTAACATTGAATAACCACAGAATACCTTAAAATCATTATTATCCAAAAGTCTTCAATATAATGTGTGTGTGTGTGTACAAACATACCCATTAATACATATTTATAGCATTCCTGCCCTAAGCAAGAGCACTTTTTAAGCTACTCTACTAAAATGTTAAATCAGTGAACACAGGGTATGAAGTTTACATAGCACAGAGGGGCGTTGAAAAAATGAAAGAGAGAACGAGAGAAATAATTAATAATGATTACAGAAGTGTGTGAAAGAGATGAAAGAAAGAAAGAAAGAAAGAAAGAAAGAAAGAAAGAAAGAAAGAAAGAAAGAAAGAAAGAAAGAAAGAAAGAAAGAAAGAAAGAAAGAAAGAACGACGGAAAGACAAAGAACGACGGAAAGACAGAAACAAAGGAAGAAAGAAAGAAAATCCATGTGGTCTTTAGTAGACGGATGTAAATCCTCCCCAATCGCTTTGAGACGATGGGTAAAGCCTGGATGCTTGGGAGCTTCACATCACACATCGACTGCGGTGGGGGAGAAAGGGTGAATGGGGGGGTTACAGACCTGTGGTGGGGGAGAAAGGGTGGATGGGGGGGGGGTTACAGAACTGTGGTGGGGGAGAAAGGGTGGATAGGGGGGTTACAGAACTGTGGTGGGGGAGAAAGGGTGGATGGGGGGGTTACAGAACTGTGGTGGGGGAGAAAGGGTGGATAGGGGGGTTACAGAACTGTGGTGGGGGAGAAAGGGTGGATGGGGGGGTTACAGACCTGTGGTGGGGGAGAAGAGGTGGATGAGGGGTTTACAGAACTGTGGTGGGGGAGAAGGGGTGGATGGGGGGGTTACAGAACTGTGGTGGGGGAGAAGGGGTGGATGAGGGGTTTACAGAACTGTGGTGGGGGAGAAGAGGTGGATGAGGGGTTTACAGAACTGTGGTGGGGTAGAAGGGGTGGATGGGGGGGTTACAGACCTGTGGTGGGGGAGAAGAGGTGGATGAGGGGTTTACAGAACTGTGGTGGGGGAGAAGAGGTGGATGAGGGGTTTACAGAACTGTGGTGGGGGAGAAGGGGTGGATGAGGGGTTTACAGAACTGTGGTGGGGGAGAAGGGGTGGATGGGGGGGTTACAGGACTGTGGTGGGAGAGAAGAGGTGGATGAGGGGGTTACAGAACTGTGGTGGGGGAGAAACTGTAGTAGGACCACAGCGGCAATGAGGATGAAGAGTGAATGGGGAAAGAGTTAATGAGCGGAAGATGAAAGACATCAGGGGCCAATAGGCTGATAGATTAATTCATCAATTAGATGGATTATGAGGCAGGAGAACAGACACAGAACGACAGACAGACAGACAGTGATAGGTGGGACAAAAAAATGAGTAGAAAATGTGAGGAATGGGTCTAATGGTACAAATAAATTAGCAATTTTTAAATAATAATACAATAAAACATATATAATCATATTTTGTTTTCGTTCATCTAGTCAGTACACAGGGTTGGTTTTAGAAAAAGTGGAAAAATATAGCACGTCTGCATAAGTTACTTAAAATCACTAGTTCCAGTATACTGTTTGTCCTGGCACTCACTCGGAAAAGTCCTGATGTAATGCCAAGGAAAAGTGAATTATGTATAGACTCAAGGGTGAGGCTACTTTATTTGCAGGGAAGGGAACAAGATACACACACTGGGTAGGTTGTTGTATAAGGTCCACCCAGAGATCTGACACCTTTAGAAGGCACTTGGTTGTATGGTACCATGCATGTTTGAAAAGAGATCCAGGGCATATCGGCATTCACACTTTGTGTGCTCGCCTTGTCAGAGTTGAACCACAAGAGACTTACAAAATGTTGTTTGAAATCCGCATTTCAGACAGATTTTTTTTTTTACTTTTAAAACAGCCAACTAAATGCATTATACATACCTTATACAGTGAAACTACCATGAGAGGTTAGTCACTATTTCTGACTTGATTTGAGCCATGTGGAAAAATGGTCTAGCCCAGGGGTTCAAAGTTTTTCAAACCAGGGACCCCCTACCATTGTTATAGTTTGCAACCTGAATCTGAAAATATATTTTCCTTGTATTACTTGCCAGGAAATGTATTAATAACATGCATTGGAAATGTTGTGCTCCCCTACTGGCTCAATGAACTTTCAAGTTATGTCCCCCTAAGTAATTATCTCAAAGGTAAGCTTGTTTTATCTTTATATTTAGTATTTTTGATAAATTATGTAGGAGTTTTATTAATTATTTTGTGGACCCCTTGGCCATATGCCAAGGGACCAAAGTGCTGAATGTGTGTTTGGAGAAAAGCTGAATTGGCCTCAGCTTTTCGAAATCACGTGACACAGTGCAACAATGGCCCCAAGTAACTCAGCGAAGTTGCACATTTCCTAGGATACTACTATGTCACGCACCCGTAGACGTCACACCAACTCCATAATTAAACATCACATTATTATATTAGAGTGGTTATTTTATACAAAATACTATATCTGGTTTGGCTGAAGGATGCGTTTTCAACGCACAGGTATGAAAAATCCAATGCATGCGCTACTTGAAAAGCAATGCAACGCACTGAAATTGCATAGAATTAAGATTACAAGAAATGTACATTTAAGAGAAGGTTGTTGTCGTGGGTTGGGTAAGTGTGTGGCATATTTTCATTTAATTAGCGTTTCTTAGTGTTATAGTATTGATTATACACAGTCTATATATACACACAACTTGTATAGCCGTTTATCCAAAACATTGAGTCACACATTGAGAGGAACCAATTATGTGAGGGGGAGTGTAATGAACACTATGCAGAGCTCAACAGGTCCATGTATCGTTCTTTCTACCTCAGCTGAGTATCCACCCTGACGTTTACATTGTTCTTGTACATTCCAACACTTCCATCTTCACATTGCATCTGGCAAATAATCTCAAATAACACAAAAATGGGCATAGTGCTGAACCAAAGTCCTGCCTTTAGCAACACTCTTCTCAAACAGATTTCAACTATAATTCACATTATACTGTCCTAAGCGCTTCGAGAGCGGCAGCATCAACCGGGTCAGAAAATGCAAAAGTCGGTTGAACTTTCAGCGCAGCATCAAGGTGGAGAATCCTAGCGGGCCGCTACGCCCAGGGCAGCCTAAACACTAGGCTTCAACGCTCAACTCCATAGAAATACACTGGCAACGCAGTATTTACAAGGGTCTGCTCTCACTCATGTGGACCAAACCAAATAGCCATGATGAGCAATGGATATATTTAAGAGTCTACTATAATCAGCAGACCCAATCACTGTGTTTTGTTGCAGGTCGAAGATGGTGAGGCCTATGGCAAAGGGAATGAAACATGACGATCGAATCAATACCCGACTGGCCTCCTGTGTAACAAGCAGTGTTGTAGTCGAGTCAAGTCACCATAACCATGAGTCCGAGACTCATGGTAGAATTGACATGCAAAACGAAAATACCACCGCTGTCACAATTCTGATGTTTATGAAGTTGCAGCACATATGCTGACTGTCTTAATAACAAATGCACAAATAAAAACCTATGAACCAATAAACCCACATAATGCATTTAAAACTAATAAATACAATTTCTTATATCTGACATTAGAGTTTAAGTGAATCTTTTGGGACTAGTTGCCTTTATTTGGTAAGTGAGGCAACACGCAACCAATTCGACCAGGCACTCATATTATTAGGTTTCCTTGGTTATTCATATTTGGCCTAATAATAACAACAGACAAAATTGCTATTAGTCAGCTGTCATTTTAATGAATTGTCCGCGAACATTAAATGTGTTGAGTTTCCCTTTTGAACATCTCTTTCCGATAGATAAAAGACCAGTTTGGCAACATGACAGCGCCTAACTGAGGGCTGTGTAAACACTAACTGGACCAAGTGAAAAATGCAACACAGTACAGCAACTTTGATCCTGAATTGGACCAAATCTAATCCGACTACTGGCGTGAAGATGGCCCAATAGGAATAAGAAACATAGGACTGCATTATCTTCAAAAAGAGTTTGTGACATATGTGAAGAAGAACGAAAAATAGCTAAACAAAGGGTAAAAAACAAACTGGCCACCCTGGATTCGACCTTGCACACCTATACCTATACCGTATACAAAAAAAGAAGCAAGGGTCATGTTTAGACTACATACGTATTTTATAATTTGCATATACCATTTATTTATGAAACTCACTATTTGGATGTATTTTTAACAATGAACATTTTTTTCTGTATTCCCTGTAACCATGTGTAGGCCGACTGGGACCTGGCTGATCCGAGACACTGCTTGACACTACAAATACAACTTGTGTAACTATGTGACCGGGATTTATTTAAGGGTTACCATAGGATTGGTTTGAAACAAACAAAAGATTCTGTAACCATTGTGGCGTACCCAACCCACCTTTCTCTACCGCGGCTCTGATGGAAGCATGTCTGTGAGTTGGAGATCATATGTTTCTCTCAATGGACCCTTTGCCCTAACACTACTTAAATTAAATAACACTAATTAGGGGTCTGTTACTTTTACCGGTAGGCGATTAAACTAGTGAAGATAACATGCATGGAACACGCACCCTTTTCACAGAGCGGTAATAACAGGGTACATACAGGTGTAGCCCCAACATTAACGTTGGGTAGGTAGGCAGGTGTTTCATTGATGTGTCTCAAAGCACCAGCAATGGTCAATGTGTTATCTTCACTAGTTGAGTCTACTACCCGTGCCCTGGTACATGAAGGGAGCACACCCATAATAAGTGTTATGAGCAACACCTGCGTTTGTCCTACGATGACGGCTCTGTGAAAAGGGTCTATTGTGTTTAGTGATGATCCGCTGTTATATACTGGCAGGCCAAACCATTGCAAACTGCTTCAAGTCTTCTGATGGCCAACCCCCTGGGTCCAAGCTGTACCATGAACATGCTTCAATCTATTGTCCACTAAATAAAACAAACTATTGTATGCAAATATTCTGGATCCGACAAGGATATTAGAATAGAGCGATATGGAGGCTTTCCCCAAATCCCCAGCTCAGTTACATCATCACGTTCGTGTTCGTCCCTCTCCTCCGTTTCCTCTCCATGCCAGAACGGGGGGGTTTAAAAGTACAGAGCACTTTCAGAATACAAAGGCCAGGAGATGTGGGAATTGAAATGGCCTCATGTCTCAGAAGCAAATGAGTAGTGGTGCAGGAGCACGGACAGACCCCTTTGTTTCCGTCTATTTCCTTTTTTTTATTTTTATATAGCTTTAACGTTTCACTAGGGGGCACCCTTGGACTTTGAAAAGCAAACACTCTTCCCCCCCCCCCCCCCCCCCCCACCGTCCCAAAACCAGAGTGAAGAGAGAGAGAGAGAGAGAGAGAGAGGGGAGATAGGGAGTTGGCGTCGGGGCTTACGCTGTCGCCCCGGCCGTGCTGAGAGAAACGACAAACCCTGCTGTTAAAAAAAAAGAGGGAGAGACGAACAATGAGCACTGGCGGGTAAAAGAGAGAAAGACAGAGAGAGTGAGAGTGAGAAAGAGCAGACGAAAAAAAAAAAACTGCAATAAAACAAAAAAGAAAAGAATTAGGCCATGCAATCAAAATGAGAAACGGTTTGTTCTGCAAATCAAAGGAATGAAGGGGGGTGGGGATATATCACTAGTGAGGAGGCTGTTGGGGCAGTGTGTGTGCTGCGGTGAATTTTAAGAAGGCTGTCAGAGCGTATGGGGATGCGGTGGGGGTCGTGGTCGCGGTGGTGGTGGTGGGGGTTGTGTTGGTGGTGGTGGGGGGGTCATGGTGGGGGTGGTGTTGGTGGTGTTGTGAGGAGGAGGAGTGGGGGGTGATTCTGCATTGTGCATGCAGACCTATGGACAGCTGATATATTATTCGTGTCACTCCCCCCCCCCCCCCCCCCCCCCCCCCATACCCGTGTCATATTAGTTGACAGGAGGCTAAAGTGGGGGCAGGCCATTGCTGTCAAGGAAAACTTAGCTGTTTCTGATGGGAAGGGGTATCGGGGTGAAAAGATGAATACGTTGTATTGTGGTCTGGTCCCACGCGGTTCATGCACCACTGTGTGGCTTTATAAGAGGGTTACCTAACTCATGTGTTTCATTTCCAATGGTCAAAAAGTGAAGAATGCCAGACAAGACAGAATGGGATCTGTGCACCTGCCTACATCCATCTGCGAGGCTAATAGGTATTGTCTTGTATATGTTGTACCATGTTAACATTCCCTCCATTCTGACATGTTGTGACACAGTGCACCAACATGCACGCACACACACACACACACACGCACGCACGCACACGCGCACGCACGCACGCACACACACACACACACACACACACACACACACACACACACACACACACACATACACATACACACACACACACACACACACTCTCCAGTGGACTTATGCCTTGAACAAACAGTGGTAAATTATTCAAGCTAAAATCTGCAGGCATGCATATCACTATGCTCCTTTGTACACATGTGCGTTTTGCCTGCATAGGTTGTACATGCATCTGCATGCATGAGAGCCTTTAATGCCACAGGGGAACGCAGACTTATGGTGACTTGCTTAACATCCTCCACTGCGGTTACTATTCTATCGCTAGCTTTGTGAGAGGAAGTAAGAGGAATAAAAAATGGTATGAATTTCAAATAAGGTGGTCTACGGAAATAACTATCATTATTCTATTTATAATATTATTACTATGTTATTTTCTTTTAAGACTATTAGTTAATAATTGATATATAAATAATATTATTTTATATATATATCTTATATTTAAAGGCACAATGAGTAGGATTTGTTGGTTGCGGTTTGTAAACACAACATTCAAAGTCGGCCCCTCCTCCCCGGCTGGGCGACACCAGAAGCGCTCTTTTATATTTTTGATACGTATTATTTGTCATAACAAAATCCATTGTTTTCGTAAAAAAAAAAAAAAAGACTGGCACTGCATTACTGGTTTTCCACGTAACTGTTAGTTCAGTGTGCATACGGTGGACATAGGACACTAAAAGAATGCAGCTGTTTTTCTCAGATATACCTGTCTTTTGTATACAAGAAAACCCTAAAAATAAAGTAAATAATGTGTAGCTGTCACTGGCAACGTCGGGGAAGGCAAGAGGGAGGAGAGATAGAGAGACAGAGAAAGAGAGAGAGAAAGAGGGGGAGAGGGAGAGAGAGGGAGAGAGAGGGGGGGGTGGGTGGTAGAAGGAGAGGGAGGAGGAGGAAACTCATTTACTTTTCTGATAAGTTCAAACAGCAGACAAAGCAAGCAAAACCCTAGGAGTTACCGGTTTTCTTCTTACATCTTCCGTTCCCCTCTGTGTTTGTCCCTCTGGGGCTCCCCTACGAGCTCCAAGAGAAACAACAACAACAGAAAAGAGAATCCAAAAGATATGAACTCACGACTCCAGTGAAATGTAGGATCTCTCTGGAGGTGGAGGTGAGAAGGGGGTGATGATACTGCGGCTAGAGTTGGCATGCGCTGCCCCCCCGCTCGCCACCCCGTCCCACGAGGAGGAGGTCTGGGGCACTATCTCCAGGACCGCCCAACACCTACGCCAGAGAGAGACAGAAGAGAAAATACATCAAACTAGATGTTTGAGGGGGGCGGGGCCCGGGAATGGCTCCTTTTTACAATGAAAACAGCCTGAAAAATAAAAAGACATTGCAGTTGTGCCCGGTATTTCCCTGTATATTTGGATAAACAATTGAAAATCAAATGAAAGTGGGAAAACGTGGGAGTACAGTCACACACACACACACACACACACACACACACACACACACACACACACACACACACACACACACACACACACACACACACACACAGAGTTACATCCTGTCCCAATACCCAGCACACAGTGTATCCACTATTAGGCTGTGAGTCATTTTCACGTTGGTGACCATTTGCTTCTGCATGTATGAGGGTGAATGTGCTGGTATAGAGGTTAGGGTCAGGGGCGGAGCGAGTGGGTGGCTTTCGGGGCTGAAGCCCCGAATCTCACTTCAAAAGCCCCGGATCTTTTTTAAGCTTTTGAAGTTATGACAACCCTGACACCATATTCCCTATACATTACATTAAGCCGTATTCACTTCTAAAATACAAAAAAGCAAACAAACAAACAAACAATACATCTATGCAATCCTACTTTGAATCTACTGAAAGTTAGTCTCAAATTTATAGGTCTCAATTTTGCCATTGTAGTTCACATACAAATCTCTAGTAGATTTTCTGGTTATTGTTTCTTTCCATTAAATAGTATTGTCTTGAGCAGGCCCTGCAACTGAACATGTAGGCTATGAATTAGAAGGGATTTAGGATTTGCCAATGTCCAGCAGGTCTCCCTAAAATGGACTAAAATGCAGGAAATCGCATCTTAGAAATTCAAAATTTTATGGGGGAGACCCCCCAGACCCCCCTCTGGGCTAAGCCCCGGATGTACACAAAGTCTGGCTCCGCCCCTGGTTAGGGTTATGGTTAGGGTGGTTTTATTATCAAAGGGACCCCTCTGTCTGCCAGTGCCACTTTACCACTTTATGGTACATACTATTAAAAATACAGTAAAAGATAAACATCAAATAACATATATTGAGTAATTGTAATAATGATTTTAATGGCAGTAATTAAATCGCAATCATTTTAAATAAATGCTGTGTTTTAGAGAGGGAATTATTGTCCTCTGAATTATTACATCAAAGGCGTGAGAAGGAAATTAAACATACAAAATTAAATAACAATATAATTGTCTCCTTTTGAGGAGTGAACAATCTGTATTCCCAAATAGAATCACCACTTATTAGAAGGAGCTGATCAGGGCCTCATTTCGAGGTATGGATAACATCTTCAGGTGATTGATTCGTTAGACCTTTGTTGTGTCGGATGTTTAGTTGTTTTTTCTCGCTTACTTTATCCCTCCTTTTCCTTTGCTCCTAAATTATTTCCACTGCAGGCAAATGAATCGGGACCTTTTATCGGCACGCATAAAAAGCTGAGACGGCTAGCGGCGACATGCGTGGCCTGATTACCCTGATATACGGCTGTTTCTGCGAGAGTAAGTACACCTCCCACTGATAAATCAACTACAATCAAGCCGCCGCGCAAGGTGTTCTTTACAATGTTGTACAATCATGAGTTGAATGCATGATGCGTGTTTATGGCCCCAAAAAAGGGCAACAACATGAAAAGGGGCTCAGAAGGCAAAAAAACCCAAAACATAAGGATGGGATCTAATCAAACACATTATGAAGACTAATCTCAAAACGTTTCACATGAGTTTCACCTGAAACCATGCGGAGCCTGAAAGTCAGGATGACGACCAAACCATTTTTAATTGATTTATTTTTTATTACAGGTGAAAAGGAGCAACTTGCCTCTGTCTATTTTCTCTTTTATTTATCTTCCATCATAATATAATAACGCTGTCACGCGTGCCACTCCGCCACAATGAAGAACATTTATTTTTATTTTTAGGACAATCATTTTCAAGGTACAATCTTGAATCAAGGGTGCAGCGAGGGAATTGAGGTGCACAATTCCCGACTGCAGAGGGAATAAGATACACAGGCCTGAAACGATCTCCTACACAAAGGACGATTATAGGACGTTTTTTAACCTAATAGGTGTCATTGGCACAAACGTTAGTCCTTCAACAGTATTGCACTTTTGTTTTCTCATTCGTATCGTTAACGCGTTTCCGGTAGATCGTCATCTCAGAATAAAATACATTTAGCCTACCGATTGGCAAATATACATTTTGGATTTGAAGAGCTTTATTTCTTTTGGCTCATGAGCATGTGTAACAGCCACTGACGATCCTGTTCTTTGTTCATTTCTCTTACTCTATATATCACAAGCACACATTGCAATTAAAGATCTGAGAAAGCACATTGTACACCTGCACATTGTAATGACGTAAAAAACCACATGCCCCCATGCCCCCATAAAATGTACATGTTCACATCGCCAACACTGCCTGTATGAAATGCAGGCTCTAGTTAGTTACTGAGCACTGTTCTGTGTGTATAAAGGAAAATGTACACTCAAAGTCATGCTTCAAAGAGCAGTAAACACGTTTTTGAGTGAAAGAGCGGCGCCAAAAATTGTATGTAAAAAAAAATAAATACGAGAATGAATAGTGAGTCATTGTTGCTGGCAACCGAGGTCTCTGAAGTACGGCTTCAAGGTGTGAGAAAACAAGAAGAATGTGAACTAGCCCCCCCACTCTCTTCGGCTTTGCTCTATGGCCTGTCGGAGACGCGATGCCGGGTCCAGAATGCAGCTCTGGAGGAGATTTATCCATTCATTTGTTGTGGCTCTGCTTCAGTGCGCCCGACAACACGCCATTTCTATTTTATTCTCACTAGTCTCTCACTCTCTGCTGGATGGGCCCGGCAGAATTATGTCCCCTGCGATAATTATCCATCAAAATTATTGTCTGAAAAATGGAGGCGAGGGGAAATTGCTTACGAGGATGTCAAGTTGGGCCGTGGGGGTGGAAGTAGGAAGCGGGAATGAACTGAGATAAATAGAAAACGAGTGCTCAGGAATAGAAAAAGTATTTGAAGGGGGATACGCGATGTGACTGTATCCTGCGTGTGCTGATATTATTAAACGTGAATTCATAATGATGCGATGTCAGTCGAAATCAATGTTTCTAATTGGCTACCGTTTGTCATGTTCTGCAGTTGATTAGCATCAGTGTCACATCAATCACTGGATGCATGCATCAGCAGGCTGGTTTCAGGGCCTCAACATCCAATTATATTCTATCAAGACGTTAGAGTGGTCCAGAGATTACGTGTTGGTCTCCGCTCACACACTGCTACGGCTCGTGGTCGTCAACCCCTGCACATTTCCTTCAGTCCACATCATCCTCATCCTGCTGTCCATGTGTTTAAAGCGCCTGCATTTTGTCTGATTGATAATCTCATGTATACTGAATGTTCACCATGCCTTCTATTAGGGTTTGCACACAGCATCTCTGAACCATGTAAGCCAATGGGTGATAGTAGGTTTACTGGACAGTGTAGGTTGTAGGGGTCCCAACAATATCCATGGATTGGTGATGATGTCACAGCTGTCATGCTTACATCTTAACAATGAATAAATACAACTTAAGCTATTTGCTCACAGTCCTGAAAGTTTGAAACTTGTGCATTGGTGAGTTTTTTCAGAAGAAATGCAACTTCCAAAACATATTCACACAAGCTCTTACTCAGTAAGAAGGGAGCAGGTCACAATTGTTAAACAATGAACTTTTATATCTTCATCCTAGCAACCAGACCTTATTAGTTACCGACAAATAATAATTCATCCTTTGTGTGGAGAAGGTGTTGGCGTGTGTGGGTACGTGTGTGGCGATCAAGAGCACACGTCTCTGTAGCTCCAGTTTCCTCAACTGCATCATTTTCCTAGGGGACTCATGTATGTGCGTGGATGTATGAGTTCACATGCTCCCATGATCACGTGTACATGGGTGCATGCTGAACAACATGCTGATTGAAGGGCAACCAAACACAAACATTTTCTCTACAGGCTACGGCATGTGATAGGAAACTATACGGCAAATGAAATCCGAAACATTGCATAATCGGATTCGTGTGTTTGTTGTTTCGGTGTTTTGATTTAGGTACTTTGAAAGTTTACCTTATCTTATCTTATTTAGAGAGGGTTAGGGTTAGATTAACAAAAAAACGTTGCTTTTAAAAATCCCACTCGAAATACAAAAAAAACTAGAAGAACTAAAAAGGAAAAATGCAAGCAGTCCCAGCGTAGGCCAAGGGTTACTTTGCGTTATGGTTTGTTTGTGTCGGATCAAAACCGCTTAGTGTCAAATATAGCACAGTGGTTGGTATGGAGAAGTGGCATGACGTTTAATGAATGACTCGAAAAACATTATTTATAACATAAAATGACAGCCGCAACGGCAGTCACTCACAGAAAGACATAACGGTGTAAAAGATATCATATGCACTAGGTTGACCTAGTCTTGTTTGTTATTTTTTTACAGGCAGATGCTAGGTTTGACAGTTTCTATCTATTGCTATTTTCTAGATACCAAGAACATTAGTGTCCATCATAGCGTCTTCAATTAAAAATGTTGGCTGACACATTAATGCTGTTGTTACCGACAGATCACTGAGAGTCTATGGACAAGATGTACGGAGTCTACAATGTATGTGGGTGTAGCATGCAACCTCAGCAAGCAATCGTTAGCATGTAATGCCGCTTTTCCATTAGCTTAGCTCGGCTCGCCTAAAGCGGGCGGGCCTGTCCTCCGGCGTCTGCTGGTTTTCCATACAAACTCCCACCTGGGGTCGACACACACCCCAGATACTCTGGGCCCTGCTCACTACCTAGCTTCGTGAGACCATCCCGATCTCACAAGTTCACATTCTGTTTCTCTCTGAAGATCAGTCTGGCCAGGCTTCAATTTATGCGCTTGTGTCCGAACCAACAGTGGTTCGGACCAATCAGAGAAACTACTGGCAGCTACGTGGTTTTTGAGTGTGGTTTAGGTGTGACGACAGCAAGAAGCAACTGTTCTTTGAAAACAACAATGGCGGCTTCCTAGAGTGGTTACACTTGCTACAGCATCAGTTATTTCTGAACTGGAGAGTATTTCTTTATTAAAAGAAGCGCAAAGAACAGCACTGAAGGCTTAACTTGAAGGCTTGTTTTCACTCTCCTACTACGTCATATGGTTTCGTTCATGGTTCATCCGCTAAGTATTTTTTTAAAGTGCCTGCCCTTTTCCAAACAGTTTCCACGGATGACTTCCAAGATGATTCTGTGTAACAAATAGGGGTGTCACGAAGATCGATCGAAATGAGCTTTCGATTTCGATCATCGAAATCAAAAGCTGTGTTTGTGGGGCTGTCATCTAGTGGCTCTTCTCATTGTTTTTGTGTTAAAGTTATTTCACCAATTTGGTAAAATACGTTATATTTTAAATGAATTATTTAGATTTTACCATATGGCCTTAGTGTGGTACGTTCCTGAAGAAATACAGTGGTTATATCACACATACCATGTAGCCGATCTTTTTAAAGAATAATTTGAAGTTGTTGATCTTTACCAATCAAGACTCGATAGTCTAACAATGGCATAGCTGTCAGTGCTGAAATTTGTATTTCTATTTTTAATAATTTTTTAATTGTTTGTTTAAATCGAAAATCGTATCGAATCATGACCTTAAAATCGAAAGTCAAATCAAATCGTGGATTTGGAGAATTGTGTCACCCCTAACAAACCATCGACATCGATCACGACATCATGATTTAGCGGCGGGAAAAGGAGTTGTGTTGTTGTTTGTGGTTGGTGACTTTAATATAGTGACATCATGACGGTGATGACAGGTACGCTCGGTTCGGATTTCAGCCGTACTCCCCCTAATGGGACAGATCCTTGTCAGTTGTGATGAGTGTTGCTCATCCAGTTTGTGGCGCTGTGCAGCCGATCAGAGAGGTAGGAGATGACTATCTGTAATAATAAAAACTCTCTCTCAGACTCTGTCTCTTCTGTCACTCCAACTCACTACTTCCCAGCTGATTACATAGGCAGCTTTCACTATGTGTGTTTGTGTGTGGATGAGGATAACATCTTGTTTGTTTGATTTTGTTTGCAGACATGCAGGAAATTTATGCTAATCACAGTGCTAGATGTAGCATTTTTATTTTAAGAGGAGATACCAGAGACTCGGCTACTATCATCTATCAAAAGAAAAACATGGACACTTAGACACATACAGCTGAGCCAAAATGACAAGACCAGAAACCCTTGCTGAAATATACGTATAAATATACACATTGATGTCTAAAATTCATACAAAATCAACAGCTAACTAACCATCTGCTCCCAATGCTTGCACTAGATTAAATATTATGGTTAAGTGAACTAGTCTAAATATTATCTTTAAATTCATATATTTGTTAAACGTGTGGAGAAAATTTAAATCACACTTATGCCGATGTGAAAAAGTCTTCTGAATCTTAATATTGGAACAAGCAACATTTTCCCTCTTTTGCTTTTATTTCATGATCTATCAAACTGTAGAGAGCTGGCTGCTTTGAATGGTTTGGGTTTAAATTATGCATTAACCTTTTTTTATTTATAAAATAATAACTTTTTATACACTAGTTGTCAGACAGGTGCTCTAGTATACCTAAATGGAGTGAGTATCCTGTGCTACAACCCTAAAGTAGGTTCAGAATGAAGCCAACATATGTTTTGACACTCACAACAAACAATAAAAACAATAAAAATGGCTTACGCTTGTTTATAGAAGGATACTACTTTGAGCCTTCGAGCCTCTTTACTTTTCCCTTCAAAGTGCAACCATATTGAGGCGTTGAACTTTACACTATCGTGAATCTGGGCTCTCTTCCACCACCATTTGTTAGTCCATATCCTTTGGGACCGCAGCTTTCTTATGCACTGTGCCCTCCACCCTACCGCTATAAATGACTGCCAACATGCACAGACCGCCCAGTACATTACATTTAAGTCAGAGTGATGGTGGCGTGCGGGAGCAACCTTCATAATCCATCACATTGGGAAGTTTGTTGGAACCAGAGGATTTAAAGTAAATATGAAGGACCCCCCCCCCCCCCCCCCCCCCCGTCACTAAAAGCGGGAGATGACACAGCGCGCCTGCGTGAGATATGCTGAACACCGGACAGCATTTCAGCGTAGATTCACATAACAAACCCAGCGGCACAACTGGAGTCAATACATCAGAGGAATAAACAACATATGTTGTAATGTTTTAAGACAAATAATGTTGATTTCAAAACGGCCAGGCATGCGCCGCATCCACAGCTTATATGGGCCGCTCGCCACTGACATACAGGGAGTTCACACTATGGCTACACTTCTCCCACGCTGCTGCGCTCCTCGCCTTTTCTATCACATAACATGTGCGTACCGCTGATCACTAGTATGAAGTTGAACTCTGCAATGATTTTTGAGGAATTACAACATAAATACATTACTCAGAATGATCATATTGTGGATGATCTGTATTTGTATACAGAACAGGGCGGTTCAACCTGTCACCTCACCCATACGTGCTTCGGCCTCTTAGCCTCTGCTTCATGCGAGTATAAAAGGTATCACAAGGATATGCCGCTGCGTGGGCATTCATTCTTCATAGCTTTTCCGATTTAATACACCATTCACTATTCAAGTGGTTTTGTTGTTTTGGAGCGACCAGGTTTGATAATTTTCTCCAACATTTTGCTTACCAAAGAATGTTGAGCACAGTGCAGGTGGTGAGACCCGCTAGTACAGCTCTCCTGAACCACATGATCTGGGAGATGGAGAGAGAGAGAGAGAGAACAGAGGGAGGTAATCATCAGAGTATAATAATAATAATAATAATAATAATAACGTTGGCATGTGAATCATGTTAATTATTCCTGTGTAGCCACCACAACACTAATAACCCAATAATAAAATCATCCCAATGTACCAATGATCTTGAATTGGGCACAGAACGAAGAGCATTCATTATCAGGACACCATAAACAATAGCTAGCAAGCAAGAATTGCATTTTTAGTCAAAGGGTTAACATACTGTCAAGGGGGTAGTGTACTAGTTAGTGTTTGCACTCCTTAGTTTATACTGCTTAAGGAGAGGGGGGGTTCTTCAGAGCCATCAGCTGTTACTGAGCTGTGTCACATACAATGTGACATGGCGTTATGCAACAGGGAGGATGTGTTGACCATACCTGGTTCTTGTTGTGGGAGATCTGCGAGAAGAGCAGAGGCATCACATTCACAATCCCCCCTGCAGAGACAGCAATAGAGCAGCAGGTGAGCCAATCAAAAAGCTTCATCATATGCACATAGGTCCGGACATTGTGGCATAGATTATAGATAGCTTTCTCATGGCTGCTCCTCTGTTATGAACACCATGTATTGATTTGTATTCTTTTTTTTAATTCTTTATATATATATATATATATATATATATATATATATATATATATATATATATATATATATATATATATATATATTTCCCCCTCCTGACTATTTTTGTTTCAAATGTAGATGATATACATGAACGTCATCATAGCACACAGGGTTTACAAAATGTGTTGGTATTTTGCGATGGTTCAACGGTTTTGATTTGAAAGTAATGTATGAAATGCAGTGAGAATCGACCTGCGTTATTTCAGAAGGAAACACCATGGCATGTATAAATACACAATGCATCACAACCCTGCATCACACAACGCTAGAACCGCTGCTCAACTGCATGTAGGTAGCTGGCTAACTCAGGTTGCTTCAATGCAAATGCACTTGACCGGCATCTACACACATGTACACGTAGACAGACAGACACACAGACACACACCAACCAATAGAGACATCTCCTCTCTTAGGCCATCTGCAGAAGATTGGGTGCATGGTAAGGGACCCTGGAAGTCCCTAAGGGTCAAGTTGTGTAGGGCAAATACACAAAGCTGCTGCCAGGGCCCCAAGGGCCACACTGCTACACTCGTCTTGCTCCGAACTCAACAGACACGCAAGCGCAGCACCATTCAACTCCTTCAATAGGACTCCATGCATATTGAATGCTTCCTGGCATTTGAATGCAACTGTCTATTAATGCAGTCACCCACATTACATCTACAGTTTATTAGGTATTCTGATATGTTCATGTTATATTTTCACTGCGATTATAGACAATTACTTTTGGAGCAATAAACAACATATAATACAATTTATTTTACTTTCTGTCGGATCTCTTCTTCATAAAAGACACAGCACGGCATCGCAATTACAGACGTGTGTTTCTGACTAATAAGAAGTGTGTTGTGATCCCAGCTTGTGTCTAGCACTGCAGCAAGACAAAACAAGTCAGAGAGGAGACAGAAGGTGAAGGGGACAGGCAGAAGTAATAAGTGAACACAAGTAATAAGTGAACTCTGTTTTCTACCACTGTCTTTCTCTCTCTCCTATATTGTTATCTCTCAAGGTGTTTCATCCAATGTCACACACACAGACACACACGCACGCACGCACACACACTTGATAACAGACTCAATTAGTACCTTGTGTGGAGGTGGAAGACCTCAGCACTGACACACACACACACACACACATGCACGCACGGACACACGTGCAAACACACAGAAAGAAAATAATGAGTGGATGTCCACACATGACTCTGTGGCACCCTGTGTGTGTGTTTTATCTCCCGTCTCAGCCATTTGTTGATATGTCCATTGGAGCTGCAACGTGACATTTCCCTGCTTCACTTCACATCTTCCCCGGGGAGGAGGACGAGGATGGGGAACAAGGTGTGGGGAGGAAGGTTGTTATAAAAAAGGCCAGAAAAGGCCAAGGGAAACGACAGAGTTTACTGGATACATTAGATTTCAGGCTATGTTGACTTGGCTGCACAATATGTGAAAGTATGTTTTGGCAAGTCTGACTATGAATAGACATTGATTTAGAAAAAAGGGTTGACGGATGATGTAAAATATATGAATCACATGTTTAACAGTCAAAGCATTTGGATTTGATGTCTTCAAATGTATGTTCATGCTTTTCTGATCTGTAGACCCGGGGAACAACTGCTAAATATTATACTATAATATTTAGAGACAAATACAGCACATTTGAAGCCGCAAATGATACACACATGAGTCTTATAAATATATATAAATATATTGGCAATTTATATATATATATATATATATATATATATATATATATACAGTATATATTAAGAGCCAATATATAAAATATATTGGCTCTTCCACTGGCCAGTGGAAGAGAGACAGAGAAATGGACAGAGGTGAAGACAGAGCAACGGCAGACACAGGAGGGAGAAACGCACCGCCTCACCCAGAGCGACGGTGCCCATTAGGAAAGGTTTCCCCATCTGACTGAAGTCGGTGCTGCTCTGCAGGCCGACCTCCGACCCCACCGCAAATGTCACGGCCACCTGAAATAGGGACACACACACGTGGATGCACACGCATGCGCGTGCGCGCACACACACACACACACACACACACACACACACACACATAAAAGAAGAGTCTATGCCACATATATGCAATGCCACAGTATATCTTATTTTACTTTATTTATTTACTACACACAAATAGACATTATTTGAGTGTCGTACTAGATTAGATTAAATTAGATTCATATTCAATTCAACTTTATGCTCATTGCACAATCATGAAGGAGTAATAGGAGCCAGTTTAATTTACAAACCTTTCCCAGAACAATTAATGAAACCAAATCTTTATATTATATCTGACACCCACAATAGAGTGACAAAACGTGTCAAGAATACCTTTCAACCAAACAAACTGTTGAACTACACCACAGGTCCCGCCGCACTGCACACGGGTGGTGTGTGAATATGTGCAGAAACACAAACAATAAATAAATAATGAATGAATGAATCTATTCATCTATCTATCTATATGTATCTATATGTATATATATATATATATATATATATATATATATATATATATATATATATATATAGTTGCAAGCAAATAATCATACAAGGACACTTCTGTAAACCCCCAGGGCAGTATTAATGACTTGAGGAGCTCAATGTCTTGAAATGGATCCAGCATTGCATATCTGAACCGACTAATAAAAATAATAACGTGCAGCACAATTGTGCACCAGAGCACAGACGTGAAATAAGCGCAAGGAAGTCAAGCTTTTCCGAGAATAGAGAGAAGACATTTTATTCAAGATGTACATCATGATGTGCTCAACGTCTCCTAATTAGCAGAGGAACGAGAAGGGAGCAGCACTGGAGGACATGTGTGTGTGTGTGTGTGTGGGAAACCATTTGGTTGCCAAAACACAACCACACACAAAAACAGAAGCCTGCATGAAAACATAAACTCATAATAATCTCATAAACTAAGGTTGACTCAGTGCAATTCACCATCTACACACACAACCCCACACTCATGCACACACACACACACACTACCACAAATGTGTGCACGCACTCGCACACTCACACACTCACACACACACACACACACACACACACACACACACACACACACACACACACACACACACACACACACACACACACACAGAGCACAGCCCTAGCTGGTGAATATCAACTAGACCCAATCCTGTCAGCAGCAGAGACACAAAGAGAAAATCCAAGTGAAAGAAAACAAGCTAGAGAGAAAACCCCCACAAACAAACAGCAAAACATGGGATGGGCACTGTCAGTTCTGTGAGGGACTTAAGACAGATAATTGACTCACACTCCTTCTGGACAAGCAGGGGTTGTACTGGACGTCAGACTAGGAATGCCTCTTTAGAGAGCTTATATCAGCCTTGCTCTCACCAACGGCTAGGTGGCTGCTATCAAGGGCAACATTTCGACACACACACACACACACACACACACACACACACACACGCACACACACACACACACACACACACACACACACACACACACACACACACACACACACACACACACACACACACACATACACACACAAGGGGGGGAAGAAAGAAGCAGGCAGTAATGAGAGTACTGAGCGATGCTATGACCTGGCTAATAGTGTGCTAAAAAACAACATTTCTGTGAGGAAAGGCAGCCAGGCACCGCTTTCAAATATAGCTTGACACACATATGATGCCCTATAACAGCAAGGCATTTTCTTTCTCTCTTGTATCCATTTCAATGCAGCAAAAAGTACATGAAAGAACAATTACAACAAAGCAGCTACGCTAGCAATGTTAAACCACACAGTGTGCATTTTTTCCAAGGACTCGTTTTCCTCATTTTCCTACAAGCTAATTACAGTAAATTCAACAAACAAACCAACAGACCAAGAACCAAACAATAAGCCACGTATAATGGGGGTCACCACTTTGGGTTTTGCCTCGGTGTACTGGAGACAATTTAATTCACACAAGCACACAGGGAAATCACTTAAATGCCACTCAAATGCGCATAGCTGTCGCTACGTATGCATATGGAGTATACTGGATATACCTAGGGAGACGGAGCGAGAGACTGTTTCCATTTTAGCTTTTGTCTAGACTGTCTCGTACATAATTTTCCTGTAAACCGTTCCCGATATATTTCTGTTACCCTTGAGGTATTCTTTAGACCAACGTGACCTCATCTGTCGGTGCCCAACATTGTCGCTTGGCAGCTTATATAGTAGAAACGGATGGAGCCCATTCGAGAACATAACCAACGTCTATTAACGTTAAGAGTAGTTAGTAACAGCAGTGATGACGATATGAGTAGGGAAATAGTCTGCTGTGGCTCACTTTGGTTCTATGAACTGAAGTGCAGCTTCTCTCCCTTCTCCCTGTCATAAAACGACCTTCCTCTTAAAGGGCGAACTTTAGGAGTTAGGGAAGCTTATGAGATTTCGTGGTAAATTGGTGGCAGTTGAGTGGATCTCATAATGTGGAATTTCGCCAGTGCAGTGAGTATTTCATGAGCCAAACCAGACGGGCTTGCCGACGAACGTCTGGTAATGGAGAGTGAGAGACCAAACATTCGACAGCTTTAGTATAATTCTCCTAAAAACTTTGATATTAAACTTTTCATAACAATAGGGCTTTTTTTGGGGCGGGGGGGGGGGCGAATAGTCTCAGAGATGGTTTAGTTGTCTGATTGTATTGGGGCTTCACGAAAGACGAAGAAGAAAGAAAATCAACCAGCAGCCACTGTGAACATCAAGACGGAGTGAAACAACATTATTATTACTGCAATATGCTTCCAAGTGAAACAGTATATCAGGGCTTGATTAAGTGTAGCGGCAATCAGGGAGGCTTGTGTGTATTGACTCTTCACTATTTGATTTGCAATCGCAGGAGTAATTAGAGGACGCCCCAACAGTATAATACATATTATGAACAGAGCCTTTCAGTTTCAACTCTCAGCTTCCACTTCTACCTTTCTCAAACGAATTTTGAGAAAGTATGTGCACGTTGTGTGTGTGTGTGCTGTATGAGCCTGGAGTGTTATCTTTCGAATAAAAAACAAAACGACAACTTAGACTAGACAATAATCCCCTCACACTGCACTAACCGAACACACACACACACACACACACACACACACGACACACAAATCCAAATGAATCTCACACGCTGAGCTCCACAGCTGTGTTATAAGGTAGATTATTCACGCGGAATCGACTACAATTTCACGGCTTTCTGGAAATAATTAGCGTGACATTTATTCAAGCCTTATAATTGGTTAAGACTCCAGACCCTCACCTTTAATAAAGCTGTCATTGAACCTTTAATGCCGCTGGCTCCCATGACAGCTGGGGAATATTGTGCGTGTGCGTGTGTGTGTGTGTGTGTGTGAGAGACAGACAGAGAAAGAGTGTGTGTATGTGTGCGTGTGTGCGTGTGTGCATGTGTGTAATCGTGTTCATCTGCATCTCTGTGTGAAGCCGATACAATGATCCAAAGCCGATTTGGGCCCCATTTTAAAATGGCTTAATAGAGTTTTTATCAAAGTGTAACAATTTCATTTGAGCTCTCACCGCAGTGGCTTCATTTAATCAGCGCACCGAAGCTCAGCGTCGCCGTCTTCTGCCAGACGAAGCCAGCATCACATCACTCTCGGCGGTTAAGCCGTCGACCAAAGGCCAAGTATTCGATGAGAGAGGCGGGGGGGGACGACTCTTCTCTGCCTCCTCTAACCTCAACTCCCCCTTTCCGCTAATCCTTCCCCTTCCACTCCGTTGTGGGCAAATTATATTGGCTATAGCTATAGCTTGCTAAAGGGAGGAAATCGAGAATCTCACAACAATGAACAGCGAGAGTCAAACTGAAGAGGTGCACTGCACACAAAGGAATTATGAAAGGGAGCCGAACAGAAAAAAATATCCGGAGAACCAGGGAATCTAGACAAACTACAAAGCAGCCAGCCAGTCAGTCAGTGAGACAGTCAGTCAGTCAGACAGACGGAGAGACAGATGGAAAGCAAAATGTGCGCTAAAGCTCTCAGTATTAAACAAGAGGCTGCATCGATCCAACTGAACATCTAACTCATTTATGAGACAAGCTGGACTGACAGGCACTGATCAATAGATATTGAGAGGGGAAGCATGGAGTGTGTGTGGATATGAGTGTGTGTGTGTGTGTCTGGAATAAGTGTCTAACCATTGATCTGTTTGGACTTGTCTACCAATGGCACTGTCAGGAGTAAGGATCCCAGGAAACAACAAAGTGAGACGGACAGATCCACAGACATGAGCACAAATTAACAAGCAGGGATGAAGAGGCAGAATAACAATACGTGTTTGTATTTCTGCTTGAAAGAAGAGGGTGTTGAAGGCTGCTATTAATGGCACTAATGATGTCATTCCCGCCCCCCCCCCCCAAAAAAAACAACAAAAACAACACAGAACGACTATCCAATTGTGTAAAACTGGTGCAGTGCCCGTTCCAAACACGCGTGTTTGGAACGGGCCGATTGCTAGGCTCCCGGTGGGGTATGAAGCCCTGTGGAGAAAACCGCGTTGCATGGCTCAAATAACCAGCGCGGTTATAAAGTAGAGCATTGATTTCATTAGCGGATGTATTTCGCCGGCGGTAATGTTATTATTGTTATAAGTTGGTATGGCAAACTTTTACAAGTTGAGTTGAAATCGCAGGTGGAATGGCAGCCCTGAAGCCCCTCCACCGCTGCACAGAGAGTCGCTTGTTTATTCAAAGTTTATTAATATTGAACTAGTCGCGTGTCCAAATTGCACCAGATTGGACACTGCACATCAATGGGTCCCCAGCAATACTCGAGATATGCGAAGGTCATACATTAGGCATGTGTGTGACAAGTCGACTAAACGACTAGTCGTTGCTGCGCTTGGCAGCCCGAAATAGTCGTCGGTTAAATGCTTTCTTTTTCCTCTGAGAAAAGCTTTTCTGCCGATAGGCCTATACAAATTGCGGAAGCACGCCCTGCACTATTGATAGAAATATGCATATAAGAATTAGACCATGCTTTTATTGGCCTAATTAACCAATGTTAAACAATGTGTAGTTTTCCAAAACATCTAATCATTCATTTAAAAAAATAATTTAATCTGGTTCACAATTCTCAACAGCGTTCTTCATGATTTCATCTAAATAGGCCTACCTGTTTTAATTAGATATAGAGTAATAACCATGGACGTATGAACGAGCTTGTGCTCTCGCTGAAGGATTGACCTCTGCTGGCCGACCCGGTGGTACTCAGCTGCTCTAGTCACTCTGGAGGCGCATCGTGGAAATGTCAATCAATTCTGTCTGTTTCACAGTAGAGAGACCATGATCTGCTAGATCATCTTTACTACTTATGGCTTAACTTTCTTGAGGCATACTGAGTTTTCTCAGTATGCTCATGCGAACGACTTGCTCACTCAGTAAGCGGATCGATAAAATGAATGAGAAGAGAAAAAATAACTGGGATATTTGTTATCCTGTGTCTGATGGATGAAGATTTATTTAAGATTATTATTTAGATTTAAACTTCCAAAGCTAGATGACTCCTCACCGCTTTACCCCCCTACCGACAGTTCAACTGGTTGGTGATGGGGAGCATTTATATTCATATTTAGTGAGTTGTCTGATGATGTGCAATGGTCATAATGCTAGTGGCCCACTATTCAACACTTTTGTTTTTTGAAAAACGTGACTAAGCATTTAAAATGGCTGTTAAATATGCACAGAATATTTTTCAGACAATATTTGGCCTTGTGGATTAAAATCTGCAAAATGTTGTGTGTTTTCTTACTTTTAGACTAGTTGTTTACAAAACTTCTGTTTAAACGTCAGGGAAATGAGTGGCTAGGAACAACACTTACCTACCTACCTACCTACCTACCTACCTACCTACCTACCTACCTACCTACCTACCTACCTACGTACAGACAGAGATTCCTGGCTTTATAGTCAGATGTGGCTGTGAACAGGGTCATGGTTATGAGACCATTTTTCAGGTTTTCAGAAACCTAAGGCTTTGGATGGCATACACTTTTTATACATCTTTTTAGATGACATGGCAGAACAGGAGTATAGAGTATATCTTACTTCAGTAAAATGGCACATTTCTAAATTAAACAAGCAATTAGCACAAGATAAAAGATAGTCAAAAAGTGATCTGATGTTTCAGGATTAGATTGGATTGTGTGACAACATACGTGGTAAATATTGGATAAACCTGGCGTACTTGGCACAGTTGAACTGCTGATAAGGGAGTGGAAATGACCTACCAAGGTCAATTCTCACTTAATGATGGCTACTTAATCAGCAGAACTCCACCATGTCGCCGAACCCTCCACAACATAATTGCTGTCTTCATATTTAGTGCTATTGTTATCTTACTATTGTTATCTTTGGTATTTCTTCCTTTTGAAGAAAAGTGGTGCCAACAGTACTTCCATATGCTCAGTTGTGAAGTTCTTTCCTTTTTGGCTTGAAACCCTTGAATCGTCAAACACAGATAAATAATTCTTGGTAAACTATGGGACCTATGTCCCTTGTACTTACTGTGAAAATGCAATATATGTTTTGACAATGTACAGAACTTTGATTAATGTACACATAAATCACCACAAGCAGCAGCAGCGGATGAAGCAATCACACGCATTTCCTTCAGGAAATGCACATTTTCTAGTTTAAGTTTGAGCTTGCAAATATATTCTTGCATATATTTGCAAGACGCAAGAACATTTCTAGCTGCTCATAGAAACGATTCTCCAGAGAAACATTTTAGATCACATTTCACATTTTTTAAATGTGACCGTATCAAAGATTTTCTTATGCCTTACAATAATGTAACCTTACTCCATCCAATTCAGAGATGCAATTTAAAAAGAACAATGGTTTGAAAAAGTATTGTCAATAGTAATGAATGGATTCATCAATAGTTCAGATTCAGTGTAATTTATTAACCCAGAAGGAAATTGCTTAGGTGTAAAGGTAAATTATGTTATGTTGCGATGTGACACAATAGGAAACTTTTGTGACACAATAGGAAACTTTTCCTGATTATGGGCTTGGTAAATGGGATCAGATGCACCAACATTGAAAATGCATTACAATAACATGAAAGCAATAAGCACAGAACAATATTGGTTTTTGATAGCTGCTCAATTTATAAGAAACAACATGGCTTAGAGAATGTCCCTTATGCTTGCTACTTATATTGTATATTCAATTCCAAAGATATAGTCTCACAGATGAAGAAGCTTCTTTATCTGTGAAATAATACATTAAATAGGATTAACTGAGACAAAATGGTCTCTGGTGCTCGGCTCTACAATAAAATAAACACATCTATATATCTAGTTGACAAATGATTAAAATTAAAAACAAAACTGAAACGAATAGTTTCGATTGTTACGCCTTATCATTGTAAATGTGTGATAACAAATTGATTGATTGATCGTTAACATCCCTAAATCAAGGTCATGTGTTTCTTTTTTTGTCTAAGTTAGGAATCCAACCAATCCCCAATCCCCAGTCCAAAGCAGCCAGCCCTGCTCTCCTCACGTAGTCATAGACCACAGACACTCATCAGGAGACAGCCTTGAAACTTCCATGGCTGCCTGTATTTTTTGGGGAGTTTGAACATGCAGAGCATGTTTCAATTCTGTGCTGCAGAAGCTTCGACCCTAGTGCTAATATCTCTATGAGCCTACAAGTGCCTGAGTGCCTGTGTGTGTGTGTGTGTGTGTAAGCGCACAAGTGTGTGCGTGATCTGTGAGTTGAACTCTCTTTTCCCCAGCCCGTGGGTCTCGTATGTACTGTATGTATGAATGCATGTATGCTGTGTTGTTTTCGTTTGCTCCAGGCCAGGGGTATGTGTGTGTGTGTGTGTGTGTGTGTCTGTAAACTTGCCAGAGCTCTCCAAGGAAGTCCTTTAAGCTTCGCCCCAGAATACATTTAACAACATGTTCCCTGCAGCAATCCAGCTGACCTCTAATAACTCCTGCTCCTGAAACACAGAAAACACACTTGCACTGTTTGCAGCATGGACCAAACAACCTGTGTCCATTTCAGTGTCCTGCTCCAGTGATAAACTGAAGTGAACGTTACATTTATACAACCGATACTAATAATAATTCTAGTATTTATAATACACTGATGCAACAGTACTGTATTACACTATGGTAGCACACCTGACAGCAGGTTGATTTAAGAACTTTTCCTCAAGAAATTATTAATAGTCGGTAGGGCTGTCACTTCAGAATTTGAAAATTTGTCGATTGAATGTAGGGGAAAAGTTCATATTCAAATTTAATGTTCGAATTCAAAAATGTACAGTCTATAAGCGCAATAGACCGTTTGACGTAGTTTGCCTTGTGATCCAGCAGAGGGCACTCTGAAACTTCATCATCAGCTTGACCTATTGCGTGCCCTATTGACCCTTGACCTATCAATTCAGCTAGTGATTAGTTATGTTGTTTGCTACGAAAGTGGAGGACACTAGCAGACAAGCAACATTTTGTATCACCGTGTATTATTCTATTATTCTGATTGTTCTGATAATACACCTGTTTAAAAAAAGGAAATATTCGATTGCTGGAAGAATGTGATGATAGATGGGCTTAGTTAATAAAATAACAACATTTTGATTTTTGGAGAAAGTGACAGCCCTTATAGTCGGTTTGAGAAACGATCGAGTATTGGATAACAAAGAATACTAATAGATAGTGTACCACTCTATCGTTTTCCCACTGTTTAGTTCTATTGTTTGGTAGAACTAGCTTTTCTATTACTTGCCGTTTCCCGTGCAACGTTAGAGAGGGACAACGTGAACTGTATGTGAAAGCCCACTGTGCCCAGCTTGCACATGGCTGTGCATTTGAACAATAATGATGGGCTGCAAATATATTCGACTAGAGCTCTTCAACAAAACAAGTGCGGGAACAAAGCTGGCCGATCACGCAGCAACCAGCCAGCCTGCCACCCTCATATTTATAGTATAAGAACTTCAGCAGCAATCTTTGCCAACCCCAGCAACACACTCTCCTCCATCCAATACATTGGGAAAGTATGGAGGAAGCACTGAGTATGAAGCACTTCTGTCCTCAATTCTCTATGTTCATCAATCTTTATCATCTGTTATCCTCCATCGCTCTTTATTCTCTCTCTCTGTCTCACTCTCAAAAAAAATGTGTCCCCCTCCTAAGTATACCCAAGATGGAAACATTAATATTTTAGCCATATAAAATAAAAATCACTTTTGCTGGGCCATAGTGTGTACGTGTATTTGTGTGTGTGTGTCTTGTGTTATTTCCCCCTAGCACCGATGACCTTGCGTGTACCCCCCCATCAAACTATCCCTCATATTGATGTAGCGCAGAGCCAGCGGCCCTCAAAGTCCTGCTTCCTCTGCTCTAAATCTGCTGCCCCCCCCTCCTCTCCTCTGTGTTTGTTTGTATATTATTCATGTGTGTGTGTGTGTGTATATATACATATTATATTAGTTGCTTAGTGTTTGCATCCATCTCCATGTGTATATGCATATGTACGATTTACATGTGTACAATATACATATACAGACATCTAGGGGTACTTCCCTGTTTGAGAATGCAAGAAGAAGATTGTGTGTGTGTGTGTGTGTGTGTTTGCTCGTTTGGCCTTGTGGGCTCACTTAGCGCAGACGCCTGCCATCAAAGCAATCTAAAATCAATCGGTCCTATTTCTCTATTGTTGTGCCTCAAGGATGTGCAGGGGCTCTTGAGAGGACAACACTTCCAGTGGCTATAGCGACTCAAGCCCTCAGGGAACACAGATAAAGCCATCGATTCAAGGGCCGGGGCCGTCCTTCAATATTATTGCTTTCGCCCCCATCGCGGCGTATTGACACCCGGGTAATATACAGTCATATCTGCCTGCACAGACTTGTAGTCTAAATTCATTATGTAGTTAAGTCATACCCTCCAAGATGGCGAGGAGGCTTGAGGAAGGTTTGGTATGTAAACAGGTGTCATGTCGGCGTATAGCAGCCACGTTCCCGGACATAACGCAGAGCAGCAATAAGGTGACAGAACGGGCCATGTCCATGTTCAGAGACAGCTGTGGTCAATGTGGCCATTTTGTTTTCAATGAATTTCACTAGGGTGGGCTGAGAGATGTCATTCAGAAGCCATTCAAGTGGAAGGAGAACAGAAGTTTCGAAAGAAACGGCCAAGAACAGTAGTTCCTAGCGTTTGAATTTACTGCGTTCAAACTCATGTGGGAATTCTTGACGTCTATTTTGGTCCATGCCATCATTCCACAGTTTAACCACTAGCTTTAACAAAAACAAACTACTACTGCTACTTTCTCTTAGCTTCTTCAAAGTTTGGCATTCGGCTGGGGGCAGCAGTGATTTGGGTTTCTATTCCAAAACGTTATGGGCTAGTTAAGCATATACATTGCCTACACAATTACAAAAGATTACTTCTCATTGTTTTTCACTAAAACTACCTTTGGTCTCCACACTAAATCTGTGTGTGTTTGTGTTGCTCCCGGGCAGCCCATAATATGCCCAGCACCAGGTGCATCTTGTATAATACAACAGAGGTGTACTACCTCGGCCCAGCTATGATTAGTTCAAGTTTTTTTGGCCATTTTGGCAATTCATTTCCGACATGCTATGCTACGGTAGACAGCAGGCATACCGCGTCATGAAGAAGCCTAACGATGGCGCCCAAGACAGAGACCGACAATACGAGCGACGTCGTCCCTCTACGCGACACCCGCTGTGTGGAAAACACTCTCGGTAGAGGCTATGCAGGACGAGCAGCCAGAGAGGTCTCTATGATTAATAGTTGTGTGTTGGGTGATGGTAGAGGCTGAATGCTGGGGGGGACGAGACGGCGGAAATGGACGGGGGGGGGGGGGGGGGGGGGCACAAAGCGCGAGGGAGAGAGAGAGTGCGGTAATCCAGAGTTATTATGAGGAAGCTGAAAAGGCGCCTCAGAAAGGCAGTCGTAGGGAGGAGACGGCACGCAACGGGGGCTGGGAGGCTTTTAAGGGGTGAGGAGGAGGGAGGGAGACACCGGGAGCGTAGGAGGTGGGATAGGAGGGAGAGTCAACAGACGGAGTTAATAAAACATCAGAGGAGAGATATGGATCTTCCTCTACTCTGGGTTTTTCCCCTTTCTCTTTTTTGTCTCCACCAGGAGCATTTGTGGGTGCCACAATACAGCACACAAAACAGGCTCTCGAGCCAGAGAGAGGATCCTAGGTCCTAGATCCTACTGAACCATTAGGAAAGATAGCGCCACGGGGCAACAAAGGGGGGGAATACCGGGATGGTTGTCAACGACGACAACACCGCACACGCAGCCGCTGAGGCGGAGGGAACACATTTCCACCAGACACGGGTTGGTTTTTATTTCGGGACACAAAAGCCAACATGTTAAATGGTTTCGAGTCGGGGTGCTCGACTTTATACATTTTGTCCCTTCGCATCACACAAGGCACGCCTCTTGGAGTGAATATAGAAAGGTACTGTTGGGAGGTCATTAACCACATGTCATCTTTTTCTACAACCTCTGTGTACCTTTTCTTGTGCTGCCATAGACGGTGGAAAAATGCTATTAAATCTCGCTATTAACTGAACCAATAATCTGCCTTAACTGTAACATCAATCAAGGTGGAAGCAAAAGTAAGTAAAACAAGAATATGTTACGACGAAGCACATCCATCCTGTGTAATCTCTGCAAATATCGCATGTTGTGCTTCATTCATGTTGTATTGTGCATCATCTTATTTTCATCAAGTAGACTCATTGAAAACCCTCAATAAAAGTGACATTGGAGTGATATTGTCTACTAATCTGCCCAACCATTTCAAATGCTGTTTTCCCCTCCACTCCCAACTCCTCCCCCAGTCCTCCCCCACTCCATTGCCTTTGTGGAAATATTCCGTCTGGATCATTCTCGCCTCAAACCCAGTCGACCCAGCCGCTTGACTGGGCCATAGCCAATCCATCTGCACTGATCGTCTGGTCTGTAAGTGTGTGTCTGTAAATATGTTAGTGTGAGAGTTACCAGTGTGGGGCTAACACTGCTGGCAGGGATGTGCTGTTGAATGGAAGAGCCCCCTGCTGTGTCAATGACAAACACCTGACCTGGAAAGATACGCACCCACCTTTTGTTAAAAACGCATATGAACACACATGCATACTGTATACGCACGCACACACAAACAAACAGGCGTTGTGATTTATTATAGCTAAAATTATTGTACCAGCTGTAACCAACAAGGGTACAGTGCCACTGTGTGTGTGTGTGTGTGTGTTTCCAGGCATATGTGGATGAACACACACACACACACACACACACACACACACACACACACACACACACACACACAGTCCTCCAAAGATTTTAAACACAGCAATAAACACACCAATCCCAGCATTAACAATTGACCATCATGCAAAGTAACTGTATGATTTGCCATTTCATTGAAGTGGATGCATAAAAGGTAAACGAAAGGCCTGGTACTAACTGAATATGTTGCTAGAGACTAACTATATATTACCCTTGAGGCGCGGTATGAAATGAAGCTGAAAAACAGCAATCCAACCAAACACAAAAACAATAACATTGAAACATTGTGTATTAAATTAAGGAACAACACTGCTGCTGATAAAAACATGCATAAATAACACAGCTCCTTCGGTGCGATATGTGCCTGTGTATATAATGATGTTGTAGTTGTAGCTTTTCTTTTTTAAGGGGTGGTTAGACATTTAGATGTAATGTTTAAACAATATCAGGCACAATCCTGGGTATCATTGCTGACAACGCTTGATATCAGTCTGTACAGAACACAGCGGGAAGAAACGGTGGCAGATCTAAACCCATCGTTGTACACTGTAAACCCGAATGTCCAAAGTAATGAAATATATTAAGTAGTGCATACTCAAAGTTTTAGAAAAAGTTGTACTAACTTAATTATGTCAAGTTGGTGTAACTTCTTCTTACTTTTTAGTTATTTAAACTAATATTTTTTGATTAAATTGAACTGTTTTGTGTTTTGTGTAAGTACAACTTAAAAACAATATTTAAGTATAACTTAAGATGAATAAGTAATAACATATTCTTCCCTTTTGTGTAATTTTAACTGCTCATTTAATTGAACTGTTTTGTGTTTTGTTTAAGTAGCCTATAACTTTAAAACACTATTCTCTTTGTAAATGGGGTTGGGGCACATGGTCTGAGGTGAATTTCTCTGAGGCTAGTTTTACGAAGCACATAGATATACACTCACCGGCCACTTTATTAGGTACACCTGTCCAACTGCTCGTTAACGCAAATTTCTAATCAGCCAATCACATGGCAGCAACTCAATGCATTTAGGCATGTAGACATGGTCAGGACGATCTGCTGCAGTTCAAACCGAGCATCAGAATGGGGAAGAAAGGTGATTTAAGTGACTTTGAACGTGGCATGGTTGTTGGTCTGAGTATTTCAGAGACTGCTGATCTACTGGGATTTTCACGCACAACCATCTCTAGGGTTTACAGAGAATGGTCCGAAAAAGAGAAAATATCCAGTGAGCGGCAGTTCTGTGGGCGCAAATGCCTTGTTGATGCTAGAGGTCAGAGGAGAATGGCCAGACTGGTTCGAGCTGATAGAAAGGCAACTGTAACTCAAATAACCACTCGTTACAACAGAGGTATGCAGAAGAGCATCTGAACGCACAACACGTCGAACCTTGAGGCGGATGGGCTACAGCAGCAGAAGACCACACCGGGTGCCACTCCTGTCAGCTAAGAACAGGAAACTGAGGCTACAATTCGCACAGGCTCACCAAAATTGGACAATCGAAGATTGGAAAAACGTTGCCTGGTCTGATGAGTCTCGATTTCTGCTGCGACATTCGGATAGTAGGGTCAGAAGGGAGCAGGCAAGAAAATACTGTATTAAGTATTACAAGTATTAAGTTGATAAAGTAATAAACTGAGTTAAGTTGACATGAAAATGGTGTGGTTGTGAACTTATTTTTTAAAGTTCTGTGAACTTATTCCAGTTGATTGTAAACTGGAAACTTGTAAGTCATATTGACTGAAGATAATTGAGTCGCCTTAACTGAAAATGTTTAGGCATATTAACTGAAGATAATGGAGTCGCCTTAACTGAAAATGTTTAGGCATATTAACTGAAGATAATTGAGTCGCCTTAACTGAAAATGTTTAGGCATATTAACTGAAGATAATTGAGTCGCCTTAACTGAAAATGTTTAGGCATATTAACTGAAGATAATTGAGTCGCCTTAACTGAAAATTGTAAGTCATATTAACTGCAAATATTTGAGTTGAGCTAAATGAGCACTTTAATTTAACTGTTATCAAAAGATACAAGTGGCAAGTCATCTAACCTTTTAAGTTCAGGAAAATTTGGACTTTTAAGTTAGTCAACTTAAAACAATTAAGGCAATCGATTGCCTTAATCTTTTTGAGTTCTGGGAACTTATTCGGGTTTACAGTGTACATGTATGAGACAGACCTCTTGCACGCTGTATAGCGCTATCTTTGGAGCAGCTTTTTAGCGTTCCCTTTGGCTTTCTTTTCTCTGCCCTTACACTATTGAGTTATTTAAACATTAGCGCCAAAAGCAAGCCGCCGCAGCCACATGCATTTTTAACACATCAATATTTCAGCTAGATCATTTGCCCCCTTTTAAGAACTCAGTTCAGACCACTCCATTCAGAAACCCGGGGCATGAAACAGCCTCTGCAATGGCCACCAACCCCCCCCCCCCCCCCCCACGAGCTTGCTGCTTCCTGTTGGGGCCGGCTCTTAATGAACAGCGAGAGGCTGACGGCATGGTAAATACAGGAAGAGGCTCATCAGCATATTCAGCTGGAAAAAAGGAGGGGGGGGGGGGGGGGGGGGGGGGGGGGACTGGCCGAGAGATTACTGCTGACTCACGCTGAAGCCTGGTGAGAGGGTCATTGTGCATGTAGAGAGGGAGAGTGAGAGAAGGGGGGGTGCTAGACGCGGGCATGTGCTTGGTTGCTTTGGGTATACATAACGGAGAGGAGTAAGTAAGGCATTAAAAAATAAATAAAAAAATGTCACAACAATCAGAAACTAAACTGTCCTGATATTTTCATGATAATATTACTTCTAATCCTGCAAGCCTACTAACCTTGAACGTCAAAAATGGAAATTTCCTCACAGCCTTTTTTACTGACAGGGTTTTAATAATCGAAGAACATTGAAGTACTAAAGGATACAGTTTTGAGGGAAAGGTAAACCAGGAGAGAGAGA
The DNA here is from genome assembly GCA_030340625.1 of Merluccius polli. Lineage (NCBI taxonomy): Eukaryota > Metazoa > Chordata > Actinopteri > Gadiformes > Merlucciidae > Merluccius > Merluccius polli. Next base: position 250,885 of record JAOPHQ010003132.1, on the reverse strand, counting down.
GCTGGATAGATGGGGAGTGTGGTGGAGATGATTTGATATAGCAGGTTCTCAATATGCTCTCAGAAGTCAAGAAAAGGCAATAAAATAGTTGATGTTGTTCACCCCACCTCTATCTCTCTTTATTTCCCCTTTTCCCCCACCCACCGTCTTTCTCAATTTATCAATTTGCCCTGCCCATTTTCAATATATGCACACACTCCCTCCTTCCTCATCCCCACCCTCCCCCATCTCATTCCCCTAGCCTCACCCCAGTGCGTCTTTTTTTATTACATTTCCAAAGGTGTTCAGTGTTATTTGCATTCAAATACAGTTACGGTGCTGCGTCAATCACCAGGCACAGATTTAATATTGCTGTTAGAAGAGGCAATGTGCGCCTCCTTATCTCACTGTCCTGTACGAATGAACACACACACACACACACATACACACACACATACACCCACACAGACACACACATCTGCATGCACGTGCACAGACATACACATACACACACACACGTGCATACACACATACACACACCCACACGCGCACACACACACACACACACAGGTGCATACACACAGCCACACACCCACAGGTTCTCTGTTGTACAGACTCATCTTTCACAAATTCACTCCAATGGAAACCCCATTATTTTGACACCAACATGACATGATGTGCGTATCATGTCACGATTAGAATATGAAAAGCCATTAAAGCAAAAAAGATGAGACATAGTTGTGGTTACCGTGACGATGAGCAGGAGTCCTTTGAGCAGGGTGAGCAGGGAGGTGATCGGCTGAATTATTAGCTGAGCCAATAAGATGGACAGAGTCAGGACCCAGGTGAAGACTGGGATCACATAGACGTGGCTGTGGAAAACACATGCATGCACACACGTGCACACACACACACACACACACACACACACACACACACACACACACACACATGTTTAACATAAACGTTAGCATTTCATAGAACATTTATCACCAAGCCTTTGCATAGGTTGGTTAATTCACACGTCATCTTATAGCATAATAACACATTCAAAAAATAGATGCAAATGTATGCAAAATGCATGACATCATAGCCTCCTCATCCTCCACAAACACTACAATTTTCTACTATTTACTGTATGCTTTCCAAAACAGTTTATCATCCGTATGCAGTCCTGCGCTCCACTGATTGGAACAATTGGACAATAACTAATTTAAGTAAATGCAAACAAGCAGGTGGTCCAATAGCAAGAGAGGAACTAAGACTCAGCCAGCCATGTGTGGTGACACCACGTAGCCAGACAGTGAGACAGCCAGAGAGACAGATGGGAGAGGGTCAGTGTCAGAGAGTTCAAGTAAGGTGCAACCAATAATAATAAACAATTCTCAATGACCAGAGAGAAAGAGCGAGAGAGAGAGAGAGAGAGAGAGAGAGAGAGAGAGGGGGGGGGGGAGGAAGAAAGAGAGAGCACAAGAGGGAGAAGGAGAGTGAGAGAGTGACAGTCCTTTACCAGTCCTTGTATTCGATATTTCATAGATATTCTAGTAGTCTGTCCGTCTCTCGTTTTATTCACCCGTCTAGTTTTATCTTTCTCCCTCAAAAAATACAGCTGTTGAAGAACTTCTAAGAGGAGTTATAGAAATTACTCTGTGAAAGTGTGCTGCGCTACTACTTACAGGCTGGCACACAGAACAGAGCACGCCGCATATGGCGAAAATGTTGCTTTTGTTGCAGAAGTGAGACACATTGGGGTTTGATTGCATCTGTTCTAAATCATTGATGATATGCAGCTCAAAGCCTCTCTATTTTTAACTTTTACTAACTTGAGAAAATGGTGCAATGAGAACATTGACAATGCACTGTGATGGCCAGTGTGTGCCGAGCATCACCCCGGTGGGTGCTACACAGTGGCAGAAGATGAGGTGATACACCCCCCCCCCCCCCCCCCCCCCCCTCCACACACACACACACACACACACACACACACACACACACACTATCAAATGCGCTTTGAGTGCCTTCAAAAGCACTATATAAATGCAATGACTTATTATTATTACATTACAAAAATGTCCTTGCAGAGTTGGTGGAGGGAGGAGGGGGGGTGAGGTGCAGGACAATACCGATAGCGCAGCGCTACATTGCAGAGGGAGGAGGTTTCCACTGGGTGCGTGTGTGTGTGGTTTATGTCTATTGACAAGACGTCTACTGCAGCGTGGGGACTTAGAGAGGTCGGCTTCGGCACAGAGACCCTGCGGCAAATCAACCTATTGATCGCCCCCCCGGGGGTGGGAGGGGGGGCGAAAGAAGGTGTTTTATCCGCACCACGCTCTGACCAACGTTTCTCACTTTAGAAAGTCCCCCCCCCCCCCCCAGCACACTCATCCTCCCTCCCTCCCTCCCTCCCTCCACCATCATTCCCTCTCCTTAGTTTAATGAATCGCCCAGGCGTGCAGGCGATGGAGCAGTTAGACCTAACTCCTACCCATGCACGCGCACACGCACGCGCACAAGCACGCACGCACGCACATACACTTCCACCACTTCCTCCACAGAGATTCGGAATAATATTATTGTGGGGTTAAGCGCTTACTGGGGCATGACAAAATAAATTAGCTCAGTTAGCTGATAAAAGGTAATTACAGAAAGGCATGAGAGATGAGAAGAAATAGGAGGAGGAGGAGGAGGAGGAGGAGGAGGAGGAGGAGGAGGAGGAGGAGGTGCAAGAGAGGCAGAGGAGGAGGAGGTGCGAGAGTATAAGAAAGTGAGAGATTGCTTTTTAAAGAGGCGCATGTTTTGTCATGGCTCTATCGATACCGGGGGGGGGGGGGGGGGGGGGGGGTATTTGAATGATGCTTAAAGACTGAGTGAAATAACATTCTTAGTTCAGTGATACAATGCATTCCCGAGTATGCCAGGACATTAGGGCGTGATTAAACGAAGGGTCGATCAGGGAGCGATGTGTATTGATCCGTCATGAATTGATTTGTGACGTGAGCGAGAGTGCTTAGTGCTTAGAGACCACCCAACACTGTTATAAATATCAGTAGTGCTCGGAACGTGCACACGGGAACATGTGTGGCGCACGCCAACTTAAACTTTCCCTTTAAATGAGCTGTCAAGTTAAAAATGTAATTTCCTCTTTCCTGACTGGGGTTATGGGAAGTGAGAACACCAGGCAATAATATGTTAACTGGGTTCATTTTTGTCTTGTCGTTTTGAGCAATACATTCCCAAATATATCCCACATTTATTTGACAGCATGGTTTAATTTCTTTCTGAGGGTGCAGCTCATGATGTTTGTGTGATTTCATTGAAATTAATGTTTCATCCTAGTGTCTTTCATGAACTGTACTGCCCAAACCAAAGGTCATGAGGTCAGCTAGCACATCTAGCGTTGCCACAACAACCAAAACCCATTTTGACATGATGCTGTGACTCGGACCAGAGACCTTGCTGGCTTGCGCCAGCCCTAATTTTTTCTCCTGTGAACAAAGAGCTCTATGAACAGCATTCTGCAGTAAATGCGCTGGCTCAAAGCATCCAACGTTAGTGGTTTCCACCAACATCTGCCCTCTGCACCCTCATTGCTATGCCGTTTTCTTTCCCTCACTGTCTTCTCACGGCTCTCCAAAGAAGACTGAGCAGGCTTGCCCACTTCACAGAAGCTTGTTCACGTGGAGGTACTGACATGTTGTATTGTATTGTTATATTCCATATATATATATATATATATATAGGCCAACATTCAACAAACCATATACATATATAAAAAAACTGTCCACATAGCCACAATAAATCCCGCTTTTTAATCCTAGCCAATGGGTGGACTGGGGGTCATGGGAAGGGAAGTTCCTATCATTAGCATTTCTGCTAATCATTTCATTTATGGCAGAAGTGTTCTTTCAAATATACTGCACAGTGCAGGGACTACTTACAAGACACTTTTCGCTAATGCCGCGCTTCGTAAGAGCAGCTGAAGCAGCTTGAAGGGCCTTGCTCAATGAGTTCAGACTTAACCATTGTCAAGGGCAGGGGGCATTGCTGGATGGCTCCCCTGCTTAGTTGATTACTTAATGGCTTACCGATGCGAGTCCTTGATGCAAATGGATCATACTGTGTGCGTGCGTGTGTGTGTGTTTTAGATAGTGTACTTCTGGTGAAAATGCAGACCTTTGTGAATTATTTGAAAGGCCTTTGTTTGTCTAACTTTAATTCCATGGGCTTAATCAAAGTCTTTCATGAGTGGACTGCTTGAAAAAACATTTTTTTTTTTTTTTACAATTACTCATTCTATATTTATCTATGAACTATTTGTTAGGTGTGTTTCATTCTTTTCTACACACATTTGCTAGAGAATGTTAATGATGAAGGTACTCATAAGGCAAACCCTCAACACCTTTAGCTGCAATTAGCAATCCTGTTGTGAGCTCCATAAAAAGAGGGGAAAAAATGGCGCAAACAAAGCAAGCAGAACAATGAAGAAATCTGTGAGAGCGACACTTTCATGTGTACCAAGCTACAGAACCAGCTGCTACAGAACAGCAGGGGAGATATGTTAGGGATAATGTACAGCTAGCCGGTCATTATTTCGCAATAATGACAGGCTCGCTATACATTATCCTGCTTATTAAATTATCTTTATTTACTAAAGAAATTTAAAAAAACAAACAGTCTAGTTAGATTCTACATTTGGAAATAGCGTCCATAGCAACAGTCTGTTATTCATAGCAGCGGTCTGATATTCAGAAATACCAGACTGTACAATGCCGTAATGGGAGCATCAGTGTATTTGGCAAACGAAAACAAAAAGGGAGGTTCAGGGGTAGCCAATCCTGCGCCATGGAGAGCCAAAAGTATGCATTTTTTCATTCCAACCAATCACCCCACCAACTGAACTGAACTAAATTCAACAATGAGCTCCACCCTTTTGAGCCGTAGTTGTGTCCGTCATTAAACTGTTGTTGTACGAATGAAAATTTGCACGAAGACTCAGGGGTTGCTTTCTGATTCTGACCCTGTGTGACTCCCCCACAGGTGGTTTGCTTGCTGCTGGAGAGGTTGTCTGAGTGAGCATGGTGAGGTGCATGCTGGGACATGGTGCTGCCTCAATGCTACACTTTGGTACACTTGCCCTCTCGAGTGCCAGTTATAATGACCCTTATGTGAATGGCAATTGTTATGACCCCTCCAGGACCAGTTCAAACCAATGCGACATCACAAACAGGTTTGCCAAAAAGAAGATAAGGGTAACTTTTTTAAAGGGTAACAGCTTAACCAACAGAACACAAGGTACCGAAAGGTGAGGAGATCTGGCCAAACAGAACAAAGGGAGGAGAAACCACTGGGCCAACCCGCTGTGGGCCGAAGGACTCAGACTAAACTACCAAACCAAGCTGGCAAAACTGAATCAGATCTCCTCCAGGACTACAAAACAAAAAGCTGTAGCACACGGCAGGCAGATAGAGGACTAGAGAGACTGTGGGCAAATAGACTGACTATATACAGTATATACATATATATACAGAGATGGGCAAAAAGAGAGATACAGAGATACAAAGTAGACATACAAAATACAAATGTATGTCCTCATTAAATGTATCAACATAAATTAATAAATTCCTTGTGTGAGCAAAGGTATTTAATTAAAATACAGTCAAAATACATAAAGTAAGCAGCCATTAACTGTCGTTATCTCTGTCACTGACGGAATCAAGCATGAACTGTTGTATGTCTCAGCAGCAGGTTATGTTATCTGTTCTTGTTTGTTAATGATTTGTTATCTGGTTTGATGCTGAACTCTTGCCAACGACATGTTTTTCCCTGATTTTTTGTGAAATAAATTAAATGAAAATGAATAAATAAATAAGATGAAGTAAAAACAAAAAGCAAGAATTCCTGAGTTATGTCAGTTAGCTAGCCGTTAATCTCAGATCCAGCAATCTCAGATCCAGCAATCTCTGAATAAATATACATAAATATACATATATACATAGGAGGAGGGCTGGGACCGTGACATAATAGCCTACAAGTGGGTGGCAGGGTACAACTCATACATGCTATAGAGATGCACTTTACCGCAACAACTCACCTGACGTTGAAAAGAGCAGCATAGGCTTCACTGCCAGCCAAGACGTAGCTGATTCCTACAGAGATACTGCATCAAGGGAGAGAGATGTAGAGGGAGAGATTTAGAGAGAGCGAGAGAGAGAGAGAGAGAGAGAGAGAAATGGACATATTTTGAGTTAGTCATCAGTAATCTTTTTCATCCCAGTAATTTGATCCTGATCTGTAAGAGTGAAAACTTGAGGCCGTCAAACGCAGCCAGGGCTGCAGACAGTCAAACAAATTTATGGCTAAAAACACATTTATTTAGCAAAAAAACAATTCCTTAAATTTCAAGAAACACACACGAGTTTCCGGCGCTATGTTTACTACTTTATGAAGTTGTCGGTAATAAAGTGGGAAGGGTTGAAAGCACCTCCTCATGAGCTTTAACACGCGCCTACTGGGAGCTAGAATCATGCCTCCGGTTTTGCCTCGAGATATTAGTCTGAAACCAGCCCGACACGAGCAGCTTGGCTCACAACAAAATGTAGTCGGCCAATCAGCGAACCCCAGCGAAAGATGTAAATGATGACAACACCGGGCAGTGCTGTTTCGGACATTTTAGGTTTTTACTTCAATGAAAGTGGTAAATAGCTAAGATAGATAATGTTTACTAATGGTGTTTACTTTGGAAATACGGCACTTCAATATACATCATCCAGACTGGGGGATCCGACCGGCGGCAAAGTAACGTTGACAGACGACGCCCCATAACAAACGGCTGACTTTCCAGACCAAATGGGTGAAGCAAATATGGCCCGGCTGTGCGAGGCTAGTTCTTTCCATGAAAGTGCAACATACAGATGTACATCCTACTTGGGCTGTGATTTAGTGACAACATAAGGGCAGTTTTCTTTTTCATGTTCTTGACTATCATGCTCACAGAAAACAGGGGGGGAAAAAAAATCACATATAGTGAACTCCTTATCAAACATACCTACACACCCCTAATGAGTTTGAAGTCATTTAACTGTGATTTGCAAGGTGCAATAGCATGACAACATACAGTATGCCTGCGCTAGCAAGAACCTGTAAGGCACTGTCTTCCACACAAACAAGTGCCTCAACCTCCCCTGCTTCAGTGGTTTGTTGAAATCCCCTCCTTTCTAAAAGCTGGACCGATATTACAGCTCCTCTCGGGACTCTAGGGCTCTCTGATTGAAAGACTTCTGAAAGTCTTCACTCACTCCAAAACACACTGTGTACTGTGTGTGCTATATTTAGTGGGTGAGGGAGCTGGAGCAGCTATAGCTGCTGCAGAAAAGAGAGTGGTGCATGTCTGATTTATTTTCAACTTAAAGGACACTTTGCAATAAACCTTCAGTATCAGACAATATAAACTTTAGCTATCAGACAGAGACAGACTTTTCCAAAATACTGCTTGGGAAATGTTTTTTTTTTACTTCAAACACAAGTCGTAACAGGCCTTGCGAATCACAAAAATCTAAGTGTAAGAGGTTTTACCTGGCAATGACTAGGAATTCATTTTGATAGGTTAACAACATTTACGCCGACCAAAGTTCAGCCCCATAGGATTTAAGAAAAATATAAAAATGTGATGCTGATAAAGAATCAAACATCTTGGCTCAACTTGTAATACATGTACACATGGATTATATGGATGACTAGGTGAACTAGGTGTAGTTCTAATCTGAACCACATTTCTGCAACCTGCATCGTGTATTTGCTGAAGTGCCAACTTAAAGCATAAGTTTTGTAAGTATGTTGTGTGTGTGTGTGTGTGTGTGTGTGCGCCTGTCCTTGTGTGTGTGTGTCTGTTGGACATTAGCAGTACCATGTCAAGGTGTGTGTCTGTAGATTGAGGGGAACACAAGGGTAAAAGCTGCAGGTCATGGTTCAACGCGTTTGTGTGTATGTGAGAGAAAACGTGTGTGTGTGTGTGTGTGTGTGTGTGGGTGTAGGAGGGTTGAGGTTTGGCATTGATCGAGTGCTAAGCTTCCTTGGAACACAATGAAGGAGCTATCGATTGGTCAGGTGTTACAGAGCTGCTTGTGTGCCGATAACAAGACCCTCCATCAGCCCCTGTACAGCACCCCCCCCCCCCCCCCCCCCCCCCCCCCCCCACACACACACACACACACACACACACACACACACACACACACACACCCTCTACCCCCAAACACAGTCACAAATACATACTCACAGATAGACATATGTATGCAGAAATACAGGAATATATCTCTGTGTACAGAGATATGGTCTATACATCATCTTTACAAGACCCCCCCCCCCCCCTTACACACACACACACACACACACACCCTTTTCTCCATCCATCCATCTATCCATCAATACATCCAATAGATATCATATTTACTTCCATCAAATAAGTGATGGATGTAAAGCATCTTTACTGACAGGTAGTCTAATTAGTCTTCGATATGGATTGAGATTCAGTAGTCCTAAATCCTAAACACCAGTGATTTCAAAACAATGTCTTGTGCTGATTGAGATTAGAATACAGGCACAAGGTGATTGACTGTGATTTAGGCCACCCACACAAACACAAGGACTACATGCAAAACATATATTATACAAACTGTGTACACATGTTGCTGCTGTGCCAGTTCAATTATATTATTATATAGTTTGACCTTTCTATGCAAGTGCATACATGGATTATGTGGTAAGTATGTGGGTGTGTGTGTAAGTAGAAAAATAGATAATTATACAATTAGCGTGTTCATAATTACCAGCCCACCCGTAATTGTCCACTGTGTTAATCAAGCTTCATAATTTATCGGTGTCTCTGCAATTTGCATTTGGTATGGGACTCACACACACACACACACACACACACACACACATATATATATATATGTATATATATATATATATATATTAGTGGTGGGCCGTTATCGGCGTTAACGTGCTGCGATAACGCGCTGCGATAACGCGAGACTCTTATCGCGCAAAAATTATCGCCGTTAATCTATTCTCAAAGTTGGGTTGGGAGCTGGGTCTATACCGGATCTCCACCAAGGAAGGTAAGCGCCGCGGAACGGCTGCGCTGCGGAACGGCTGCGTCCTCTGCCCGGCGTCCCCCCCCCCGTCGGTCGTAGGTCTGGGCAGTGCCGCCTTAATGCACGGGCTTACCTGGGCTTCAGCCCGGGGCCTCGGCCAATCAGGGGCCTCTTAAAAAATATATATTTAAAAAAAGATGATAAACGTCCGTATTCGCGGTGTCATTACTGACCCCCCCCCCCCCCCCCCCCCCCCCCATTGACAATCGCGAACCCCCCCCCCCCCGTCAACAATCGCGCACGCATATATATATATATATATATATATATATATATATATATATACATATTCACACGTATATGTATGTGTGCACACATGGCCACATACACAGGTGACCGGGATAGGGGATAGACACATTATAGACATTAGTAGAGAAATAATAAGAGCTTGTTAAACAATTATACAGCCTTCAGTCTTTCTGACATATCTGAATGACTTGCGCTAAACTAATAAGGTAACATGTTTTTTGTACATTCACAATTTTTTCATGAATTATATTAATTTCAATGAAATGGCTTTACAACCAGAGAAGACTCATTCTGGGAGGCAAATATAAATGTATTAATCATAGCCAAAGTTGATGCTTTGTCTCATGACTGAATTCAATAAAACTCAATTTACTCAATAAAATGTAATTCACTTTACGTGTAGTATCCCACAAACCTTTCCTATGCGCGGGGAGTGACTTACAACTGAAAGAGTATGATGCAGTCAAAGGCTTGACTCATGGGCCGGCTGAGGAAGAGGAGGCCCAGGAGATGAAGGTTAGGCTGCAAGCTCTGGGCTTGGCTCTGGACATCCACCTCTGCATCTGGTGTGAGTAAGCCTGTGTCTGACACACAGAGAAACACACAGAAAAGCGGAGTGAGCTTGTGGGGAGAGGGAAAAGGTGGAACCTAACCTATTTTACATTGTCCAGCAAAGTTCAGCGCTGGTATCCAGATAGTTGTTTGTAGTAATACCCGATTATACCATGACTCTTAACCACATATTCTCTGATATATCTAGCCTGCTCAACATGGAAATACTTTCCTACAACATCTCTGCATTGTTGCTGTAGTGTCAACCACTAAACCATCATTAGATAATGCAAATTATGCATTATTATACATAATGTCATTTAGTTGTTTTTTATTGAACTGGAAGCTATAGTTGCACTCACAGCTACAGTATGTTAAATGAGTTTAGTGGCAGTAGATTGGTCTCCATGATGACATAGGCATGATGGCCATGTTTCATGTGAGTGATAAATCAGTCCTGAAAGTTATGGAAAACTGGCACTTCACTTTTTTTCCCTCACAAAGAGACCAAGCTGTTGAAATCTCAGTTAAATCAGGCTGACTTTTATCAACATATTTTCTAAAGTCAGGAAAAATCTAAATCCAAACATTAACATGCTCTTTCACAGCAAAAACAAAAACGGTTTAAAGTATAGAGACACAGGGGTGAAAGGGTAAAGCTTCTTGTTAGCTGAGAAGTCTCCAGGGAGGGCTCTGAATCCAGTTAATTAGAAAGTCTTCGTCCACAACACGCAGCTTCGTTAGCCGTTTTAGCCCAGCATTGGTGCTTAGGAGGTAAAGAGATTATTGGTATTGCAGCCAGCGGCTTGATACTTGGACAGTTGATATACAGTACAGAGGAGCATCTTAACTTCCTCATTTGAACCAATCCCTGGGTGCAGAAAATGCTAAGCATGTGAAAGTCAACTACAAAGCAAGTGCTTATAATTGACTGAAAACGCCTTGTGGTTCAAAGGAAAAGGAACCCTTCAAAGAGCCAAAAAAAGATGTGAGAATGAGCCATATTCTCTAAGAGATGATAAGACAAACAGGATGGATGGGTGTATATGGACAACCCAATGGATGGATGAGTGGGTGGACGGATTTGTTGTTTGGATTTTGTTTCACGTTATTTGTATGGAAATGTGTATCAGTAAGGAGATGTACGTCTACGAGTATGTGTGCTGGGTGTGGTAGGCCTTGAGTGGATGCCATTCCCTAGCCAGGAAGAATGCAACTGATGAACTAGCCCACTTAACACTAGGTTGCTGCTCACCGTCTCTCTTGGCCAGCTGCCTCTCCCTTTCTCTCCCTCCATCAGACGGATATTGTAGTCATCTGTCTACCTCGACCCATTTATCTCTCCCTCTCTTTAAAGAACTGATGCTAATGCTTAGATGGACAGGAGAGGGACAGAAAACGTCATTTACATGTGCAAGATGAGTTAGGTATACTCAGTAGTGGTAGGGTTAAAAGCTGATGATAATTAGTTGTTAATTTGGTAACAGCTGATGCTAATCAGTAGTTAATGAGGTAACCACTGATGCTAATCAGTAGTTAATTAAGTAACAGCTGATGACAATCAGTAGAGATAATTAGGTAACAGCTGATGATAATCAGTAGTTCATTAAGTAAGAGCTGATGAAAATCAGTAGAGATAATTAGGTAACGGCTGATGATAATCAGTAGTTCATTAAGTAAGAGCTGATGATAATTAGTAGTTAATTAGGTAACAGCTGATTATAATCAGTAGAGATACTTAGGTAACAGCTGATGATAATTAGTAGTTAATTAGGTAACAGCTGATGATTATCAGTAGTGATTTAAGTAACAGCTGATGATAATCAGTAGAGATACTTTGGTAAGAGCTGATGATAATCAATAGTTGGTTAAGTAACAGCTGATGATAATCAGTAGTTCATTTGGTAACAGTTGATGATAATCGGTAGAGCTGATGATAATCAGAAATATTCAGCAGCGGGAAGGCCAACCAGCTGTGACATGCAGATACAATTGAGTGAGTGAGTGAGTCAGAGAGAGAGAGAGAGAGAGAGAGAGAGAGAGAACACATAAGTGCACACACACAAGTGAAAACACTTGATCAATAGATAATATATGCAGAGAGATAATCAACAGACAAGACATCCATATTTCAGTTGGCTGATGACAAGACAAAATTTAACCTATAACATAACTTGACAAATAAAATGTGTCAGCTATCTTAAATAGCTAACAGCAGGACCATGACAAGTGGAATAGGATTCACATTTTTACTAATTTGATACTGGCAGCTTCTGAGAACGTAATATTTCTATGGATAAAAAGTTGCAAATTCTTTAATTTCCATATCTATTCAAACAGTATATTCTAATAAAATGTGTATGCTGAGGTTATGCAAAATCCAAAATGCTTAAATGAATTTAAAGTTTTTCAATATGATCTTGTAAGGCTACTGATATGGACAAATCTAATATGCCAGTGATGAACCAACATGTTCCAACATAGATTGTGTAATGATTTAACCTCATTCTTGTTTTCCATTTTCAGAAAGTAATTCCAACACATTGAGATGTCTGTCGTTCTTAACTGTGTTAGCTTGGCTCAGCTTTATCCGTCTTTTTCATTACAAACATGCAACTGTATTCAAACTGTTCTAAAAAGGAGCTTAGCGCAACGTATAAACCATAAAACTCTGCATTGTGAAAATCATACACATTTCCCTTGGTTATTATATTCCACACTCATCACATTCATCTGTATACAGATGAACACCCTACGTAATAAAAAAGAGCCCTACCATTTCCGAACATGCCCCCTCCTAACACCCCTTACTTCACTGGATATCATGATAACACTGGATTTCACTTCAAATAAGTATGGTTTTCTCACGTTAGCGTTGAATAAAAACTTAACATAACATCAAGTCTGATACAATCCGCATGCAAAGCAAAGTCAGCATGCAAAGAAAAAGACAAAGAGATCTTAGTAAAAATGCCCGGAAGCCAAATTGCTCAAGGGACCCTAGCAGCTGTGAGCCTTAAAGCACCATTAGACCTGCAGGTCAGCAATTTTTACTGCGATCAAACATCAGTTAACACAGCCTATCAATGGTACACTGATGCGCTTCATCACATGTGGTAGCCTATAGTAGCATATTCAACCCTGTGTGAAACTATCTTTACAATACACACAGGTAGTGACCCAGATGCATGGGATTATGGAGAGTAGTCAAGTCAATTTTATTTGTATAGCCCTTAGTCACAGTCACTATGGGCTTATTTTAGGCCATATTTTATGACACCCCCCTTACCCTAGCCATCCAAAGAGCAAGGAAAAACATAACCATCAAGGAAGAAACCTTAAGAAGAAACACAGAAAGAGGGATTCCTCCTTCCAGGGACGGTTAGGAGTCCAGAGAGAGCGAGAGAGAGTTTGTGTGTGTGTTGTTAACATGGGGCTATTTGAATACTGCTCTGTGATTGCTTTGTATTTAGCATAACCAATTAAAGTAATAAAATATGCACGTGTGTTCATGTCTTCAGTTGAAATTAAAACTTTTTTTCCCCATGTCATTTAGCAACTCAATATTTTCCCCCTGATCGTTTAGGAAAAAATGTATTACTTTTCTAATCACATCAGGCTCTCACACTCTCCTTCCTCTTCATCGCTGGCACCATATTACAAGCCTGGTGTTGACTGTATATGTGTGTCCCCAGATCAATTGGCGAGTTTCAGCACCCCCCCCCCACACACCGAGGAGAGCGCTCAATCTTGATTGTTCTCCCGATTACTGATGAATGTCACCTCCTACGCCCATCATATAATTTGCCAATAAAGTAAATACCATTGAAATAGGTAGATGGTCACACTCGTATAAACTCTCCAGCCTAACACTCATGACAACATGCATGGTACACACATGTACAAGTATGGGGGGGGGGGGGGGGGGGGGGTGTAGATTAAAACAGAATTATAAAACCGAAATTTCCAGCCCTTGATTCTGGTTGGCACCAAGCTGTTAAATACACACACACAACTGTGACCACATAACAATTCAATTTTAGTATTAATGTGCCTGTACGCTAAAGCCTGTATGCTAGCCTGTGTTGCTTGGCAACCATTTTGCTGTCTTGAGGAACTATATTGCTTGGCGGAAGAATGATGATTTGTTTTTAATAAATGATCACATTTTATGTTGCTGTGTGTTTATTTTGTGAAATCTTACTTGGTAGTCTATAATAACCGTTTTACTAACCGTTTGGTCGTGCCTAACAACACCCCTTAGCTGTTCTAAAATCACTGTAAATCACGGCCTCAAGCGCTCATTGCAAGTGGTCTTATTATAGACCAAAGCAGACAACATATTAGTTTGTTACGCTATATGGGACATGGAGGCTGACATTCATGGCCCATTTTGCGTACATCTTTATTATGCCACTCCGCGCAACTACCTCGGCCGGCCGGCTGGTACAGCCATCCCTGAGAGCAAGCAAAGGTTGCATATCTAAGTCACAACTCTTCTCTGTCTTGGCGCCGCTATGGTGGAACGAGCTCCCTGCTGACGTGAAAAGATAATAACAACAGAACACCTTAAGGGTACGTCATTACTGACAAACGCGCTGATTAAAGGTAATGGCACTCTTAAAGGCAAAGTAACGTGAACAAATTATAACGTTTCAGAGTAATGCTACACAGGATACTGAGACACTATTTTACTCTTGTTTTTTACAACACAAAGTACAACATGAGTACAACAACACATACAGTCAATTCCGACTGTGCCATGCAAATTGCGAATGCTCTCCTTGTTTACATCGTAGCTTGTTGTTGATTCATGACTACTTGGTTGTCGTCACGATGAAGCGACAACAAACTGAAGTTGAACTTACGTTCAACTAGCACATTACTAAGTTGTTAATAGTTAGGACATTGGTGGTGCAACCAAATTTAGTAAACTGCTAGTCTGAACTAGTGGTTACTAAGGACATGGTAAGGACTTTACACACAAAATTAAGCCGCGTTTCCCCAAGAACTAGGAACCTTTGGATAAACTTGGTGTGTTTCTACCACAGGGACCAGAGTCTAAATTAAGTTCAGGGGGGCATTATAGACAATTTCAGCTCTGGGTAATTGTTAGGTTTTGACGAACGAATATTCGTAGATGAAAAATAAGTCAATTCATACTGCATTTTTGTTTCCTGCCTGAATCGGAGCCGGCAGACACCACTGCTGCAGAATCGTGTTTTTATCCACTGATCGTTTTTCCTTTTCATTTCTACAGTGTTATTTTAATAACACAAAAAGCAAAACAATATAACTTAGACTGCATGGACGCCAGTGGGACCACTCATCGGTCCGAGTCTGACTCAGTTACGTCCTGCACGGCAGGACGAGCGCTATTCACCCGAACCGAAAGCACACAGGCACTACTGTGAGATCGTCATGAAAGGAAAAACACATTGCTACCTGTTCTATTCATGTGGCCTCATTGAAATAGCTGCTAGCCTACGTTTATTCATAAAACCCTTCTAAAACCATTAACCCCCCCCCGCCCCCCGCTTGCCGCAGACTCTTATTTCTATGATTGTAACTGACTAGTGGGAGTGCCACCATGGAAAACTAAATCCTGGGAAGAACCCTAGAACATTAATACATACTATTTACAACCAGTTAGTCTACCTCTGTCAGTCTTGCCGATTCTCACACTGCCGGCAGGTGGCAGGTGTCTTTTTCATCAAAAAAATAAACAAAGCATTCGAATCATGAATTGCGATTTGAATATCTATCAAACAAACGGATATAAACCCCAAATGCAGAGACATTTTTCTTTTTGGCGTGGACAGTCCTCTCTTACGTCCTCAGAGAGCGTTTACAAGCGCTCTGTTTATTGAATTCACGGTCCAGCCACATAGTAGGTTTAACCTAGTCTTGTTCACTAGTACGCTATCCCAACAACTGGCAGTCACTATCTTTCTCAGCTCAGCTGCCTGTTCCACCAGTAGACTGACCTCTGGTGGGGCATGTTGGGCACTACAATACAGCTTAATCAAACCGCGGTGGAAACGCAGACAATGACGGGCTGAAGGAACCTTTTAGTTCTTGAAAAGTAGTTCCTGGGACAAAAAGTTCTGGGTAGTTTTGGTACGCGTGCATAGCCGGTACGACCCAGTCCAAATCCCCCAGACTGAAGTGGAAGCTACTAGGAAAACGATTGTGTGGCCTACCCTCCATGTCTTGTTGCCACGATGACAATTTTTTATTGAAATGGACAAACTGTCCGGACAGCAAAGCAAAGAACAGTGAAATGAAATAAATATTAGAGGAGAAAAAACGCAAAAATGCATGAAACCAGGACGAGAGATCCCCATTCTAGGAAGGCACCGAGATTAAGATGGGCAGACATAAAACAGCATGTTGTGATTATTCATTTAACTATATAAAAACTAAGGGAGACAGCCACAAAATGAATAGCAATAACTTAATAAGATAAGATATCTGCCATTAGTGTGTGGTGTCATTTCATCAAAGAAAGTGTAGACACAGGGATAGCAGTAGTATCAACACATTTTAGAGGCACGTAAATCAACAGAAAGCACTAAGCCAGGCAACCTCCTGTCACAACGCTTTTACACAACTAGTATCAGTGACAGGTAACAACAGACAAAAAATAAGCTTATCAGCTTTCTCCTAATCCAGCAGAAAGCAAGAGAGAGTCCAACCTTGAAGCAAACTGTTCTTACTGACTTGAGCATTTATTTTTATTAGCTTGGGCTGCCCGTGCTGACTTAAAAAAAAGAAAAAGAAAAGAAATTAAGTGCCTGTGAGCCCTTTGTGAGTGTTGGCCCTGTAGCTGTGTGACAGGGCTTCATAGTGTACTTCTCCCTCACTGGCCAACAGCTCTGGGAACGAACAGTGCGTTTAGCACAGCTAAGGCCTTGGAACAGGAGATGCCTTTCCTGCTATGCTAGGAGTAAAGTCAATGAGGAACATGGCCCATGCCTGGACATGCACATTCATAATTATTATGAATATATATATATATATATATATATTTATTTATCATTAAAAAATAAATAAACAAACAACATGCAAAGAAGCTTGTGACAAGTAGCAATGCAAAACAATGTAATACATTTTTGAGTAGTGTGACAATCGCTCAGCAATTTGCAAAGTTATGTCGCTTTTTCGGTCACTAATTCGGTCAATAATTATTTCAGCTCAGTAATGGCATAGCACTGCCACATCAAGGCTCTGAAAATAGCTTTGTAAAAAACAAATTAATTGTAAATCAAACAAATCACACAAATAGACTCTTGTTCGCCAGGTAGTTTGACAATACAGACAAACTGGATGCACGCATGCACACCAACAACCTTGGAAGAACTAAATATAGTTTGCTTTTATATTTTATTCAAAACATTCTTGGCAAATTGTACTTGTGGGGGCAACTGTTCAATCATCACATATCTCCCTTATATGTGTTGATGTGATAGCTACATGTGGTAGCTTTCTGAAGTAAATTCACGTACATTTCCATGGACATCCAATAAAGACTGCATGTTAGTTTTGATGTTTTTAACGTGGACATACATTATCCATGCATTTCAAAGAGAGACATGATGAGCAGACACTGTGTTCTGCAATAAACTGCCGCAAGCTTTCCCCCCCGCAAAGCAGCCAAACAACCTACCAGAGGGTATGCACTGGTTGAGGATGGTGCAAAAGTGCTCACACACAACCCCCAGGATGAACCAGACGTTTTCTTCTCCACTGAAACTAACTAAAAATAAAAAACGCAATGTACCTGCACTCTCCCCTTCATCTTCTTCCCCCACCTCGTCTTCCTCTTCTCTGTGCGCAGATCTTGCAGCCACCAGCTCCCCTGCCGCCACCTGTTCCATTGTAATCTGCTCTGCGGTGGCACACTGGATGGGGTGGAAGAGGAAGAGGGCAGAACAATGATTGGAGAAGATTTCCTGGGTAGAGAGGGGTAAAGTTAAAGACTTGAAGAGCTATTTGTCACCACTTGACGTCGACACTCAGGGCCACAAGGCATTCACAGACCCCCCCTCCCCTCCCAAAAAAAATTATTCACTCATTATTCACTATTTGAAGTCTCGAGGAGAGTGCTTTTTTGTAGGAATTAGACAGACATCAATAGTCATCTAAGTCGTTCTTGTGAGGTTGGCTGAGAGCTACTTTGGAAATTTGAAACCAACGGGCGTGGAAGTGGTAACATTAAACCACAGACAAAAGACAGAGCTAGGACGACATTGACATGCAGGCAAGACTAATGCTCACCTTCAGCGATTCCACCTGAACCACCTGGCATCTTTGAAGCAGCTCCACAAACAAGTAGATCACAAGGCCCTTAATGATGAAAGGAAAATATTACGTTTGAGAAAAAAAAAAAGGAAAAAATTGTGATTAACAAACTTTAAAAGAATGAGACTTCTTAAATCATTGAGCTTTAAAGACCTGTGTTTTTAGAAACACATATATATAAAAATGACTTTGATCCTTGGCACTGCCTAGCCAAGTGTCGAGGTGTCCTTGACCAAGACACCTAACTGTAACTGCTCCCGACGAGCTGGCTGTTCCCTTGCATGGTTGACACTGCCGTCACCATGTGTGAACGTGTGTATGTGTGTATGAATAGGTGAATGGGAGGCACAACTTATAAAGCACTTTGAGTGGCCACATGTCAGAAAAGCGCCACATAAATGCAGTCCATTTACCATAACAAATGCAAAGTTGTGACAAGAGGCAGAATTTGGTGTTGAACAAAGTATTTTCAAATGCAACCATTTATTCAGTCAAAGTTTGCATGAATAACACAATGAATACAACTATGTTATGAATACCTGGACAAGGAAGCCAATGAGAAAGGTGATGAGGAAAGGCAACAATCCAGCGTGTGCAATTGTCACTGGCAGACCTGCAAAATAAATCAAAGAAGAACATAAAAAAAAGAATTATATTTGTTCAAACTTGTTCACCGTGTATAAAATATCTTCAAGTCCGTTTGTCACTATCCTTGTCTCTTGCTCTTTGCGTCACACGCAATGCACACACTGTATGCACACACTGTATTTTATGCCTGGCTCAAAGTTCCTATCAAACTTTATGGCTTAAGATGATTTCAATGAGATTTAAGTGATCGAACAACTATTAACCCGGCAGGGCTCCACCTCGGTGGAACAACAGGAAGAAGACGCAGATGAAAAACAGTAGTGAAATGTAATGTCCCATGTAATTTCTATCACAACTACAAAAAAAAAAATCCTCCCACGTTAACTACACTTCATAAAGCACCGTAAAAAAAAAAGGAATCACCCTGCCCATATAAAACTACAAGACTGTCAGACTTTTTAATTATGCTCCTGATGCACCAGTTTTCCAAAAGACAGCCCCAAGGAACAAATAGAGCTGGCTGGTGTTCATCCGGTGGCTACGTTCCCCACAGTAGGACCGTATTTTATGTATTAGGGCCCATTGGTGCTTGGCCCCAGACAGCTTGGCCCTGTGGTCCGATGCTATTCATTTAGGAATTATAGATCCATAAAAAAGGTGCGCTAGAGGTTCAACCTGTGCGTCAAACTATTCATATTAGTGTACAACAATTTATCTAACACAGTGAGCAGCAGCGTATTTTTGTCATTTCTTTAACTGCATCTGTGCAGACTGATGAGTGTTTGTCTCTGGGCAGGGCCATCTACGTTTGTCTTTGACAAAAGCAAACAGTGGGACAGAAGAGCGAATGCATATTCACAGAACATTCTCTCTGACAGCTCTTAGGGGCCCCATCATATTGGCGAGACCAAAACAAAAACAAAAAAGATAAATGACAGATGTTGACGATGTTAGCCGCCTTGTATCACAGGGAATTACTAATTGGGATGCAAGTATTATAAATGACATAGATAATGTAATTACCCTTAGAATCAAATGATCGTGGTGCAACCTCTTTATAAAAAGTGGATATTGAGTGGGGAGCCAGGGGTTTGGATTAATGAGGGGTATGTAAGGAGGAAGGGTTTATGTTGCCTTTAGGACTTGGTGGCGGTCATATGAGATGAAGAGAATATTGCTTTGTTAAGTATTGTGTTGCCTAATATAGAAAAAAAAGGGTGCTTTGAAAGTGGTGTGTAAAATAGAGATAGCCTTGCTTGCTTGATGTCATCTGTGTATGTGTGTGTGTGTGTTTGCCCCCCAAAGGAAGGCCATTGACAAAATTGTTATATATATATATATATATATATATATATATATATATATATATATATATATATATATATATATATATATATAGTTTCAAATTTAGTTAGCAGGGTTTCATTATCTGTCGTACAGTAGTTATACATCTACATTACTTTACAATTTCTTTGCTCTTCTTCAGCAAAACACAAACGACATCCAGTGACAAACACACACACACACACACACACACAAAACAATGTGTCATGATTCACTAGTAAGGGAGTCTTAGTAAGGTCAGTACTTACCTAGGATGCCGGTCCCCAGTATCGTTGCAATGCTCAAGAAATCTGAGGACAAAGAATTCAAACAAACACATCAGTAAAACAGGCTCGCTTGTTCTGGCCTCAACGCCGTCATCCAACTACTTTAAGTCCTCAATGGTTTGTTTTTTTAATCTTTAATAATGAAGACCTCTTCCATTAGACATTTCTCATTGGGCAAAATGACACGCTATATTCACAAAGCAAATGTATTTCCCAATCCCAACACTTCCCCGGAGAGGATCCCTTGTGATGACATTGCACACCGCCCCCCCCCCCCCCCCCCCCTCTCTCTCTCTCTGTTAACAAATGGAGAACCACTAGAGAACCAGTCAGTCTCCCACATGTTAGCGACTGTATTGATAAACGTTCACTTCTCCCTCGCCTTCAGATCCATCACCGAGGCTCGACGCGACTCCCATCATCACAGGAATTAACCTGTCATCTCTTATCAGCCCGTTCCTGCTTCAGCATTTTCTGATAAAATTCCCCTCGCACCCACCCACCGAGACACAGACAGACAGACAGACAGACATATATAGACATATCGACAGATATACACATTATATTGCGTGTGTCTAAGTCTTCCAACGACATGTATGTACAACGCGTGCGAGTGGTCTCCGTCCCTCACCAGTGGTCTGGGTCCCTCACTAGTGGTCTCCGTCCCTCACCAGTGGTCTGGGTCCCTCACTAGTGGTCTGGGTCCCTCACTAGTGGTCTCCGTCCCTCACTAGTGGTCTCGGTCCCTCACCAGTGGTCTGGGTCCCTCACCAGTGGTCTCCGTCCCTCACCAGTGGTCTCCGTCCCTCACCAGTGGTCTGGGTCCCTCACTAGTGGTCTCCGTCCCTCACTAGTGGTCTGGGTCCCTCACTAGTGGTCTGGGTCCTTCACTAGTGGTCTGGGTCCCTCACTAGTGGTCTCGGTCCCTCACTAGTGGTCTCGGTCCCTCACTAGTGGTCTCCGTCCCTTAGTGGTCTCAGTCCAAGGGGACATGTCTCCCTTAAAAAAAAAAACACGTGTGACGCTGAACTAGCAACAGGGCAACAAGCTAGGTCCACCCATAACAGTTATAACGGTTTATAACGAACCTGGGGGCTAACGGTTTATAACGAACCTGGGGGCTAACGGTTTATAACGAACCTGGGGGCTAACGGTTTATAACAAACCTGGGGGCTAACGGTTTATAACGAACCTGGGGGCTAACGGTTTATAACGAACATGGGGGCTAACGGTTTATAACGAACCTGGGGGCTAACGGTTTATAACGAACCTGGGGGCTAACGGTTTATAACGAACATGGGGGCTAACGGTTTATAACGAACCTGGGGGCTAACGGTTTATAACGACTCCGGGGGCTAACGGTTTATAACGAACCTGGGGGCTAACGGTTTATAACGAACCTGGGGGCTAACGGTTTATAACGAACATGGGGGCTAACGGTTTATAACGAACCTGGGGGCTAACGGTTTATAACGACTCCGGGGGCTAACGGTTTATAACGAACCTGGGGGCTAACGGTTTATAACGAACCCGGGGTCTAACGGTTTATAACGAACCGGGGTCTAACGGTTTATAACGAACCCGGGGTCTAACGGTTTATAACGAACCTGGGGGCTAACGGTTTATAACGACTCCGGGGGGCTAACGGTTTATAACGAACCCGGGGTCTAACGGTTTATAACGAACCTGGGGGCTAACGGTTTATAACGACTCCGGGGGCTAACGGTTTATAACGAACCTGGGGGCTAACGGTTTATAACGAACCCGGGGTCTAACGGTTTATAACGAACCCGGGGTCTAACGGTTTATAACGAACCCGGGGTCTAACGGTTTATAACGAACCTGGGAGCTAACACTGACCAGCTAGCAAGAGCGGATTATGTGTGTTGTCGTCGAAAGGACACTCCGTTACATACTTATAATATATACTATACTTAAAATAATTAATTATAACGTTGTATTGACGTCAGGGGACGGCTCGTCGCATCATCCCCGCGCGCGCGCCGCATGACGCCATTCGTGGCGGGCTTTTTTTTTCTCTCTCCCCACTCTCCCCCCCACCACACACACACACACTCCTCGCGCTCGCCTTCCTTAACCACCATCGCACCATCATCATCACCGTACCATCATCATCATCATCATCACCGCACCATCATCATCATCATCATGCTCGTCCCCATACGTCTACTAATGGCCGACACGGATAAACGGTAGGCGGGTTTTTTTCTTCCCCCCCCTCGTCGTCATGTATGTTAACCGTCATGTATGTTAAAAAAGGAAAGGAAAATAAAACCCGGCGGGAGATGATAAAACCGTTGGGAGACGACCACAACAACAACAACAACAACAACATGATTGTCGTCGTCGTCGTCCTCCTCCTTACTCACAGCACTGCAGGTACACCAGTCTGGGTCTCCAGGTCCCGTCCCGGTGCTTCCGGGTCGCTCTGGGGGACATGGTGCTGAGACCGTCGCCGGGGCCGCGGTTTGTGTGGGCCGTTATCTCCGACGCACCAGTCGCCATCTTTTTTTTTTTTTTAACCCCCCTCCCCCTCCCCTCCATCACACGACGACACGTGAACGCGCAACGGTACGGTCCGGCGGAGGCGGTCGCGGCCGCGCGCCTCCGCCAGAGGAGAGGCTGGCTGCTGAAGATGGAGGAGGAAGCAGGTCAGAAATAAAGAGATAAAACTGGACGCCGTTGAAAACCAAGAAAGTATATTTTATTGTGACATCATGTTATGAGCTCATGGAAATACAAAAGTGGAAGCAGACTGGCTTGCTAAACGGTGTGCGGCATGTGGGCGGGCTACGCTATGGCCTTACTGACCCCGAGTTCCCACGACATCCCATAATGTCCGCCGTTCATCGCCGTCGACCGGGCAGTCGCTACGCGCGCGTGACGGCGATTTCGGTGTGTACAAAAGTCAAAAAGGTCATCGCCGCCCACACGTCTCTTCCCAGAGCCACTTTTCATCCTCTCCTATGTGTCCGAGTGTCACACGGAGGTCACACGGAGGTCACTCGCAGGTCACACTGAGGTCACACGGCGGCCTGATTCAGGGCGACATGAGTCGACTCGGTCGAGAAGTTAAACATCAACCGACCGCCTTGAAAAACGGGCCGCTGAGCCCACGCTAACGGCGTTGTCACAGCTCCGGCGGTGCGGCGTAATTTTTAGACGTTTAATAGCGGTAGTAGATTGACTAATGAATGAATCAACTAAGTAACTAAGTCTATACATTTTAAAAACCAGATAGGAACTGTGAAAGCCTTTTGCCTTAAACCCTAAAAAACATGCTCTGCCCAATCCAATGCGTTGGCGTGTTATACTGTCTTGTTAGTGCTGCTTACAATGTGGTGCAGCGTGTTGCAGTTAAAGTGTGTGGTTGAAGTGAAACCTGTGACATCGCTACTCTACATGCTTATAACATACTTAAGAAAGGCACATCACATGACCTACGCAAACCTGTGCTTCTCCAGGTGAACAGAAACCCACAGCAGATACAAACAGGCCGATAGTTCATTCATTCATCCTCTATTCATGGAGACAACCTTCAACCACCGTGTCTCAGACGGTAAACCCAAAGTACCAGTTACTACTATTACACAAAGGAAGGGCATGCTTCAAATTGAAACACAGTCGTACTATACTACGACTATTAATAATAATAGGTAAAAAGCATGCTACTATTATCTGTACATGACAATGGGATACAAAAATCATAAAATTGATTGATTGAAAGATTTAACAGATTACCTTGCAACAGAAATTGCAACACAACGAAAGTGTGTGCAATAAATGCAAAGGCGATAAATACATTCATAACATAAGGGGATGCTTTACAATTGGTCTTAAACTAATTCAAGTCATGCAAAGTGGTAGAAAAACACATCATTTTTTAACTGATAACATTCTCCCTTCTCACACGTTTTGTCAGATGTGTGAATGAAGGTTAACAGTACTATCTACACATCACTACTTCTCTACTTGCCCAGTGGGCTGCCATGTAAAAGTAGAAATCCCCAACCACACTTTACACTTTATTTGGTGCGGTTTATGTTTTATTGTTTGGTTGGTTGAACTAAGATGGTCGAATAGAGGGACCTCCATTATCTGTACACTATGAAAACATTCACTAAGGACAAAAGAAAAAGCCAAACATGAAATTGTCCAAAAGTGACAATTGTTTGATCCTGCTTATCGCCGCCTATTGACTTCATCTGTCAGAGCGGCTTCAGTACAAAGCATACGTACGTCTCATTCTGCAAGCCTAGCTATATAGAAAATATCAGTTTTTAACAATAGTGAAACTAAATCACACACATGTTTTATGTGTATGTTGCTTTTGGTCCTTCAAAAAAAGATAATTACACAGACTTCATCATTTAAAATAAATACTTAAATAACTGAATTATCCTATAAGACCGACAGCTAAGACAGCTATTCTTGTTCAAATAGATGAGTGAGATTGCGATTGCGATTTCTGTGGAGAAGGGAAACCACTGATTATTTCCACTTATTAGAACACATGGAGACAAAAAACTAAATGTAAGCAAATAAAGGGGGGGGGGGGGGGTTGTCTGCGTGTTGTATTGGTGTGTGATGAACAAAGCTGCATCACTAGCACAAACACACACCAAGACCGCATGGGAGGAGAGGAAGACAAACACAAATTCGGCATGAGAGGGTGGAGGAAAGAGCGATGCAGAAAAAGCAAGATGTAAGTGGAGATGAAGAGAGAAATTGACCAACAGTGCGGAAGGCATAATAAACTTAGCCAGCTGGGGCTGTTTGTACTGTAATGCTTACCAATTCCCCTTAAATGCAATGCAAATTATGCTTCACTTGTGTCTTGACCTCGCTTAATGCCGACTCAAGCACCGATGGGATCGTGTTTTTTCTTTGTCCTGATTGCCAAACGCTCTTCATAAAGTCTTTTCTTCTTCTGTTCTTCATGCTGCAGCCAGACGGCAGGAATACAGTTTGTCCGTTTTTGTTCAATAGGAGAATCATGATTATTAGTATTAGCAGAGCTGCCTTAGTGGTGCTGGGGTCACATTGCAATTCCCATGGGTACATTAAAGCACGATTGTAGCAACATTAATTATTCAATTATTTCAATTGTCTTTTCATCCGCCCCCCCCCCCCCCCCCAAATGACATTTGGTATGTGGCTGTTGCTGTACAGGGACGTACAGCTTGGTAGTTACAATAGTACATGGTTGGGTAAATGATGATAATTAATATCATACTCATTATCATTCATACCATAATAAAAGCCTTCGTAGGATCGGGGGAACAACTGTGACGCCTCATTCCTCTACTGGGGGCCGTATGGAGGATCCATTTGAAATATTTCACTTTCTTTTTTTCCACTTTCTTTGAGCAGCCCATTTCTTTAACGCCAACCGAGGGTTGTGCGGCTATTTCCTGTCGCCGGTGTTATTATCGTCAAACAGCCCGAGGCCAAAGCAAACCAGCTTCTCGGCCGACCGCACGGCGGCCAGGATAAGAGACAGCGATTGGTTGTCATAGGCGCCGCGAAGCGGAGGTACTTCCCGCGCGGCGCTCCGCTCGATCCCCTCCGCGGCGCCCGCATCCTCCTGGGGGAACCTGAGTGTTGAGAACTGGAGCGTCTTCCCGGGAAGGCTATACAAGAGGTTCCTATAGGACAGATGGGGACAGGAAATACACTGCAGCTTTAGTGTCCAGTGTCAGAAACAAGCAATTCCACATTTTCTGTTTACACTTTGCACAGAATTTATCAGCCGGAACAAATGTCAATCAGAAAAGCAAACTGTGATAAACCACTATGTGAGTTTAGGTATTAGGCTGGAGAAATATTTCATGTTAGAATAACAAGAAAATATTCTGACGGATTGGAAATGGACAGCGGCCGTTGAAAAGGAGATTTACGGTCCACATAACTCACAGTAGCAAGGCAGGGTCAATAGCGGCACCAAAAACAAGGACACATGCATAAAAAATAAAAAGAATAGTTTTGTCCTCTGTTTTATCTTCTGTCACAAACAGTTCACAGAAGCATAAAGTGCAGTGTGTGAATTATTGCTACCAAAAACTCTGGGCCTCTCCTTTTACCTTCATTTCAGTGCCACCCCATACAGTTCAGCAGACACGCAAACACACACACGCACGTGAAAAAAAAAACAGTACTGTAAAACAAAACACACACGCACACAGAGGAAAAATGACACAAAACAAATAAACATAACTGTAAAACAGTGCAGACACACACAGGACTGTGTGCGCTTCGCACGGCAGAGCAGTCATTTGTAGGTCACAACTGTGGAGACCGAGGTGCGTTGTTCTTCTCTGGGACTTCTTGACAAAGAGCATTGATTTCTCCTAAAGCGGCTGAACGGAGAGTCTTAGGGAGTAAATAGAGCGATTCTTCATCTGTTACGACCCTGCCCTGCAGGGACCGCGCTGCAACCTTCACCTGCGCAGGCGGGGCAGTAAAATAGGTCAAGACCTCCCTCTCCAAGACCCTGCCTCTGCAGTGTGTATGCGTCTATATAAATATATATATTGCAGTACAGTCAGTACAGTGGGATTACATAATACATCGTAAGAAAAAAATAAAAACAATAGGTGTGTCTTATTTTTCAAATGATCACAGCCATCTGAACCTGTAGGGAGGGTGAATAAGGAATAAAGGAAACCTTTTCAAACTATTTACAGTGCTGTAAAACAAAGAGTGATTTAGTAACTAGTTCACTAGTAACAAGTGAACTAGTTAGTACCGGTGTTCATCCTTTTTTTTAACATTGAGAGACAGAGTGGTGGCTTCAAGACAGCCTTTACAGGGACGCCCATCCACTGATGTCACGATTGTGCGTGGTGACAAAATCAAAACTTGAGTGTGTAAACTACGATGTGCAAACTTTCACATTGATGCGTGTCAACCAGGGTGAAAGTGTTTTGAGTGTGTGTGTGTGCACGTATGTGTCTGTGTGTCTTATTACATGACCTTATTACATGAGAGATTCATAATCTCTCCCCACATCCTATATAGTTACATATGTAAATATAGATATCTCTGAATATACGACTGAATATAAATATAGGTGATGTAAACATATATAGGTCAGATATAGACACATGGCAGTAGCTGCACTTGTATTGTGTGCCGTTGTGACACTGTAAACATAAAGTGTCAGATGTAAACATTTTCCAAAGCTATCAATCGTCCCTATTTTAATTGTCCCTCTCCGGTGAAGAAATGCTAACATCCTTTATAAACGAGTGCCATTAGGCCCTAATGCGTTCTGAGCATGATGGAGCAGCTAATTTTAGCTTGGCTGCTAATGGCAGTCGAGGACAATTAACATGTCTATTACCACCATAAACTGTGAATAACGTGGAGCAGGGAGCCCATTCATCCTCCCGCAATCTAGTGGCTGAGACGAAAGCTAAATAGCAGATGAGGATGTTGAAGTTGGCAGTGTGAGAGTTGGCATAGTTGGCTCACTCAAACAAAGGATGGCTGTCCTGAGACAACACACACACACACACAGCATATTGGCGTGTGTGTGCTTGGAGTTGTTTGACTAGACAACAGGTCACTGCCATATCTCCTCCACACACACACACGCATGCGCGCACAAACACACACACACCCCAACTGAATAACACTGATAATAATAATAATACTTTTTATTTGTATAGCACTTATCTAAACAAGGTTACAAAGTGCTTCACAAAATGCATTAGGATAAAACAAAAAAAAGATAAGTAAACATACAAAATATAGTTACAATGATAAAAAACAAAGATAAGAACTATAAAATAGTGCGCAGAAAGACAAAACAGAATAACATTAAAAATAAAACAAAACAACAGTTACAAATCAGGCATCAAAAAAGATGTGAAATAAAAGTATGCTTTAAGCAAATTAATTAAAAACAGGCAATGTTGTGACGAGCCTAATCTCCTAATGCAGGTCCTTCCAGTCAACCTGACCTGCATATGTTGCAGGAAATATGACATGTACGTCTTCTTTGTAGCCTTCTGCAACACAGTGAGCACACGCGTGGGCTGCAGGTGCACCACACGCGTGGGCTGCAGGTGCACCACATGCGTGTGCTGTCCCGTACCCCACATGCAGCGTTACCTGTAGACGCCGGGGGGGGCGCGCGGGACCACGAAGCTCTTCTCCAGGTCGCGCAGCACGTCGTTGAGCATGCGCACGTGGGCCGGCTCCCGCTCCTTGGGGTCGTTGGCCGGCCTCATGGTTTCAGACTGCAGGAACGCCGCGCGGTCCCGCAGAGACGAGGCCTGCGACAGCAGAGCCGGGGGCAGCGCGCTGATCGCTGGGCACACACACACACACACACACGCATGATTGCACAAACCCACACACACATACAGATGCGCGCGCGCACACACCACATACACACACACACACACACACGGCAGCAAAAATAAAGATAAAATGTCACGATTAGTTAGAATTAGACTTAGATGAACATACAACTAACCTTGTGTATGGCACTGTGCATTTTGTGCCAACTCCTGTGCCAGCATCTTGGATAGAGAGGTTATTTCTGGAGACTACATACGGCTGGCTCAGTTGTTTTCAGAGAAGGAGAGACGGGGGGGGGGGGGGGGGGTCATTTGTCTTACTCCTCTCTTAACCTTGGCCACAAACACGATGTTGAGTCCTTCAACCCTCTCTCCCCCTTCCTCCTCTTTTCCTCCTTCCCTCTCGCCCGACCTCATCTATTCTAACCTGTGACGGAAAATCGCGACCCGTCTTCCCTTTCTCCTCTCACTTTTGTCTCCAACTCTTTCCTTGTGTTCCTGAAGTTAATTAAAATGACCTCATTTGTGTCACACCTGCCCACATTCTCCTCTCCTTGTCCTTTCTCTACTGCGCATTAGGAAAATAACATGGCCCATGCATGCAAGGCTGGAGGAATTTCAGACAAATGGCAACATTCTCCATTCAAACACTCAAAAAACAAGGTGCTCTACCCACGCTTTTGAGTTGCAGTTTTGTTCACTGACCTTGTTGATATTGTAAGGTTATGCCATGCATGCTTGCATTATACATGCTGTGTTTCATGTGTTAAGTAAGTAAATATCCCCCACACACTTTCTAAATGGTAGAATGTAAACCTGTCTTTAACATCTTCCAAGATCAAACCCCTGAGCTAAAAATGATCCAGGAAAACAGGTTTGAAAACACGAGAGAACTGGATACTGTGCCTCACGCCCCAACCTGAAACTTTCTGACTTAAATGCATGCATCCTTCACTTTGTAAACGCATCCTATTTGATTAATTTATTCACCATTACTTCTCTGAAAGACAAAATCACAGCACATTCTCATCCATTTGGAAGTGGGGTGCATAACGCATAACCAAAGCACGCTCTCTCTCTCTCACCTCATTGATTGTGACTATGAACACTTGATTGCATTTTGCGCTGCCACAACTTCTGCAAAGTAGCTTGAGAAGGCAATGATGTTCTTCCATCACGTCTCGCTGATGATGACGAGAATAGCGAGGGATAGTGAGATAGCAATTTGTATTCAACTTTTGAGCCGGTTTCAATACATGTTCAAAAATATATTCTGTTGAACACCAGCAAAATATGGTCAAAGTAAGTCATACAAAGATGAAATGTATACATTATTACTGCACAAACCATGCGCACACACACAAACACACACACACACACACACACACACACACACACACACACACACACACACACACACACACACACACACACACACACACACAGTGGCACTGGGCTCTGATCATTTGGACTCACAGGTTTGGGGGTTTAATACAGATGCTAATGTTTGCAGAACAAATCATTCTTGAATTTGCCTTTATTTTGTCTCCCCTGGAGCCTTTACAACTGGATTTATCTGCTCATCACCTATATTTAAAATCATGACAAAATCATGCAAACGAAAGGCAACATTCAAAATACAAACGAGTCCAATCCCAAAAAGCACTCGCTGCGACCCCACGCCCCGACCCCCTGCGGCTTGGTGTGCAGTGTACAAGCAACGAGTCGGCTCCTTAGTACGACACGGCAGGGACAAGCCATTATGTCATCGTTCAAAAAGGTCACATAAATCACTGCTTAAATAACCTACTGTAGGCATTGGGTCACACACGTTTATTGAGTGTGTAGGCTATAGAGAAATTGCCTATTACTTCAATGTAGACATGTCACGTCAAGTAAAATATAATACAATAGCTTTGAGGGACATTTTCTCTAGTTTGGTGGGCGTGTCAGAGGTGTGACCCAATCAGCAGCGACGTGTATATAAACCTTGCCATATTAAAAAGGCAGTGTGCACAATGGATCCAGCTAAAGTCATAAATTATCCTTCACCTGAAATGCTTGCCTTGTCATCCTGAAATGCGAGGCAAATGGCACTATAATTAGAAACCACAGTTTCCACATACCCCTTCACTTGATTGGGATGTTCTCTGCTATTCTGGACAGCAAGGGCAGTGACTTGAGCATATTTTGTAGTATTAAACATGTATTTAAACTGATTTCATCATGCAAATAATGGCCTTCTCAGCTGCCATAGTTGCAACACTTGCGTAACACCACCGTTTCCATTTAAGTAATCGTTTTGCTACGTTTTGTCGGGGCTGAACATGCCCCAGGTTTACTCCGGGTTAGGCTCACAGCATGAGTCGCCATGGTAACTGAACTGAGATTAGTCTAAGCTTGGTATCTGAAACCGAAAATTCAGGCTTTCCTTAAATTCTGGCAACATATCCGGTTAACCTGGAAATCCAGTGACTTGAAACGGTCTGGAGTACACTTTCATCCTGACTCATAAACATAAAAAAACATAAATATCAGGCAAAAATATGGCCTATATGCAATCATCATTTAGTGTTGGGCTCGTATTTGGTCAGTAGGCCTACCACTTCAAGATGCTCAAGTGTGTGTGTGTGTGTGTGTGTGTGTGTGTGTGTGTGTTTTTGTGCATGTGTGTGCATGCATGCATGCATGCGTGTGTGTGCATTCATGCATGCGTGTGTGTGCATGTGTGTGTGAGTGCATGTGTGTGTGTGTGTAACAGCGGGGACATTAAGGTGACAGAGTGTGACACGGTGGGATGGGAGCTGTGTGAGTCATCAGAGACAGGAGAGCAGCGCTGAGAGAAAGTGGGTACAAAAATAGACAAAGAGCCGTTCTCTTCTACAAATTTAAATGGCTTTGGCTCCTCTCAACCATCTGGGACTCATGAAATATTGTTTGATTGTTGTAATCCATCACTTCTTTTGACACTTGGGGACGCATGGCTGTGTGTGTGTGTGTGTGTGTGTGTGTGTGTGTGTGTGTGTGTGTGTGTGCGTGTGTGTGTTCATGTGTGCATGTGTGTGTGTTCATGTGTGCGTGCGTGGCTGTGGGCAGTTGAAGGCATGCTGGGTCTCTAAGTATATGTTTGCTCTCTGCCTGGGTAAGAGTGTGTGTGCACCCCCTGTGCATGTGTGTGTTTTTATTCATCATGGGTGCACTTGTCTGTGCTTATTCATTTAAAGTGCTTCACAATTGTTGGTGGTTTATGTATTGTGAGTTTTTTTTGGTCATATTTCAGCCCTATACCTCAAAACATACAATTATAATACAACACACTCTTTTTACCTTTAATTCTTTAAATGAGTTAAACCAGAGGTAGACACACATTAGTATTGGATGATTCTTGATTAACGATTTAGAGGGTGGTCAGCCTTGTATTAATGAATATATATATATATATATATATATATATATATATATATATATATATACTCAACCTTTGACAAGAACCATTGTCACTATACCCATTGCTCCACACACACACACACACACACACATGCGCGCGCGGTGGCGGCAGACACGATTGATTACGCGAGGCAACATGCCCCATTGACTTTGCATTGGGCCGCGGAAAGGCGTAGCGGGAAGGATCACGGGACGCGATCCTCCCTCGCTGTTGTACATGGGGGGTCCGACAGAAAGTTGATGGAGTTGATGGAAATGGGCGACAACAGTTAGTGAGCCCTGGCAGACTTGTGTTGAATTTCATGTCCTGGTTTTAAGCACTTTGTTTTTAGTACGTCGCCAACATTGTAAGCTCCCCCAAGAAGCTAGCTGGGTGGAAATGCAAATACAGCGATAATGTCAACGTTTGTTCTTTTGAACTTTTAACAGGAGGGATTTTAGAGAAGCATGGATGTTGTTTGTCAGGGTATTTTGTTTCTGAATGGGGGAGAATAATAAGTCTTACAAAAATATAAATATATAAAGTACAAGCCTGTACTATAAATACTGGTTAAGCAAGGTGTACTCACACACAATCCTCCTTTTGATATTCTCAGCAATATTCAGTTAATTTCCAGAGTCGAGGAATAAGTCTGTTTTTTGCTGCTCTTTGATTTTGTAGTTGAAGAACAAAGGCGGTCCTGCTACTCGGCGCTATCGCTGGTTTAATGAAGAGTCCAACCGGATTCAGACTGAACCGAAGGCATGTTTCGAGTGAAAAATGCAAAGGATTTCGATTCGTTCTGCTCGTTCAATCTGGGTTGTCTTCATGACTGGATATTTTTAATACTGCAGTGTTTCTCAAGAATACATAAGAAAGCTCCTCATCACAGATGGCTGCAGGCTTATGATTGGCCGCACCGGCAGTATGTGAACTGTAAGCAGCAGGGCCTAAAAGCAGGAGATCTGGCCGAAGTGAACTCCCTGTTTCAGCTTTGAAATTGAACACTATATGAGATTTACCAAAAATGCCTTTTGGGCAACTTCATCGTTACAGAAAGAGCGCAACTTGAGTTTGGAGCAGAGTACAACGTTCACAAACTGGTTGGCGGAGACTGGCAGGAACAGGATTTTACACAAAATGCTCTAAATGACTTGTCTTATTTAGTAACAGTGACAAAATGGCATAGATAGCTATTTTGAAGATCATATAAGACATATTTCCTGCCTAAATGGCTGTCTCCTCCTGCCAGAATACACCATCTGCACAACACAATCACACAACCTCCTCACCATGCACATACAATGCAGACATATACTAACACATGCATGCACACACACACGCAGCCGAAATCATTTATAGCGCCGCCTGCTTTCTCTCTGTCCCTCCATCTGCGCCTGTCTTTTATTTTTACCAGTGGAGATAAAAGCATCCAGACTTCAGCTCACAACCTTTTAGCTGCCTCAAAGTTTGTGTGTGTGTGTTTGTGTAGGTGTATGTGTGTGTGTGTGTGTGTGTGAGTGTGGGTGTGTAGGTGTATGTGTGTGTGTGTGTGTGTGTGTGTGTGTGTGTACGGGGGGAGGCAGGAAAGCCATAACAAAGAAAGAGTGGGAACAGTGTTTGTGTGTAGGTGTAGGTGTGTGTGTGTGTAGGTGTATGTATCTGTGTCTGTGTGTGTGTGTGTGTGTGTGTGTGTGTGTGTGTGTGGGGGGGGGGGGGGGGGGGGGATTGAAGGTGGGCGGGGGTGCAGGTGCGATAATCCTTCATCTTTCATTCCCTCCTTCTCACTTCATCTCAGACACAACCTCTCTCCCTCGCTTTCCCTTCTCA
This sequence comes from Merluccius polli, assembly GCA_030340625.1. Classification (NCBI taxonomy): domain Eukaryota; kingdom Metazoa; phylum Chordata; class Actinopteri; order Gadiformes; family Merlucciidae; genus Merluccius; species Merluccius polli. The sequence goes on along the minus strand of JAOPHQ010003132.1, from coordinate 216,861 downwards.
CAGGTCAGAATCTATCCATTAGTCTCAGGCGGCTGCGCGTCTAACCGCTCCATCCAGACGTTAATGGCGGGCGGCTGCTTACATGCTTAGACAGACGGCGCTCCGGGGAGCAGACCGCAACGCAGTGAGCGAGTAGCTGCCGTCCACGCCGCCATGAGTGGCAACCCATAGTACAGATACTGTACCTGTGTGATGGAGAGCGTGTCTCTCTCTCTCTCTTTCTCTCTGCAACCTCTTACCTCGCTCGCTCACTCTCATACCTACATGTGCAGGAGATTTCATTGTTAAGATGTCCTATGTGTGTGTGTGTGTGTGTGTGTGTGTATGTGTGTGTGTACCAGAGCTGACCTTTCAGCTTTGAGTGTGGAAATAGATAAATACATAAATAAATGAGACTAATGGTGTGTCTCAATTCACATACTTACGTCATTACACTTCCATGCAGTGCACTATGCACTTACTTGTGTGGTGCATGATTTTCGACAGGGTAGTGTTGTTTGAAATCGAACATGGCCGTTCGATGCACTCATATATATATAAAAATGAACGTTTTAATTCGACCGCTATTTTCACAAATGTTGGTGTAGCGGATGGGGAGGGACCCCCATCCCTACATACACTGAGGGTGAGGAGTGTGTCACACGTACAGCGTAACACACTCAACCTTTTGACCGCTATGAGTATGCCATCCTGGTACTTATAGTGCACTGCATTTTCGCCGTACTTGTCAGTGTGAGCGCAATTATGCACTCGAAATAGCAAGTGGACGTACGCGAATTGAGATGCAGAATGAGAGACTACCCAGCTATAATCACATGGCATCCCAGCGTCTCCAGATCATTGCGGCACATTCATTGAACTGAATACGGTAAGAGTCACAAGTAGTCCACCGCAGACTGGAGTATCACCCCGCGGCCGTCTACAGTAGAGTACAGCCAACTGCGTGTGAAGGCCTGGGAAAGGAGGTCCTTGTGAGAAGTGGATGGGAGCCATAGCATGAATAAACCACCTCCTCTACATTTCACTTGCATGCAGAGGGAGGCTGGACGCGTCACTTTGCATTCATCAGATATTCACTGGCTTCTGCATGCTCTTTTAAAGGTCATATTAATATGCAGGAGAACATTGATGCATAGCTTGATTAAGGGGACTGAATAAGACTATTTTGGCTCACAATGTGAAAAAAAAAATCTTGCACCCGAAGGAGAAACAGTGTAAGAAATGTGTGCCGACTAGAAAATATGGGAGAAATATACAACTTTTTAAAACAATTGTACAACTTTCTACTGATCAGTGGGAAGCGGTTTAAAATATTGAACACTAAAATTGCTTAAAGAAATTGTACAAATACTACAAAATAATTAACAATAACAAATGAATGAAACATTTCTGCTTGTACGCAGTGGAAAGACTGTTCTTCTAACTCCAGCTAAAGGTCAACACCTGATAAATGATCATGGTTTCGATTGTGGTTTGAATAAAACTACAGCACTGGATTGAAGGCACCACTTGCACATGAGCACATGGTTGCGAGAGGGGTATAGTAAGTTAACATACATGTGTGAGGGCAGAGAGAGAAAGGGTAAGGGATTGAAGCCGAACACTTGCATGCTTTTTATCATCAAACAGAGGACACACAGTCTAAGCAGAATACGTGACCACTGTGAAGCGATCCCTGATCCAGGTCCCAGATCCAGGCTCAGCGAGCATCACCTGGCTAGAGACCTGCATCTACTGCACAGACAACTAGCTGGGAACAACCTCCTGCAAACCACATGAAGACATCAGGAACACCTTGGACTACACATACCTGCAAGGACTTTAACAGAACTAGGAACAAACTGCCAAACTACAGGCTTGCCCAACCACAGCAGCATGTTTTGTCACTTGTTGTGAGGAGCAGAAGGCGTCCAAGGCAACACCAACACAATCACATATACTGGCGTCTGACGGTGCCTGTGTGGGTTGTTACATCGAAAATAATACTTGTACTTGTACTTTATATGTCACTTTTTATTTATAGTACACTGTTATTTTTCCTTTGTTTGATTTGTAAACTGCTTTGGCAATGTAAATGTTTAGTTTCCATACCAATAAAGAGTATAAAGAGAGAGAGAGAGACAGAGAGACGGATGAGCAAGAAAAGAATAAACCAATGCTATAAATGACATTGGGGCAGTGAGAAGAGGGGCATCATCTGGGGGATGTTGACACAAGTGATACAAAAACCACAGAACAACAGAGGCAGAGACAGAAGAAAGTGAAGCAGCAGCTGCGAGGCTACAAGGTGGGCCAGGGGAGAAGAAGAGAGATGGGGACGACGCGCCATTCCAGGTGAATTTTACAGATGCAGGACCCAAGGTCACCATGGCTGGGAGTCATGAGGGGTGTGCAGAGAGATCGATACCTTCAGCCAAACAAATGAATCCACCCTCAATCATTCTTATGGGTGTGTGTGTGTGTGTGTGTGTGCGCATGGGGGAGCAAATTCAAATTTGTCTTTGATATGGTCGTATAAATGTCACACGTGTGTATGCGTTTGTGTGGAAGGATGTTTTTCATGGGTTTTTGATAGTGTCTGTGTCTGCATGTTTGCATGCAGACACAGACACAGTCCTTGTTTGTGTGTATGTGCGTGGACACACATACTGTATGTTATTTTGGTCCCCCTGCATGTGTGCGTGTGTGTGTGTGTGTGTGTTTCTGTGTCAGGGATTGATGATGCTGCTCGGTCTTGACTCTAGCAATGAGTTATGCCACTGCATGAAGTATGGGATAGCCGCAGTAGTGTGTGCATGCATGTGTGTGTACCAAGTGTATGCAGCACGTGCGTACACACACACACACACACACACACACACACACACACACACACACACACACACACACACACACACACACACACACTCTGCAGTGCTCTGACCACTGTCCAACAGAAAGTCCTGAGTGACTGCAAAGGCTAAGCTACATGTATATGTTCGTCAGGGTCAGACACAAGCGTTTACAAACACATACACACACCTGAAACATACCGGCCCCTGTTGTGATTAGTGAGTTCACCAACATGGACACATTCAGCTTCATGGTCCAATATCATAAATTAACTTCAACCTTCAATACCGTCAACCGCTCATTTGCATGCATACATTTACTCAATACGGACGTCGTAAATAGCAACAAGTCAACGTTCCTCAAATCGATTTTTTAAATTCAATAAGACTTCCTGTTTCAGATGCCTGCCCTCTTATAGCATTCTTACTGTATGCTCTGTCTGTGTCCATGTCCTCACCTTTCAATTTTTTCTGTACGTCCAGAGCGATGTCCAACGGGTAGAACGGCAGGACCGGGTCGCTGACCAGCCGGAAAATGGCCTCTGCTGTCATCTGCAAAAAAAAAAAAAAAAAAAAAGGTTATTATAGGGTTATTGTTTTATATATATATATATTTCTAACCACACCATACTCACACACGCGCAGCAAAGAGGATGTAAACAAACCATAAACTGTAAAAAATGATGTCACCCAACGTCTTAATAAACAGACACGTATCGTCAGAAATTAACGATACGTGTCTGCAAGGTGCAATACGCACATGAACGGTAGGGGGCAGTGTAGGCAGAACGAGAGAAACATACTCGCCATTGTCACGACGTGCTTGATTTAGGGGCCTTTCATACCATCTACGACGCTATGACGCTTGGTTTACAGTATGTGAACAATTCAGTTCACAACTCAGCCGGTTGTCTGCATGAATGTGCGGTTAAAAAGCAAGTATATCTCCTATCAGATTTCGCGTGATGGGCGCCGCCATTGCTCGTAATTCTTTGCAACCAGCAGCAGAAAGGAACCATATTTGGCACATTAAGGGCGGAAATTAAATGGCCGCCTCACAGTTGTCTATGGCCAAAACTCATTAATACTCAATCCTTAATAGTGGTCTAATGAAATTAAACTGTCAAACGGGACCTCTCAATATACATAATATGGAGATTAACTAGCCACTGAGATCCTAACCGAACAAAAAATGTATTCGCTTTGTATTACGAGAATGAAATCACAATTTTCCCATTGACTTAGCATGGTGACCGGCCTTTTTGCATCCCACCACGCGAGCCTAGTCTCGCATAGCCAGACCTATCTCCTCACTTCGTTTTAGCGCTGGAGGTCTGGCTCTACTCACTATCATTCTGGCATAGGGGAAAAAACACTCCGTCTTGTTTGTAATCCTTTAACCAATCACAATTGTCTTGGGCAGCGCTGAGCCCAGGATGCAGCGACGGTGCCCTTGTAAAATAGTGTCTGGGGGGAACTTGTTTTGGTGAAACATTTGCACATAGAGAGGCGAGCCCTGGCGACCTTCGTCAACATTTTCAGCGTATGTGTCGCTAGCAACACACACGCACATTATCAACTGCCCCTACCTGACAAGGGTTCCTTCAGGTTACCAGCCAATCCTTCCACAGGCTGATCAATAGTTATTGGAATAAACACCAAGTGTGGTTGCACCAGTAGCACACAGGCAAACAAGCGGTGTGCTGAGTCAAGGTCAGATTTCTCTACGATGACCGAAGTGGATAGCACTTAGAGTAAACCAGCCTGTGTGTGTTCAGTGTCCCGGGAGGTTGAGTGTATACACGGGTGTCCGGGTATATGATGAGTGTACCAGGAATTACATCTGACCTGCAGAAACCCCAGCTATAGTGAGCCAACTGCCACAATGACCTCAGCTCATCCATAAACTGTGCTTCCACACGCACACACACACGCATACACAAACACACACACACACACACACGGAAGTGCCTTGGCTCCTTACGAGGGAGAGGGGGAGAGAGAGGGAGAGGGGGTGAGAGAGAGGCTATATGGGAGGGGGAGTGGTGGGTGTGAGTGGTGAATGGCAGCATGCCAGGGTCTCGTATAATGAGTGAGGTTAGGAAACAACTACGCTGCTCACTCAGCGCCGCTGACCCGCTCCCTAGTAGCACGCCAACACATCCAAGTGGCGTGAAGGGACGTATGGATGGGAAACTAAAGGGGCAACCCCTAAATAAAACAACAGCGGGGCGAGAGGAATGGGTGGGGGGGGGGGACAACAACAGTGAAAAGGCAGCAGGATAAAAAGCCCAAGATGACAACAGGGTGAAATATAAGGTTGTGATGTGATGCATGCATCCGAGCAAAAAGGTCAGAAGTCACCAAGAAGTCATTCGTTCTGATCCTTTGTTACAAGTGGGAGAGTGAGGAATGCAATATCCTTTACTTTCACGGCGTATTTGATTTGTTTCCCAGCGTCTTTTGTTTCCTTGACGCCTCTGTGATACAGGTCTACTGCATTTGGAGTGGCGGTTGATGGCACCACCAGGCATACCAGCTACGGCTGCGTTCACATTGCTCCATTCAGATTAGGATCCAGTTTTATAGATCTGATTTGAACAGATCCAACTCCAAGTGATGTTCTGTTCACACGGCTCAGAAAAAAGAGGAAGAATCTGTGTCACAGATTTTGGCCACTTGATTACTCTTCATTGTGTGTGTGTGTGTGTATGTGTTGAGTACTTCTATACTGTTGTCGCACCACTCAACCATCTGCTCCACTTTTTTGGGGGGGAATGAGAACTTTAATTATAGTATGGTACTCGTTAGCTTAGCCATCTGGTTTTACTAGTGTTCACAGCTGCTTATACAGCCTTGGTTGAAGCTTAGTATTCATAAATGTATTTTTTTTCTCCTCATCACATATGCAAAAGGTTTGTAGAAACTCTAAGTTATGGTTTGTGGTATGGAGCTGGTACACGCAATCCTTCATGGAGTTTGCGAGGCATTTCTTATTTAGATATTAAGGAAAAGATCTGAAAGGATCTTACTCCGTATACTCGCTTGCATCGCTTGGTAACATCGCTTGGATGTAACAATCCAACAAAAACCCTTGCCATGTTAATTGGACTTCTATAAATACTGAACGGCAGACAGTCACCAGCTGAGCAAGCATGCTGAGGAAGTCTCTCCCTCAGCAGAGACACGACCGCAGCGGAGCGTTTGAAATGAAAGATGTTTTACCAAGACCAAAACAAACCGAATCCTAAACAGCAGCTTGCAATATACAACACGAATATTACAAAGACCCAACTATCCTATCCTTTTTTCCTAGAAATCCTTTGTCCTCAATTGATTTATATATATATATATATATATATATATATATATATATATATATATATATATATTCAACCTTTTAAGCATTCTATACTGAAGCGATGATCCCCACCCCTCATCCTTTAAAGCCGCCACCACGCCTGACTCACCACCACCACCTCCTCCACCACCGCCACCACCGTCCCCAGCACCTCCGCCACCACCACCACCTCCTCCACCACCGCCACCACTACCACCACCACCACCGTCCCCAGCACCACCACCACCACCACCGTCCCCAGCACCACAGTATTTAGTCCCCCCCCAGTATCATCCACTCTGTGATCGGCTTTGCTGCTGCCATCGCGGGCCGGGAAATCCATCCTGCAGCGGAGAAAGATTAGAGCATTGATCTGAGGCTAGTGAGTAACACCACTGCAGAAAGCATACGTCAAAGGCATGTAATGTGGCGGGACAGAAAAGACCCTTGATTTCTTATTTATGGTCTTATTGCTGGGGCCCCCTATCTCTGTCTCTGTCTCTCTCTCCCTCTCTCTCTCTCATCCACATTCTGTGTCCACGCTCGGTAGGGAGAGGCTGAAGGGAAAGTGAGGCGAGAGTAGAGAGGATAAAAGAATGGGAGAGGAGGACAACATGTTTAATGGTAAGGGAAGAGGGTCATGTGGGGCGAGAGAAAAATACAAGCCAGGGAAGACAGGGGAGGAGAGAGCTGGTGGTTAATGTGGTAGGGGGTGTTGCACAAAAGCAGACCACTTGTAGCAAGATTAGAAAATCAAAAGTAACAATATTATGCGGTAAGAATGCATTTAGTCACTAATTAATTGCCATCACAATGACACTGAATAGTGATTCATGAATAATATTAGAATAAGCGCTGAGCCGCCTTTTATTTTGCATTTTGTCCACCGTTTACCATGCGTGGGCGTTGTGGAGGAACCGGAAATCAGCACCATGGATAGAGACCCTCCACACCAGGCAGGCCCTGCCTCTCTGCACAGCTAGCACCCTGGACAGCTCCCCCCCCCCTGCCAGCTGCTGTTTATACACCAACAGCTCAGCAGATATAAGTTAGCAGAGTGGAAGGAAGAGTGGAAACGAGTGTGTGCATGTGTGCCTGCATACATGCGTGTGTGCGTGCATGTGCAAAATGTGTAAATAGTAAAAAGTAAATATTAACATATGGGTGGTAATGTGGAAATAAATGGAACCACTTCTCGGATTTCATTTAGCCTTCATCTATGTATTGGTGTGTGTGTGTGTGTGTGTGTGTGTGCATGTGTGTGTGGGGGTGTGTGTGCATGTGTGTGTGGTTGTTACTGTGAGGTATGCTGGCTGGACAAAAGAAATGTGATGGTGCCCTCCAAGATTAGACAGCTAATTTCCTGTATTGACGAGCCCACATTATGGAAGGTAGCAGACATGAAAAGGCCAACGTCATTTTGCTACAGCAATTAAAAAGTGTTCGTAGCGCTAATGAGACTTCGACTGGAAAGGACCACGGCTGGAATGTGGTGGATTTGGCTAAGTGTGTTGTTGGGCACACTATTCCCGAGTACCTGCTATCCACGTCAGAATTGCAAGCAGTTTGGACATTTTAAGCAATTTGTGGGCTGGCGTTGAGCCTCTGGTGTCTAGGACTTCCCAATGATGGCCAAACTTTTGTTGTTGTTGTCTGGGAAACTTAATGGCCATGCTGTCTGTGTGTTTGGCACGCTTCAGCCAAACTGTGATCTGTGGGATGGCATGCTTGCAGAGCACTGGACAATGGCGCTGTTTGTCTGCTCATACGCTAGAGTTAGAGTTTGCAAGTCAAATATTTGGTCGTCGGCTGGGTTGTCTTCTGGATTCAGCCATCAAACCAATGCGAGACTTTCCACTGCCTTCTGCCTTACCTTCAGCAAAGCGAGTTGGCATGCTGAATTCAGCATGCCAACCACCACTCCTCTATATTTGATCACGTGCGGCAGGGTGAACGCTAAGTTGTCAGCGGAGATACACTCTAGTGCGTTTCCCATCTGGTATCTGTTTTCACAACTACTTCCAGACAAACTCCATTCTTTCAGACAAGCTGTACGAATCTAGTCTAGTCATTGCTCGTTACAGCATTACAACATACCTGACAAAGAAGCCAACGGAGATTGACACATTTCCATTTTCACAACATCGTTTTAGTTGTAGAGTCAAATCCAATACACATATATTGGGATTGGGAACATTGGTTGGTTAATGTTCCTCCATATGATTTGGACTATGGACTGGAGATTTGGACTACGGTTACAATTTTGGGGTATTTCTTGCATCCCAAATAATAACTAGAATTAAACCTAGAAACAATGTAAATCAATATATACCACACTTGTTGAGCTTATAACATTTCTTAAATATGAAAAAAAAGATTTATGACTAGTTGACTAATAGTCAGGATGGATTGCTTTTAGCCCTAGAATTCAGCTTGCTACAACTACTGTTCAGTTTATTATGTATTGTTTTTTGAGAGAGACATTGTTGCCTTTGACAGCGTTCCCTTATCACACCAATAATGATGATAGCAATATCAATAATAATAATAATAATAATAATAATAATAATAATAATAATAATAACATTTACCAGACTAAAGCTCACCAAGTTTGGCTTAAGCAGCAGTTGTGCACCAGCACTACTGCTTTGAAATGCATCTTGAAATGTCACTAACAGATTTGTTCGACCCGAGCGAATGTTGCTACATTAATTTTTGATATGTTGACATTATGAGAAGACATTGACTCAAGCCATTGTCGACCCAGAGGGAATCTCTCTTCAGTTTGTACCAGAGGTGCTCTACAAAAAAATGCATGCAGGCCTGAATGTGCACACGCACACACACACACGCACATGTACGCACACACACACACACACACACACACACACACACACACACACACACACACACACACACACACACACACACACACACACACACACACACACACACACACACACACACACACACAGTCTCTGCTCCTGTCCTCATTTGACATTTCCCTGTGGGACTTGCCCATTCGGTGTCCTCATCATGGTGACCCCGCAACCCCCCCCCCCCCCCACACACACTCTCACCCCCCCCCCCCCCCCCCCCCCCCATCCTACCATCTGAATGCTTCTCCTCTGGGTCTTATGTTCGTGAATGTTCTTCTCCTCTGCTCTCCCGTCATTCCCCTCCCTCTCTCCCTCTCTCCCTCTCTCTCTCTGCAGGTCCTACAAACGTTGCCTTTGCAATGCATTGGTTTTGTACTTAGATAAAAACTAAAAAAGAGTGAACTATGGGAGTTGGTACGGCGGAGGTGGGAGGAGATGAGAATAAAAATGGTGATTTATAGTAGTCGTATGAGTGTTTTGGACAGATGATGAAAGTGAGAAAGACCACGGAGAGGGTAAAGAGCTGGGGTCTGTGGAAACACGCGAGAATGAGATGGGTCGCAATATGCATTTGCTTCCAAATAAAGCCATACTTTTTTTTAATATGATTTGGAAAGATTATAGTTTGAAGTGCATTCCCTAACATTTCAGCCTCTCACACAGAAGGGGCAAATGCATCCGCAATCCAATTGAAATTAAATTGGGGGGAGAGAGAGAGAGAGAGAGAGAGAGACACACGCACAGAGAGAGAGAGAGAGAGACAGAGAGACAGAGAGAGAGAGAGACACAGAGAGAGAGAGAGAGAGAGAGAGAGAGAGAGACAGAGAGAGAGAGATTGGCCAGGTAGCTGGATCTTTTAACAGTAGAGGGCTCTCCGGTGACACGCTAGCGAGCTAAGCCTTAAGGCAGTCATGCCCACACACACACACACACACACACACACATACACACACAGTAAACTAAATATAAATGGGGTATACAACATACATATGTAAAAGTATATGCAAATGTAAATTGCCCACAAGCAAAGGTGCATTTCTTCACACAAATTCACGTTGACACCTAAAGAATGATATGCATACTGTACACACACACACACACACACACATATATATATATATATATATATATACATATATATATATATATATATATATATATATATATATATATATATATACATATATATATATATATATATATATATATATATATATATATATATATATATATATATATATATTCAGTCAAAAAACTAAAAATAATCCAAATAAAGTAACGCAACCATCCTCAGTGGATGACTGCCTTGCCGTGCCGTCTCCTAATCTGTGTCTCTTTGCCTAGATCAACGTTGTCTTGCTCCACTACTTTGGGTGGGGGATAATTGTGCTGCTGTTGTTCTCATGCACGGCCCCTGGGGCCCGGGTGAAAGATAGAGAGATTCTCCTCTGATTCAGAACATCCAGTACTCAGGGCCAAAATAGGTCTCATGAATAAACCATGCTCTGTCGTTACGTAACGGCGTCACGAGGAAATGGATGTGCTGGCGCGGGAGGCGGCGGTACAGTAGGAGTCGGGCGGTGCAGGCGGTGGCAGGAGGGTCTGTGCTGGAATGAGTTTATTTACATGTGGAGCTAACAGTCGGTGGGGGGGGAGACATGCGGGGAGACGGCCCTGATGTCAGCGGTTGTCTTGAAAATCAATGACGTTAGTGAATATAATTGGGAGGGAGTCGACATTGTAAATAACTTTTAGATTTTTTATGAACTGACAAATGTAAACTTGCTAATATAATTTGAGCTAGGGGAAAAACATGCCAAATTTGGGCTTTGGGTTTGCACTGGTAGCATTTGCTGGAATAAAGGGATTTCAAATGGACACAAGGCGGATTTTTTGTCCTGTTTAACTTACAAATTGTAATTAATTTGTTCTGTCTGTATGAAACACATTTATAATGGATCATGCAAACATTATAAGCCTGTTTGACCAACAAAACAATGCTTTGAGGTGGCGGTCCACCATGGGTGTCAATCTATGTGGGTGTCAAGCAATGGCATAATGTTACTCCGTTAAACCCTAATCTCTGTTTATCAATCGTCTGAAAATATGAAAAATAAATTCACAATAATCTTAGAGACAATGTGATTGCCGATTTAAATTAAAATGTCACATTGAAATTAAAATAAATACCCAAATAATAACTGTAGGAGTTTACCATTGATGAAATGTGCATTGATACTCAAAAATGAAATCAATTGTAGGTAGCACATAGACAGTCCATTTTTGTACGCACTGTATTAATTAAATGTGTGCATTTGTCTCAGTTTTAATTGAATATCTTGCTCTCTCTCCTCCCCAGTCCTGAAACTGGTACTTATTTCAAGTTGCCACGACAATCAAAAGATTCTCTTCACACCGATGAATGGGCTTTTCTAAGGGGCGAGAGACAATGTAGGCCAATCCACAGAGGCGTGATGCACTCTTAACAATGCCTCTATACGGACTCATCCGGTGTGTCGTAATGGGGGAGATCCCCTTCAAGTGGCTGGACAAGTGCTAATTATTTCACACTTGAATTACTCCAGTGGCTTTAACACACACACACACACACACACACACACAGACACACACACACTGACGGACACACGCACACACGCACACACAGCATCAGCATTTTCAGGCAAGCATGGCATAGACATATGTACCCCACAAGATTTATATGTGGCTGGCAGCTTCTGGCCTATCCCATTAGTGTGGCAGATGGGCAGTGTGTGTGTGTGTGTGTGTGTGTACTGGGTGCATGTTTGTATGTCGCATTGGGAGTACACATGTACATATGTGCATTTCGTGAGTGTGGTGTGGGGGGGGGGGTGAAAACCCAATCTGGATAGTGGCTGCTGGACCAGATTGTTGTTTAGCATGTGTCCATTATGGGCAGTCAAATGCTCTGCTGTTCTGTGTGTGTCTGCGTTACACTGTACAAGTCCAACCAACACGAGAACACGTCCCGTCGTTTCCATGTGGAATACGGCACATGTGATTCATGCTACACGCCAACGGAAACAGACACGGGCGCTTCCGTGCCACATTTCGCCAAGCGTGCACTTGGGTGTACACACGCACACGCAGAGAGGAACGCGCAATGAGCTTTCGGGGCGAGCAGCTCATTGTGCCGCCCTTGAAATGCCGCCGTCCGCCTCGGTGCTCCACCGGCTCCCGCCGGCTCCCGCCCGCTCCCGCCCGCTCCCGCGGCACTGCTGCTGTGTTTGGCTTATTAAATGTTCGCCTTGACGGGCCGTGGGATTTGCATGTCAGCGAAAAAAACAATGCAGCAGCTCCCGCTGGATAAAATAATGACACACTTCTAACCGTGTTTGGACACAAACCAAGGGAAGCGCCTCACCTGGACACGTCACAGAGTCGGGCGGAAACTAAACATCAGCACGAATACACAACTGAAAACTAGTAGACCAGACAGGATGCCATGTCAGTAACTAGTGTGCAATGCCAACACTGGGTGCTATCGCTGGGCTGGTGTGTGTGTGTGTGTGTGTGTGTGTGTGTGAATGTGTTTACATGCATGGGCGTGCAAAGGACAGGAGGCTTGTAAAATAGATTGCAGAAGACAGAGGGTGATTGGACGCGAAGGGTGGGGTGGGACGTGTGTGTTTGTGTGTGTGTGGGTGTGTGTGTGTGTGTGTGTGTGGGAGGGGGTTGCAGTGGGACGAGGGAAGAGCGGTGCTAGCGCATTCGCAGGGATAGAGGAGAAAAGAAGACGCTGTGCAGAAAGCCACGGCGGCAACAGTTTCCCTCTGTGCTATAGATGCTCTATCCGTCACAGCGCCGCACTGCTTTCACTGCTTCATCAGTTCCCCGCCACGCTGCCAGCACCTGTCCATAGGGTCCTCCCCGGTGTTTCACTGTTGAATCTGAACAGACATGTTCATGTTTGGGCTCCTCTCTAAAGCCGTGTTCACACCAAACGCAAAGCACATTTTTGGCGTGCGACCGTGGGATGATGTCGTGTTTACTCGCCGCTTTCACGGCGCAACATTTTCTGCTCAGGATGAAAAATGGCGTCTATTCGCGCCTTTGTATTGACTTTGTATGTCATCGTGCCACGCGGGAAAAAAAAAAAAACACGCTTTGGCGTACGGCACGCGGCGTAACGCATAAAACAATATGTTGGCCACTGACTCGGAGGGAGATAAACTTTATTGCATTTGGAAGCTATCACTTGCCAACTTCTCGCAATGTCGTATTTTCTATACTAGATAAGTCGACCGGTTGCTTATAATGAGTGCACTGCAATATGTTTTTCATTTATCCCAGACAAATTAAATACCCCAACCTTTGTACAAACAGAGATGATGAATGGAGAGCGCGTTCAATGGAGGACACACAAGCACTGTGCCGCGCTTTAAGTGGGTTGCCTGTGTAAGTCACCTTTGTCGGCGGACGGCCCTTCTTGTCAGTTTCCTGACAGCACAGGGACAGGTGGGTGATGGGCGGCGTCATATTTGCATGGATTTCTTCAGTGTACACTGAATCAGAAAGGAGTGATTGGCGGTGAGTGGCAGTGACAAGTAAAAAAGTGGATTTGTGTTTTCCTGCAGGGGGTCTGTATATATATGTGTGTGTTTGTGTGTATTCTATATGTTTATTTAACAGTTTTCTCACTGCAGAGCATTCTGACCAACTGATGGACTGTGATTGCCCATGACAGCAAGGGACAGGCAACACACAACACACACACGCACACGCACACACACACACACACACACCAAAGGTGGGTCTCTGGGGTGGGCGGGCCCTGTTTCCCCACACTGCTTGCACACTGTTTCCCTCCATCTTTTATCACCAACAAACAAGATAAAAGCCCCCGCCTTATTCTCCTGTCAGTCATTCATTGTTTTCTCTCCCTACTCCGATTCTCTCACACACACGCACACGCACACGCAAGCTGAATCCTTGCCCCTATCCGTCTCACTCTCCAGGCGGCTGAAGGCCTGTCTTTGTGTCTGCTCTGGTGTGCATCTCCAGATGACCTCCCACAGCGAAGCCTTCAAGCCTCCAACCCGTAATCCAAGCCATTCCATCAGTGGCGCCGGGGGACGTCGGTCACGGCTGAGCTTCAAGTAGACCACATTGAATTTTCATGTCCGTCCATTGATTAAATGGTAATGCCGATCAATTCTTTATCTGCCACATCTGGAGCACCATTGTTGGTGGATGTGACTATAAGTGCATGTGTGTGTGTTTGTCTGTGTGTGTGTGTGGCTGTGTATGTTTGTCTGTGTGTTTGTGTCTGTCTGTGTGTTTGTGTGTGTCTGTCTGTGTGTGGCTGTGTGTGCGTGTGCATGTGTTAATGAAGAGTGGATGATGACCTGCCCATGCAATACCATCTACAATATAAAAAAAAAAACGCTAGAAAAAAGAAGAAGGCTAGGAAAAAAGAGGGAAACAGAAGGAAAACAACAAGCTGGAAGGTTGTTTTTCCAGTGGCGTGTAGGCCTTGGGCTGTTTTTCTCTGTGTTTTTGGAGTCTATAGGAGCAACATTGCATTATGCTGTGGTTTAATAATGAATAGGACATGGGGAGTGGGTCTGAGGCCAGAGCAACTGGCTATCTGAGCACATGGTGTAATATAGCTCCACAGCCGGGCCCATTTCCTAGTCTTTTTTTGGTCTTTTTATAGAGTAGAAGTGCATACATGAGTGCATGCATGCGTACATTAATGTGGGCATGTGTGTTTTGTGTGTGTGTGTGTGTGTGTGTGTGTGTGTGTGTGTGTGTGTGTGTGTGTGTGTGAAAGCCATCAGTGGGCTTTAAGCTCACATCTATCTTTTTCAGTTGGAGTGCTATTTTGTCTAATTATGAATGTGTTTTGGGGCCTAATTGGCCTGAGAGGCACTTGAAACTGGTGGGTGTGAGAGAGAGAGAGAGAGAGAGAGAGAGAGAGAGACAGACAGACAGACAGACAGAGAGACAGAGAGAGAGAGAGAGAGAGAGAGAGAGAGAGAGAGAAATAGAGCTAAAGAGACAGAGGTATTTAAGAGAAAGTAAAGATTGGGGTATATTATAAACGAACACCGAAGCAGCAGTGTATCAGTTATAGCATCAAATACATATTAAATGGAAAGCGATTGAAGACTTAAATGTGTCAATCTACATCAGGAACATACAAATGCCCTTTTCTAAATCATCAACTGACAGTATATCAAATCATGTGTATGATGAAAATGACTTTTCCTGTCGTTAGGTATCTCTTAGTCTGGCTAACCGGATGTAGGTTGCCCACACCTGGGTGACTGTAGGAGTCGCTCAATGGCAGGCTTTAGGTGGGATTTTACCTACTCCCCCCCCGCCCCCATCCGCCATCTGCCATCGTTGCTGCATCCTGACCTTTCTCCAGCACTGGCACAGCGCTAAAACGAAGTGTGGAGACAGGCCTGGCTATGCAAGACTAGGTATCTCTTTAGAAAATATATTACTGGAATGATATTTCACTGTACCAGAGACATGCCTAACTCTCAGAGTCTCACATTATTGATGAAGGAACATTTATTATCCCAATGGTGGGAAGTCGTTGTCTGTTGTTATGGTCCCCTCCTCTCAGCTCTTGGATGCTGTGAGGCAGGGGCCACAGAAAGCAGTAACGAGTCAAGATCAACTTAATCATGAGAGAGAGAGAGAGAGAGAGAGAGAGAGAGAGAGAGAGAGAGAGAGAGAGAGAGAAGGGGGGTGAGACAATAACAAAAAAGGCTGTGTTGAGTTCATGCGTGTGTTGGGGGTGATGGGTGGGGGTGGTGTCTTCAGTGGAGGAAGAAGAGCAGTGAAGCTAAAGTGGAGCCTAAAGGAGGCAGTTGTAGGTTCCAGACAGGTGAGCACAAAATAAATATGGATGAAAGGGGAGCGAAAGAAGAGAGGAGGAGGGGGCTGGGGTTGGAGGTGGGTGAGTGGGTGTGAGGGTGTGGGGGGGGGGTAGGGGGAAAAATAAGAGGGGGTGACGAAGAGAGACAGACGCGCGGGCGGGCGCAGGAGTGCAGCGCCGTCTAACCAATGACCCTCTCCTCCATTACAAAGGCTGTCAACCTGTATGCCTCTTGTCACGTTTCATGCACGTCTCTCTCCCTCTCTCGTCCCCCTCTTCCTCAGACACACACACACACACGAGCGCACACCGCAGTCAGACAAATACACGCCGGAACTCTACCTCCTGTTACCCGGTGATAAAGGAGCTTGTCACCATGGCGATGCGGACCGACCGTCGTCGCCACCGCAGCCGGCGCGACAACGACATCATAGCGACTCTGGAGGGAAGGGTGTCACAGGTAGAAGTGACTTGGCTGCTGTCAGCCGCCGGCGTTACTTATTAGGGTGCACAAGTGTGTGTGTGTGTGTGTGTGTGTGTGGGAGGGGGATGCATTGTAAACTAGGCCATAAACACTGGGCGAATGAGCAAATGAATGACTGGCTGTGAAGATAAAGTGCAGGGGAGCGATGCTGCATCTGTCTTCCCCCCCAACACAGACACACACACACAGCCAGACTCTCACACACACACACATACAGCCAGACTCACACACACACACACACACACACACACACACAGCCAGACTCTCACACACACACACACACACACACACACACATATAGCCAGAAAGGAATGGGTTGAAAATGTGTACATTAATATGATAATACAATATGCATTTATATATTCCTAACTGATATTATGAATACAATCAACCTTGAGCTCTTTCCAGGTGGGCTCTTGTATCTATCAGCTTGTAAAGTATTCAGGACCTTCCTTCAGAAAACCTTCTCTCTGGACTTTATATGAACTGAATATTCAAAAGGATTTTCTCTGGGATGACAGGCAATAATTTACAGGGTTTAATTCACTTATGGTCACATTTCTGCATTCAATGCTGGAAGGAAAATACATAAAAGTCAGCGAGAGCTAAGGATTGCCAAAAGATGAAAAGTCAACAAAAAAAGGAGGACAAAACAAGAAAAAAATCTGAATGCAAAGTGAGATGAAATGAAACATTGACCTTTGGGCAGGGACCTTTTGGAAAAGTGTAGAGGAGAAGAACAACGACAAGGAGAAGAAATATGGAGGTTTTACAGCAAATGCTATCGGCAAATGTGGACCCTAAGCCTTTCAAAATACTGACATTAATTATACAGACAGACAGACTGACAGGGGAACTGCAGATGGACACAGAGCCAGAGACAGAGAGCCAAGGCAGGCAGAGACCATTCTGACTGACCTGAGATTAATATTTATGAACCGAAATACGACCCCACAACGCTGAATATCTGACCCACATGTTGTAGGGGAAGTGCAGACAGCGGCGAGCTGCATTAACTACGCAGAGAGTTGCCATCTGCTCAGACCAAACGAGCGGCTTCAAAAAGAGGAGCCTCCACTGTTTACGCCATGTTTGCCCTTCTGAGGTTTTAACGCCGAGACAAAAGGTCACGGCTGTTTAAGGGTCATAGCTCATAGCTCTTTCATTAGACCAAAAAAATAATAAATTAAACTCAAGGAAAGGCAAGGCTTGTACGTTAGCTAAAAAAAAACATTCAGCACATTCTGTTCTGTTCAATCTCACTTTGCTCTATGTTGAAATGCCTTACGTTACGTTTACATCTTTTATTCAATAAGCATAATTGTCATTTGTCATCAATACATGGCAGACCTCCCCAGCTATGCAATGCACACTAAGAGAGTAAGATATGTATTTATTTGGGATGAGATAGATGATTAGGCATCATGTCTGTGCATTTAGTGTTAATGGTGCAGCCTGTAGAAAGCGCTTTGTTTCATTAGAGACTTTTGGCTCGTTTAAATGTTTTATTTTTCCAGTTTCGATAGTAGCTATTGTGATCTACATTAACCGTCAGGTGTGGATGCTGCCAGGTCGGCATTGTGATCCGGCCTCATTGTGGTGTGTGGACACAAATCCAGGTATGATTGTCGACAGATAACTTAGCTAACACAATTAAAAAACCTCTCCCCATGCCCTGAGGCACACCATGGGAGTACTACCAAGGAAATACAATGAAAACTGAAAGTGCACACCAGAATGTAATGCATGAGTAGAGCGTCGTTTGTGAACAAATGGGCCAGATCCGATGGGGATGTATGACGAAAAAGATAATACACTATTTATATTACACTATAATGTTATAGTATAATAACTAAAGTATAATCCATATCCTATGACAAAAAGCTCAGAATTGCAGTTGATTTGAGTTTCGGGGCAATGGGTCTAATTGTTTATTGTTTAATTGCTCGCTGGATAACATATGCATAGACTGTAACACGTGCAGGTGGCAAAAAAAAATCTTGAAAAGTCTAGTGCAGTCCTACAATATGCGTGCACTTGTGGAAACTACACAACTATAATGCAACAGAAAAGATATAACAGATCAAACCGGGATGTACAGACACATATACTTATAAGCAATGCCACTAGAAAGCCATTGTGCCAGTGAAGAGACACTAAGATGGAAGGAGGAAAAGAAGAGAGGTAGATGCAAGACAAAGAGAGAGTGGGAGGAAGAAAAACACAGGGTGCGGGGTAGAGAGTGCAGATAAAAGTATCCAGGGAGTAGGATGGGAGGGGGAGGCAGAAAAAAAGTGAAAGCCTGAATAAATGGACGAGAATAAAGTAGCGATAGCGCGGAACGAGGGCTTGTCTGCGCCTCCAACACCTCCAGAACTTCAGCAAATCTCCTCTCATCCCCTACTGTCCAACTTTGTTCAGATTCACATTTGACAAATGGATGTGCAGAACCCAGTGCTGGTTCTGTGGTCCCCCGAGCTGAGACACTAACAATACACACTTATTCCTCTGAGGGAGAGAGAGAGAGAGAGAGAGAGAGAGAGAGAGAGAGAGAGAGAGAGAGAGAGAGAGAGAGAGAGAGAGAAAAGAAAGCAAGAGAGAAGAATGGGAGTTGGGAAATGTAGCTTGAAAGTTGTACTTTGAACAAAAACAGATGAAGTAGCTGTCTGCATGCCCTAGTTCATGAGGCTCTCTTTCCGTGTCACATGGATGTCCTCAGTGTGTCCCTCTTACCCGTGTCCTGTTGTCTCTCACTTAGGTCCTCCTTTGTAAGGACTTGTTATGTCCAGGGGTCTCAATGTTCATAAATGGTGCATTTAAAATAATATGAGAACATTCTGATCTCAAAAGTTCACATTTGCGCTCCCGTTGAAACCAAGTGTGTAGCAATCGAAAACCATTTCATTTGAAATGGACAGAATAACAATGTTAAAATGTGAACAGAAATGTGTTCAGAAGGCTTTTCTCAGAGATGAGAACAGCTGGATTTGGCAAGAGCAAAGAGAGCAAGAGCCTCACTTAGTTATTTCATCTGATTGGCTTTGTTGAACAATGTAAGGCCGTGCCCATATGTAGAAATCAATTAGTGTATTGTGCTCAAACTCCCCCCCCCCCCCCTATCACTGATTGGTACATCCAGTTTAAGGGTTTTGGAAGTTGGTTTCAGCAGGGTCAAGGCCGAACTGAAATGTGAACATGCAAGATCGGGAGGGTCTCACAGAGCTATTCTTCTGTATGCAACATTTTATAACAAATGAATGCAGCTCTATGAAAACTGATCCATGCACAGATTACCGCACCTTGTAGCCGCCTTGTGGTATGCACAGAAATACTAGCTTCATTTAAATAAAAAAGGACGCACATTTAAAAGATAAAGGAATGAAGAAAAGAAATGCACAGGGAAAGTATACACAACACCACGGTACGATGTCGATACTCACAGCTCAGCACTTATATGGAGCTACACAGTTTTTAATTGAATCGTTTACACATTTGCTCCACTAAAGGCTCATTTCCACCGGGGACGTCTGCGTCGCGTTACGGCTGCGTCGCGTTCGCCGCTGCTGATCGCTGCCACTCTAGTCAATGAGAGCATTTCCACCGGGCCGCTGCGTAACGTCTCCGCTGCGTAACGTCTCAGCTGCGTCCCAGGAGCGCCGCGCCGCAGCCGCAACGCAGCCGCAACGCTATCTTTACACAGCGTTCTATTTTTGACGCGAGCCGCTGCTGAACCGCGTCAATTTAAAAAAGAGCAGACCGACCGGGCAGGAAGTGAAATTGCGCGAACACGGCCACAAATCGTTGTCGTTTATAACTGACTTTGTCTATAGGCTACAGCACAACACATTAGGACATAACAACAATAAACAACACTAAACACAATTAAACCAGACAAAAAAGTAAACATTTACTATATATCGTCTACCAACTCATGGTAGAAGCACACAAATCTAGGAAAAACGACCAAGTCAACAGCAAATCAACTTCTGACAGACAAAGCAACTGCAAGTCATCTTCGGAAAGGCAAAGTAACCTTTTATGTGTTTGTTCTATATTGACATCTACAAATTAATGCGTGGTCTCCTGATTCTCGCGTGGTCTTGTAGTTCTCGCGTGATCCAGCGAATCCAGCCGCCTCGCAGCGCTACGCTGCCGTAACGCGTCCGGTGGAAATTGACGCAGGGCAGAGGACGCAGCCATAACGCGACGCAGCCGTAACGCGACGCAAACGTCCCCGGTGTAAATCCGGTGTAAGGCAGGCAGGAACATTTGGAGCAGCCTTGTTCGAGTTACAACTCAACTGAACAGTTACAACTGAATAAATAGTAAAGTTTCAGTACATCTGCTCAAGTTTTAGTTTTATCTATATTATTAAAATGTAAGAGGAGATGGACATCAATATGTGTATCTAGCGTCCATCCAAAAAAAACAAAAAGCAAAAACAAAATCCTGTAAAATCTCTTATGCAATTGTTTTATGTTTGTACGTCCTGGCAATTAAATAGTACTTAGCATCATATAGCCTTACCCTAGCTATCCATGCTGGATACCAAAATGATTGCTAAACCTGAATGCTGGGGTGATAAATGAATACCCGAGATGAAGGACTAGTGTACTGGTGGTATCTGAATGATGTTGATATTTGGGGAGATTCACCAGCCTTATATAATGTATAGAGAATGAAATGTCTTGAGTTTAGTCAATGGGGCATGCAGGCAGGCATCTGTCGTTCTGCATTAGGTAGTTGTGATATGGTGAATGCATTTTAGTGGAAAGGTCAGGACTCTACCTTGGCAATGGTTTCATGGAACTTGTACAGCGGGTCAAGGGCTTCTGGAGGCTCGATGGCAAACTGGGCCTCTGACAAATAGTTGGTGGTCTGGGGAGAGCGAGAGCGAGAGAAAGAGACAGAGGGACACGGGTTTTGTTAGACATTAACCCATACATATGAGCACAAGACAACAAAAACTATCAGGGAAACAAAAACGCAACAACTTACCAACATCAAAAACATAATTTGAATGGGACTTTCCTGCTCTTTATTCAAGGGCATTGCCAACACAATTCTATTGTTGTTATCGCCAACATCCCCAATGAAATGACGAATGCTTTTCTCCTGTGCACAATCATTGTCTGCCCAGCTATTGGCAATTAGCTGCCATCACTGCCCACAAAGACACAACAAATCATCAATGAGGTGCCTAGATCGATGGAGTCCATCCTTACATTTGATTTGCTGATCATACTTTTGCACTAAACACCTTAAACATCAGCAAGGCAGTGAACTCTTTATTGGTAGGTTTTACATACATATATGTATTTAAAAAAATAACAGCAATAAGTATACTTGCATTTGCAAATTATTCTCTATTTCTTAAGCTAAAATTGTTATAGTATAATTAATAATAATATAATTTAAACAAAAACATAACCAAAAATGTACCAGTATTTAGTATTGAAATTCCAATCATGCTTTCAAACATAGTTGTGTTGACAACTAGAACATTTGAAACTCCTAACTTGGCAATAATACCTATAATTTGTCAATCAATCTGTTATGAATAAGGTTTAGATCTCAGCATCTCAAATTTAATATCTTCGAGTTGACACATAAACCTCAAAACCCTCTTCTCCAACCATTAGCTTGGTTATACTTACACAAATCCTGAATATGACTGAAACTCAGTAGCTTGTATATCAACCATAAGCATGTATTTAGCTAACCAGTAGGCAGTACTTAATAGCACATCAAGGAGCTCTGGAGGTCTGTCAATTTGTGCATATAATGGCCCATCGCAAAGTTGCTTCCACACATACACATGTCTGGAGTGGCAATCAGCCACTGTGGAGCCAATCAATGAACAATATTCTTAGTCAATGGGGTTGGGGTGCAGCAACTACATTGTCTGGCCAGCATTAACTCAAAAGTCTCAAATTCAAACAACTCGTCCAAACAACAGGGTCTATATTTTGTACTCGAGTACAAATACATAATTCTGACTTATCTGAACAAATCCAGAGGATTTCAATGAAGAAATGAAGTAGAAAAACATTAGACATTAAAGATTAGGCACACATATCCGGGAACCAACTTAAGGTTCAGGTGCCGGGGCACATTGAGTTATACATTATTAATATATGAATTAATTCACACATTAGTTCTGCTAATACAAGTGTGGAGCAGGCTTTCTTTTGAATACCGTCTGAATACAAATGTGAATTCTTGAGCTTGAACATCTGGCTTAAAGTATGACTGCACATTAGACAATAAATAACTTCTACATTTTGTAGTCTGACACATAACCAAAGGGTACGCTACCAAACGGTAGCTGTCCTACCGACTCAGAGCTCAGACGAAGGTATTATTTTGTTCCCAGAGATAATACCGTCAAACAAAGATGAGATCAAAGGCGCCCGATGCTTGTGGGCTTTTATTCATTCAGCGCTCTCTCTCTCTCCTCTCTCTCGAATACCATGTCCTCCCGTCTCATGTCTCACTTACCTTTCTCGTTCAGGAACTGGGCAGTTAACCGTTCAATTAGTTATCTGTTGAAAAAGAGCCTTATTCAAACCTCATCATCAAACGTCATTGAAAGTGTGTCTGTTTTTTTCATTTGAAAGTGCAAGTGTTTGTGATCATCTTATGCTTTTATCTTTGTCTCATAATGAGTGTTTTGCGTATATCTACATATCGCCCCATTGCTAGTGAAATTTTAAGATCAATTCAATTCCAGAGATTGTGTCGAGTACAATGGACCGACAATCACTTTGCTAAGCAGAGACAGCTCTCTCTCAAATCCTGTGGTGCCAGTGTAGTAACTGATTGAACCGGGCCTATTTACATATGCATAATGTGTCCGCTGTACCTCTCTGCTCACATTGGGAAATAAAAGCCTTACTCCTTACAATGGTTCCCCACAAATGGTGGCTATAATCATATGAGATCAGAGGCGTTAACGCGTTGTTCCCCTTAATGCATCATCCCTGCGGGCTTTTCTCTTCACAGATGATGAAAACATTTTTTATATAAAACAGATTTTTTTCTTTCCAGGTTGCACAACCGCTATGAAACGCCCCTCACAAACAACAGAGCAAATTGTTGACATGTTCAAAAAACATCAGATTGACACTCTAAACATGTCAGGTCCAGTGGCACACACTATACTGACACATTTTTTGTTTGGATTAAAGTTTTAGTTATGTGTGTTCACCTTGGATGCAAGGTGTTTGTATTTAAACTTTTTGAGATGTGTCAGCTGTTTGGGCGTATTAGTTTCACAGTGCCGGTAAAATCTGATTAAAAATCAATTAAAGGAAGTTATGGCAGAGGATAAAGTTGTGCAAATTTAGTTCCAAGCAAATACTGGCAAGGACACAGCCATACAAATATATACAGCCTTCCTTCCCCGCTTTGTGCGCGCGCACGGCACTCACGCACGGACACAGAGGCAGCGCAGTGAAAAATGACACAAAATTAACCTTTCCTGCTGGTCAAGCTCGAAACAATAACCGCCTCCTACATCTTGCACACACTAACAAACACAGACAGACACACAGGCACAGGGACATACGAACACAGAGACACACTGAATCTGCACAGAAAGGTACACACACCCATCTCTCACACACACACACGCACACGCACACACACACACACAGTATTATGCTGGGGACAGTGGTGTGAGAATCACAGGGCGCAGCATCCAGGATATTGGAATGTCGTAATCAGTGGCAGCTTGTCGATTGGACCCCTGGCATGATGAGCAATGAAGAGTGTCTTCAGGTCTCCGATGTCACCATGGGCAACCGCAGCAAGCACATCGATGGCAAGAGGCGTCATGAATATTTATAGGACAGGTGGGGAGATTGACCTGGCTGTGGTGGCGGTGTGGGCGGGAAGGACATGGAGGTCAATCACTTGAAATAATATAATGCTAATGGTCTTTATTTTATACGCACTGTAAAAGCAGGGTCTACCAAGCACATGTTGCACATTTAGAAATCAAAATTGAATCGAAATAGAGGAGACAGTTACTTTGCTATTTCATTTAAGAGAGTTTAAGAGAGACAATAAATATGTAAAAGAGGAAGCACACAAGCGTAACACAGACATACAGAGATAGCCAAAAGCCTGAACCCGCCCAGGCAGCCCTCGCACTCAACCGGGACACTGCCAGCTCTGGGAGAAACCCACTCCTCAATGCACACCATAAGACCTGACAGAAATCTGGGGCATACTGCCCCCCCCAATGCCCCCCCACCCCACCACCCTCCCATGCCGGACATCGGGAACCACACTCAGAAGAACAGCATGGTGAGCTACATAGTGAGTTGCCCCACCATCAGGGAAAAGGCCTCCCAAATGAATAATCCCAATCCTGCCCCGCCTCCAGACCCGAATCCCTCAGAACCCCCCCGTGGCCCGCATCAGGGAGACAAGCCGAAGCAGGAGCCACGCTGGAACAGCTGGGGAGGGACGCCCCCCCCGGCAGAACCCACTATAAGCCCTGAGAGAGCAGGCCGTCATGCCCACAAGGCTGCTACCGAGGCGGCGAGAGACCCAGGGCTCCCGTCGCCAACCTCCAGAACGCCGCACAGGCGCTCCCCTGCGCTCTCCCCATGCGCACCGCGGTGTCCGCACCACCAGCTCTCCCAGCACTAGCAGGAACCCAATGATGTACAGCCCTGGCTTACCAGAGAGACGCCATCAGAAAGTGCACACTAACCCGGAAAGACTCAGTGAAGAGATCTGGTGGGGAACAGTGTTCAGAATGCATGGATTTGCTGGATTTCAAATGAGCTACCCAAAGCACACGCAGAGCTGTTGAGACACAATGAGAAGTCTCTGTAAGTGGTGGTTACATGGTCAGGAGGTGCAATAGGGCTTGTATATCAGAATGCATCATGGGAGTTTTTGTTGGTGATACCCCGCCCATATTGAGAGGATTCAAGAGAGTTCTGTACGATCCTAAATCAACGTAAATGTACCGTAACCTAGGCTTTGTTTTGTCACGTCTTGCATGAGAAACGCTGTGGCAGTTTCAAACGCAACAATGTCTTCCCATAATGACAAATATTTCACGATTAATTACTAAACAATGACTGAAAACAATGAAAAAACTATGACTACCAACCCAGTAACTAACTTTCCAATGCTCCTATACTTCCAAATTGGTGGCAGCCATTGTGATGTGCCTTCTCAATGTACAAGACTCTACAAGTCTCTAGACTCAATAATTGACTTTTATTGAACTTATCAGCAGAAACCTTGATAAGGCCGTGCCGGGTTTCAGATATTAGACATTATAAGCTGCTCATGCATTACGAACTGCATGTTGACATTCATGCATGGGATCTTTACAGATGAAATATGTGTGAATCAGTCTCTTCTTATGGGTCTCCTATTCTATACAGGGGACATCTATCAAACGACTAAGGTTAGCAGTGTGCAGTGCACATGATAACGTATGAGCCAGGAGCACCAGAGCACACACTCTGGTGGCTTGGAGCAGGTCAATACACCCTCACCGGTCATGCTCGGGTACCACGGAAAAATGTAGCACAGCGCACATTTCATGTCTTCAAGCCTTTCCCTTGCACCGTCTGGGAGACGTATGATATAGTTGCAGGAAAGTGAAGTGGAATAAAATCAGCATCCAAAAAAAACGATAAGTGACATTTTGCAGTGGTGAAAAAATACAATCATACAAAATACAATGACTTGATGTGCATGCAGGTGGGGGAGCACAGGGAGCCCGTTCCCATCGACTGGGGGCCAGATCAGCTTGCCACCTCCGGTGCAGCACAAGCAGCCAGAGACGACGGTAAGACGGCCTTGTAGCGACTGGCACCTGCTTACTCTCCCGCCCAACAGTAGATGCTAGCTTACCGTGGGACTAGGATGCAGGAGGGAGGTAGCCAGAAGAGAGCAACTGATTAGCCAGATAGCAGAAACGGAGACGGGGGGCACACACACATGCACACACACACGCACAGACACACACACACGCCTGACAACTGCCAACACAGTGTAGCAGCATAGCACAGGTAAAGATGCAGAGAGGAGAAGACATCTATATGTGAGTCAGCATTGCATCATAGCAGAGGGATAGAAACCCAAGCAGAAAAAGAGAGAATATTAATATCTGACGTCCCAATATAGGTAAATGATTATTAGTTAAAACAAAGATATGTGGCCATGTCAGAAGTCAACCCTGAGGCATCCTTAATAATAACCCCTACTTGATCATAGTCATTTTCCAAGTTTTGAGATATTAAAAATATATGTATGTGAAATATCACACAGTGAATGAATCGTTGCTCGAACTTCCCTAAGCTTGAACTTTGGTACCAAGCAAATAGATATGCATACTGATACACAATCTCATAATTCAACCACGCCTAATTCAAGTAAAACATTGATTCATCTTCAATCAATTCATCTTCACGGACGCATTTTCTACCTGTTCAGCTACCTACCACAGTTCCTTTAACATACAGAGATATCCTCATTAGGACAGCACACATACTACGCATACACGGCACATGAATCATAGTTCCTGGAACACCCTCGCTGATCATTACGCAAGCCGACGGCGGGAGAGAAGAGGCGTGTGCAGAGACGAGCCCGGACGCAACACACCAGCCAGGGAAAACAAGGGGGAGCGTGGAGACGGCGCGTCGGAGGCCGATGACGAAATACTGACGCGCGGCCTATTTAAATATTCCTCCACAATCCGCATCTTTCCCCCCAAATTAAGGACATTAACCTTGATGCTCACAATCTATTACACATCTTTCTCTCCCTCTGTGCTTTCCTCAACTCGTTGCGTGCATCTCTCTCTCGCTCTATCTCTCTCCCTCCCGCCCTCCACCCGATCACATTAGTGTCTTTGCTTCCTTTAATCTCTTTCCTCTTCCCTGTGCGCGCTCAGTCTATAACCCGCCCACCCTCACCAGCCCTGAGGCACCCTTCTGTCTCCCCATCATTAATCCTGCTGTGGGCTACCCCCACCCTTTCTTCCTCCGAGGCGCTACCCCCGCTCTTTTCCTCCTCCGAGGTGCACAGCACCACTGGGTGTCACTCGGGGAGAAGGAGAGGAGACTCGGTGACATCTCCACGCCGGCTCGCAGCTCTCCCCCTGCGTGAGAGCTGCGAGCGCTTTCACCCGTTGAATATGGCGACGCTAACACACAGCTGTTGTGGCTACATGATGCTAATCGATAGCAGTATAGCTAC
The DNA here is from genome assembly GCA_030340625.1 of Merluccius polli. Lineage (NCBI taxonomy): Eukaryota > Metazoa > Chordata > Actinopteri > Gadiformes > Merlucciidae > Merluccius > Merluccius polli. Next base: position 189,215 of record JAOPHQ010003132.1, on the reverse strand, counting down.
TACATACATGATTCAATTTGATTAATACATTATGTTTTAATCATGTATTAATCAAATTGTGTGTGTGTGTGTGTGTCTGTGTTTTTGCTTCTGTCTGTGTGCCAGATATATATATATATATATATATATATATATATATATATATATATATATATATATATACACGATTAGATTAGACCATTCACTTCCCACGAAGACATGGTTACTGAATGTTGCTGTGCTAGTCATGCCATTGGTGGCACAAGACTGGCATCAGCCACCGGTAGGCCCAGGCCCAACTGTATGGCAGATGTTGATTATGGCATTCCTCAAGTGCTAACAAGAGACAGATGCAATTGGCAGCACAGTGGTCATAACACAGGGTAGAGGCATAACTAGGAGCCTCTTCCACGGCAACCGACAGCTGCTACGCTGGATGGATGTGTGATTGAGGATGTCCTCCATGGCTACCAATATCATTACGCTTCATGCTAGATAGTTGCAGGATCTCTAGCCACAGTGGCAGCATCACAAACAGTAACAGCATGAGAAAATAAAAGTGTAATGAAGAATAGCCTGTTTGACAGTCTTCTTCACTTGTTTGTTATTCTAATTATTATAATTATGAATGCCAGTTATAAACCTGCCTCTACTGTTACCACCACAACACTCAGCTCTGGGAACAGAGGATAACAAAAGGGCGGACAGAATTATCCTACAACTATTCTATTAAATGTATTCTAAATGATCAAATAATCTATAATTATCTCAAATAAACAAAATATTTACACTGTGTGGATTGGGTGAGTTATTTGTGCAGCCAAACATTGTTACAGCAGCAACATGCAGCCATCATTCAGCAATTGTACATCATCATCGAGTAGTTACTGTATGGCTAGTCTCACAAATCAGACTAGATTAATATCTCAAGTCCGATGGCAGACGAGCTCAAATCTGAGCTCAAAAGTGTCCATAAAGGTCTCAAATCAACACCGTGTAGACTGGCCAATGTAGAAATGCACTCATCAAAAACCCTAACCCTATTTTCTTCAGTAGAATATCTCAACATAGGAAACAAGGCACACCTTCCCCCCCTTGCATTTTAAGGTTTGCCCAGGCTCTGTGCCGTCTCTCCCCCAGAAGTCGTGCTATAACATAGTAGGACTGCTGGACCTCAGATTACTGTCAGTTTTTGGCTCTGTGACCCAAAATGAAATCTCATCAGTGAGCCACAATATACAAGAATGTACAGCATTGCCCAGCCTAGAGACTCAGTCCACTGAGAAACGCTCAGTGCATTCTTGTATATCCACTTGAAATGAAAGTTTGAAATGAAAATACGGTTGTTATCAACATTATTTTCTCAATGTTTTCAACAGTTCTCCCCAAAACAAACTTCATTCAACATTTAACATTTAAATATATACATCATAAAAATAACTAATAATTACAATTATAACTTGAATATTGAATATTAATAGAAACAAACCAACAAGTATAACCTTTTACCAAATCATTGTTGGGAAAACTCAAGGTGTGTATTACACCAAAGAAACTGACTGATAACCAGATATCAAAACCCCTTGGGCACCACTGAATCAAATCAAGCAGAAAACAGGCTGTAAGAACTTTAAATCAGTTTATTCCCAAGTCTGATTATGACAAAAGGTTGACAAAAGGCCCATCCTAGCATTGCCCAGCCTGGAGACTCTAGTGGACATTAGTTTTACGAGTTCTACTTTACAAGCAACACACTTACCAACAGTGGAGCAATAGGCTGCAGGCTTTAATGTGTTTTTATCCTAAGTGACACAAACTGCCTCAAGTCCGCGAGCACACAGTTCGACAAAATGTAACTTTAACCCCAAGAATGTCTGGGTTGCATTCACAACCAGTGACCTCTACAACCCACTGAGGTGCCAGCATTGATGAGTACCAGAGGTTAATAGCACCCTCTCTGAATGAAAACCTCCCACTCCTCTGTGGATGGATGTTCTGATTTATAAAATGTCACCCACGGCAACTGTGATGAAATGTCAATGTGTGACCAGTAAATTACTATCTTTGGGTACGTTTGGTCAGATGTGATGACCAGGCATTACAAAAAAAACTCCAGGTATCCAAATGACCCCGGGGGAAGACTTTTTTTTTCATTTGTGCTGATACACCAGAGAACATCCTAATGTATGTTTTATGCAAAATTCAATGATGGTGCACCACAGGGAATGTGCGCATTAACCATATGTTTCCCACGTTAACCATTTCTCATGAACCTTGCTGAGTGCACTGTAAAGAAATAGCAGAGGTTAGGACATGGTGTGTGCAATGTACGAAATGATTGTGCATGAATACATCCCTCTCGCCCTGAGGAGATGGCTTTTGCTCTCTTTTTGATAATGCTGTACATTGAACTCCACTTGCATCCCACTACTGCAATTCAAGCATTGGCCAGCTACTCAATAAGCCCTTCCTCAACAAATAATCTGTCTTGTATTGACCCCTGCGGTGCTGTAGCAGCCACCGAAGCAGAACTCTGTCCGTAAAGGGTTTTCTCCAGGAGTAAAAAAAACAAAAAAGGGGCTGTATGCAATTCAGTGCTTAACCGACAGCAAAGCCAAACATAAATATGTTTAAAATCACTTGCAATGGAATTGTTTTAATTAGAGAACCATGCAGCTTTTATTCTTGTTAAGCACCTTTTGGTTTTGACTGTGTAGGATAGCAAAAAGCTATTCCACATTACCTCCATTGGGCCTCTTTCACAGCGGTCCCATCAATAGCACTGTATAAGAACACAGGTGAAGCTCAGAATACCAATGCCTGTTGCATTTACATATGCCCAGTGTACCTATAGCAACCTGCTGAAGTAACCACCCATAAATAACGCTGGTCTTGAAAGGTATATTAAAACGGTCCAATTCTGAAGTTATGAGTTACAACTTCTGTTTGCTGAAATACCCCTATATTAACCCCTATGCTCTGGATGAGCCAAACTTGTGCTGAGGAAACATATTTCCAATGGTATTGAACCCCCGGGGGGGGGGGGGGGGGGGACCTTACTGTGTGGAGTTTATATGTTCTCCATATTTTCATGTGGGTTTCCTCCCACATCATCAAAACAGGCATGATAAAACACCTGCCCTGCTGCCCATAACCAAGACAAGGGAACTATCTGGAGTTGGTTCCCAGTGCTACCCTGTGGCAGCCCACTGCTCCTAGGATGGGTCAAATGCAGAGAGGAATTTCCCCATGGGGATTAATAAAAGTATTTCTTCTTCTTCTTCTTCCTCTTCTTCTTCTTCTTTCCAGTAATAAGTGTAACCCCAATACGCAGTTGGCCTGGCATTGCTTGGTCTGCACCTGTGAAACATTAAGGCTGAACATGAAGACTAAACACCAATGCAGGGAGGTGAAATATAATATACACATGCATACAGTGGGCGGCAGTAGCCTAGGAGGTAGAGTGGGTGGTCTGGCAACTGAAAGGTTGCTGGTTCGATCCCTGGCTTGGACGTGCCAGTGTGCCACTGAATAGTGAGGAAGGGGAAGCTGCACCCCGCCACCCAGGCACTGCAAAACCAAACCTAGAAGTGACTACTAGAAGCCAGGGCGAGGCCAGCAATCACTTTGTAGAAGGGCTACAGAGTTCAGCGGCGGAGAGACAAATGAAGTTGCGCCAGTTAACCATATGAAGAGCTCTGCATACAACGGGTCCCAAGGAAGAATGAATAACTCAAGGGAAACCGTGTCAAGGCACGTCTGAGAGATCGTGTGTGTGTGTGTGTGTGTGTGTGTGTGTGTGTGTGTGTGTGTGTGTGTGTGTGTGTGTGTGTGTGTGTGTGTGTGTGTGTGTGTGTGTGTGTGTGTGTGTGTGTGTGTGTGTGTGTGTGTGTGTGTGTGTGTGTGTGTGTGTGTGTGTGTGTGTGTGTCAAGGTTTTGTGGTCTGATGAAACCAAGATAGAGAAATATTTCAAAGTGCTACTGTGTGTGTGTGTGTGTGAAACAAACCCAACACTGCCAATGGCTCAGGGAACTGATTTCTCACAGTGTACGTAAGGTAGCGGCGTCGGCATCATGCTGTGCGGATGCTTTTCATCGCCAGACTCTGGGGCACCTTGTTAAAACCGGAAGAAGCATCGATAGACAGAGTGAGAATACACCAAAAGACACTGCTGGAGACGGTCTGCCAGCCACACTGGAGTGTGGTCAAATCAAGTTAACCTTGTAGCAGGGACAACGAACCCAAGGCACAAGGGGCCAAGACAACACAGGAGTGGTTTAACAACAGATAAATGTGCACAATTCAGCTATCTAATCCCACACCCAGTGGCACTGTACTAAGACCTACAAATACAACAACCTGCAGAAAACCGGAGAGCGAGAGAGAAGAAAAACAACCATCATAACTAGTCATGTGTCTTCGGAAACATTTTCTTTCCTGAGACACAAACGGACAGATAATCCTAGAGTTGACCCGGAATGCACACACACATTAAGGGCGTGGTGAGGGCAGTCTTCTTCATGTGCTTCCCAGGAACCATGGCAACCCATGGGTCATTGGACTGATGGGGCGCATGTGTGTGTGTTGTGTGCGTGCACACAAGTGTATGTGTGTAGAGGCATATGGGTAGGTGTGTGTGTGTGTGTGTGTGTATGTGTATGTGCGGTGTGTGTCTGTGCACGCTTGTATGTGTGTAGGAGCGTACATGTAGGTGTGTGTGTGCTTGTAAGTGTCTAGGGGCGCATGTGTAAGTTTGTGTGTGTGTGTGTGTGTGTGTGTCTGTGTGTGTGTACATACACCCGCTAGCGTAACAGTGTGTGCATTGTTTGGACACCATACACCACTGTACTCTAGATGCCTTCAGACTAACACAGTTGTGTGCCAACATATTTGAAGGGAAGTGGATGGGGGGGGAAGGGGGGGGTGTGTGAATGTGCCTTTACAAGTAATTGCCCCTTGCCTCCGACAGAAGTCTCTACACGGCACCCAATGAGATGCGTGTTGGCCTGTCAGTCCCGCTTAGCCGTGTGTGAAGAGTCAAGTCGGAGAGGTGGCAGAAGCCATCGGGCCACTTTGCATGAATCCAGTCACGTAGGATCCCATTACGTCCATTGCTGTAGCTTTTGAGCGAGCCTGCCATCACACACTATAGCACAACTACTGTAATACTTGAAGGGCATGCTTTGCTGTACCTGCTTTGTGAATGGCAACCACTAGCATTGGTGTATAACAAACATCGCACAACATTGTAAAAGACGGGAGAGCATATTGGGTGGGACGCTGTGTTGACACACATTGGAGGGTCACATGTTGGCTCCGAGTTGAAATAGATGGATGTCTTTTGGCCCAGATTTTGACTCTAGATGTGGGGAGCATTCTGGGGTGTTTCCGGCGCGTTTCCTCCCCGTGTCGGTAGGCCTATAGGTGTTATTTTCACATTGCTTCACAATGTTAGGGAAGGGGGGGGGGGAGGGGATGTAGTTGTCTTTGGTCGGACCGCATCAAGTAGCCACAGCCAGGTAGACGGCGGTGCTCCTCCGCATGATGAATGTCCTGTCAGGACCCACCAAGCAGGCGTTATGGAAGAGCTGCAGCAGCAGGGGCCTAGGGGTCAGGGGTTAGTGGATCCACCCCAGATGATGACAGGGCTGCTGCTCGGGTGACTCATGGCCCAGGGTGGACTTCCAGGGTGGAAGGGAGCGGTACAAGGTGATTGGGTATATCCACAATGCTTCAATCCTGGGGGTTGTTTTGTTGTTTGTTTAATTGCATGCGCTGGTTATGTTCACGGCTCTGTGGGCACGTGAATCAGTTTTTAATGGACGTCAGGTTTACAAATTCACGCTCAGACACAGGCTCAAACACACACACAACGATCGTTGTTCTACTCACACCCATTGACACACACACACACACACACACACACAAACACTGCTCAGTGACCCAGAATGAGAGGGTTAGTTCAGTTACTACTGCAGGTCCTCCACAGAGATGTAGGTCTACAGCGCCCATCTCCCTCCATTTAGGTGACACATTAACTTTGGGGTGCGGGGTCAAAGGTCCCCAGTCCAATTGGAAATTAATTTGACTCGGGTAATAAAACAGTCTTCCTTTTAAAAAGAAAATAACAGCATTTAATCAAAATATACAAATACAGCTTGCATGCTGACAGAGAGAGTCAGAGAAAGTACATTATAAATCGCTTAATTTGGAACACTGCTATATTTTCTGCGCTCCAGGATGAGGTAATTGCTACCTATTACTTTGAGTATGTACAATATAAATATATATTTTTATCGTATAGCTGGTAGTATCCTTGCCCAGGTTCCAGACGTCCACCGCCACAGTTTTCATTTTCCTTGTTAAAGGAAAATGTTTCCTCATTAGTGGCACAACAGGAACAAGGGAAAAACACAGCAGATTGCTGGCTGTGACGCAGAAAACGGTGTGACATTACCGCAAAGCAGTCAACTGGTTTGCACTGTGACAGCGAACTGGTTTTTATTTTTAAGTGTAATTTCAAAATAAGAGTGCTGCACAACAGAACAGCCATCATCATTATTGTCCTTGGTTCTGACATGTCCATATGTTGTGGATTTTGACTTTCACTTTCTTAATTAAACAGTTTTCTTTTCGAGTGGTGCAAGGAAAGGATAGTGTCTTTTTAGAGGAAAAACATAAGGCTGTTTGCCTCATGGCATAAACACATCAACAGAAACCAAAATCAAAGGATTACATCAGTTTATAAAGAATATCACTGCTCATTTGCGGGTGGACCAACATTCTCTGCGTGAACTACAAAAATATCCTGGATGTATCTAAATCAAAGTGTATTATCTTTGCCAATCTGTTTACTGGCTTCTCTTGTATTTAGAACTGAGGAATACTATTTGATATATGGATGTCTTGGCCTGAATGAAAAAATAAACTAGAGGAGAGAGAGGTTCATTTATTTTCTCACAGTATTTCTATCCGCCTATTTTCTTCAAGTACCAGGATCTTAAGAAGTGTCTCTATAACACCTTTGTGTTCGAGGTGGAGGGTGAGCCATGGACAATAAAGACAATGGGATGGTTGGAATAAAGACACTCTTAGCATTTAAGAATCTGCCCTCTCCTCTGCAGATTGATGTCTGCCGCAGTAGTAAGGACATGGACTGACCCTTCCCTGAATACACAGAGCATTGCAAACCATTGGCTATTACTGTATGTGTTGTAGTATTGAGGTAGTAGTACTAGGAGAGTGTAAGGATACAGATTGAATACCTTCATTATATTCAATGATGACAATCAGCTTTTTTCCTATATTGAATATTATATGATAAGTCATTGATTTTTCTTGTTGATTTACACATTAACATGAACATCAAATCACAACTGATGAATTGTTACTAATGACTATGTCTTTCAAGCGTTGCTGTTGGCATGGCATTTAAAGAGTCTGGGAAGACTGGACCCAAGGTGGTCCATCTGCGCTTCCACATAAAAATAAAGTCCCACTTCTGTAATGCTGTCCTAAGGATAACTGCCATTCAAGGAAGCCAGAGCAAACCCACCCACAACATGCATTACACACCTGTGATACTTACTCTGAAGAAGGCTGCTCTAAACATACTGATACTGTGACTACCAGGCAGTGCATCTGTGACTGGTTTGGCTTACAGCGCGCGTCCGCATATGTGCCTCTAATTAAAGTCCATAGCTGGGTGTCCAATGACTTGGACACATTTGTGAACTCGATATGCCTTTTACCCTTAAAAGGCAGCTAAAGACATACCTGATTAGACAGGCATTTGGGTAATCGGTGTGCCAGGTCCACATTTTATTAATTTATGTTGTATTATTTTACTGTTATTATTAGTTTTTTTTATTGGCTTTAATTTGGCTTATGTACGTGGCTCGGGTGGTCACTTCAACTTTTACGATTTCTTTCTGTATGTTGTATAATTTGCCCTTGTAAAGCACTTTGTGACTTTTGTCTGTGATAAGCACGCTACAAAAACATTTACTTACTTAATTTGTCCACATAATATAAACAATAAAATACAGCAAATCATTCAGTAAAGGAGCATACAACCATAGACAAAGTCACTTAATAACTTCTGATATTACATTGCCTTGCTTTTTTAATTGGCATTCTCAAAGGTATGTCCCCTAACCCCCATTCAATGGATCAGAAACTGATGGATATGAAGATCAACTTATATCGTCTTCACTTTCCATGTGTGATTGGCCTCCTCTGACACCATGTGGCTTGTGTTAGTGGCCCCCAGAATAGCTGCCATAAATGGCCGACTTAATTTCGTATTAGAGTGGCACTGTCTGTCTAGACACCGTTGACACAGACTCTGAAAACATACTTTAATCCTGTCCAACCACGATGACCGAGCAATTTAAGTACAATTAAAAGGTAAGGAGCTTCACACAAAAGTACAATTGCAACAAATCAACAAAATATCGAAATCATTTCAAACAACGGAGTGACCTTTGGGCTGGATGTCATCGATTGTATGCCACATGTCAATCAATGCTTTTTCTCCTTCAACTCTCACAAAAGACTGCATCAGACAGAGCAGTGAACAAATATGAATTATATACAAAACTGGAACTGTTAGTTTCTTAACTTTTGACTGGACATCAATCAATCAACCAATCAATCACTGGCTACCAAATGAAGACATTTTTATAATGTATTCTACTCACAGTTTTATGGTTCATGTGGTCATATATATATATATATATACAGTATATATATATATATATATATATATCATCCTTTTGTTATAGTGTTTTAAATAAATCTACAATCTTATTAGTATTATGATATACAATGGGGTTTGCTGACAATGTAAAACATATTTAAGTTTTAATGCAATTAAATGTTAATTGCAACTTCCTAAGTGATAGGCTACAATATAATAATACTAAAAGCCACATTTAATATTCTTTGAGTTGACACAATTAGTTAATTGTGTTGTGTCTAAAGAAATACCTTATAATTTGTTGCTGTGCAACATTGACAGGTAAACATGCTGACAGTGCATATTGCGTAATGTCTTGGTCCACCTAAATACTCACTAAACAGCTGGTACTATCACATTGGTGCTGCTGTTAGTGGCGGAGAAAACAATATTGCTACTTGAAAATTGGTACAGATGGCAGATCATTTATTTTCAACTATTTAAAATTCCCATTTCCCACTAACCTTTATTTAAAGAGATATTGTTAAATATGTGTGAGACTTTGTTAAATTATAATGAGTGACTATAGCAGGCAAAAAGGAACCGATGGCAGAAGGAAAGCACACCCTGCTTTGCCCTGCCCCCCCGGCCTGCTTGTGTTTTACACAGATCGCCAGGCTGCCCATGATAACCTTTGTGTTCATTTTAAGTTGCAATGAATCCTGTCATGTGACAAGCAGTATCTGGTGTTGTCACTATCACTGTAGTAGTAGTAGTAGTAGTAGTAGTAACAGTTACGCACAGCAGCACACACACACACACACACACACACACACACACACACACACACACACACACACACACACACACACACACACACACACACACACACACACACAAGCAGCGCTGCGTTCTAATTTGAAGTGACATCTTGAAAGCAATGAGTAGCTTAGGTCAGTTTCAGCTCGAACAGGGTCACATCGATGCAGTACATTATGAAATGGAAAAAACTCAAATCATCAATAATAGGTGAGATGCACACTTGAACACACACCCACACAGTACTAATTAAAGGAGACGAATTAAGGTTTTTTCAATCAATCCAATTCAAATTAGATTTGACGCGGCAGAAACAAATGGCCATAGAAGAAAATACCCAAATGCCAGTGAGAAAAAGAACGAACAGGGCTACTCTTTCTTGGGTTGCAAGAGGTGCAAAGTGCGTACATTTAATATTAAAGTGCAATGACGGACATATATTTAATACAAAATGAATCAAAATAAGACAAAAAGCCATAGCAAGGATACCCAAAGTCACCAAGGCTGAATCTGACTAAGCAGAAACAATAACCCTGCTACTCTTCTTGCTTCCAACTTTCACTGCCGCAAGCCGCAATTAAAAATATCTATCACTTTACTTTGTCGCTTTTTTTAACCTCCTTGTTCACTGCTCCATTTTACGTCAGTCTCTATTTCTTCCCCCACACACACTCTCACACATGCACACACACAGCTTACTTATATGGAACTTATTTAAGACCTATTTATGTGCTTATGAATTCATCAGTGTGTGTGTTTTGCAGTTGTACATGTGTGCATGTCTGTGTCCATGATGGATGATGGATGTGTGTGTGTGTGTGTGTGTGTGTGTGTGTGTGCACGCACGCATGCACGTTTGGTGGACCTAGGCTTCTGCGACGGCTTGCCGGTGTCATTACCGTTGGAGGGGTACTTGGCCTTGCCAGCTGTGCTGAGGATTGCAGGGATGCAAACGTAATTTACTATCATTTCATTGCCACTCATCAGTCCCCCCAGTCGCAGGAGTGGGTGTGTGTGTCTGTGTCGGGGTGGGGGTGGTGGTGAGATGACAGGTGTCCGCGGATACTTAACAAGGCTCCGCTTTGCTGCGTTTTACAGCCCAGACACACGATACGAGTGATGGCATTTGAAAAAGGGACAGAAGGCCACTTTGAATGGTATAATGAAATGGTATTTTCACTCATAGACCCGTCATTAAAGCGAAACCTGATGAGCTCTCTGGACGGATTCATATGGCGTTAGTGGATAACATGTAGTAAATATGCATTTCATGCTAATGTGTGCAGTCTATTAAGGCTTACTTTGCCATGCTTAAGTACGACTTTCTTTTTGTTTGCATCATTCAAATGACACGGACTGATCAAAACCCAACTCCCTCACTGTCATGAACCAAACACAATTTATTTTCTAGATATAATTCTCACTGTGTCAGGCTCCCGGCGTAGGTGACATATTCCATTACTTCTTTCCATCTCATTTTTCCCCCAAACTGACTTTTCTGTTAAAAACAAATCCATACGACCAGTGTCAAAGGATTTCTTTGCAATAAGAGGCGTTGGAACTGGAATTGGAAATGCTGGTACTATACTGTCCACCGGGGACTGATGTTAATAACTCTGGAGAGAAGTCTTGACAAACCATGTGGTTGAACACACTGACGCCGCGGGTGACCAGCGGTGACTCAAGTGAAACATGCTAATATGCTATTCGTTATTTTAGGTCTTCACTTGTGCTTTTTGTTATTTCTCAAAGGTGGCGATTTCAAACAGATAGCGGAGCGGGTCGCTCGTCTATCGGTCGGAGCGGTTTCCAAGCGAATCACTGGATTGATTCAAACTGACCCCGACCACACGTGAATCTTTTCGTCCAATGACTAAATGAAGTCAGCGGCTGTCAGTAATCAGTTTCTGGGGATGACCTGGGGGCAGCTCACCACTGATACAAACTCCCAGTCAACATGTACTAAATGGGGCTTGATGTTACCCTTGATGCCCAGGACATCATATTGCAGTGAGGTCACTGGAGTACAGGCTAAAGTCTCACAGTTTTCACCCCTTGTGGTGGATAAACAAACAGAGGCATCTTTAACGAGAGGAAAGCCGGGCGCAATGTATAATTCCTTCATTCTAATGTTCCTTGCTCGCGGCCAGAATCGAGACACAGACCATATCCGTGACGTGTCAAGCCAAATTTGGGAAATAATTATTATGAAAGATTCACCGGTACCAAGATGATAGTAATAGCCTGTGCAGATGGTCCTTATCAAGTCCGATATTGGATGTGCCACTTTGAGAATTGGGTGGGAAAAAAATGACTACGGCATTTACCTGTACTCCACTGATTACATCTCCCACGAAACCCCAGGAGAAAGAAAGTTGAGAAAATAAGACAGACAGCATGCAGGTACTGACGTGTTTCTGCAACTCATTAAAACTACATTTAAACAAGCAGAAGCCTATGGCAACGATTATTTTGCAGATTGAAAACTAAAGGTCACACACATAGAAGTTTTGTTTGGTATTAATTAAATCCATTATTTGCCTTTTAATATCGGCCTTTAATTTAATAAGCACCGTGTTACTCTGTCTTCACTGTGCATTACATATTTCAGAAAGTAAAAGCTCCAAGGGAATAGCCAAATATGTGTGATCACCATTTTGCATTGGATGCAACAAAAAAACCAATTTGTTATTAAACATTAATTATAAATGTGATTCCACCATTACACAGACTATTCCTCATCATAATATCTTCTCCCCACTGCATGTGTTAATGTTTGTAATGATTGTTTGCTTGTTAAAACATACTATGCTTGTTTCCAAATAAACGTTTGAGTTTTCCAAGTAGCCTTCCTTAATGAGACTGCTGTAGCTACATCGAATGGGTTGGGCGTGCCTACCTCTTCATCTTTGCTTTGCTCAAAGGCAAACTCCACAGTGGGCACTGCCAATTGGTTGGCGAAGAAGCTCACGTCGCCTGGCAACTGCAGGGAGCTGACGTTGGGTCCGGGGCAATTCCCACCACGCATGCAGCTCAGCAGCTGTCTCTGTGACCAGAGGGAGAGCAAGCATCGTACGGGTCAGACATATTATCGTCAAGGCAATAGGACCGCAACAAACCACAAGTAGCAAAATACATATTTCATATCTACTCCTGTTTAGCTCCAGGCATGAATCTTGCTAGTTCGTGTGGCACGACCACACAATGTGGAAACAAACCAACCGACATTTTCATTTTTTGTTGCTAAACAACACACAAGGGGACAACGAAGTGAAAGACAATGGCTGAAATGCGGGCCAGGTGAATGATGATCGCTCTCCCACTCTTGGCTCCCTTTGAAGTAATAACAGTTGGGGCGGGACGTCATTCAAAAATGAAACTCATTTTAGACCCCGACCCTTTTCTTTTAGAAATAAGAGTAAAGCACTTTGGTGCTTTTTCCCCCCTCCCTTTCTCCTCGCGCCACTGAGAAGGCCCTATGAGGTTCAGTCAACGGTGCATTCATTAGGATTGGCCACGGCCAGGCTGTTTGTGCATAACCGCTGATCAATAGTCCATCTTTTAGCCACAGCAGCTGCCACGGTGCACAGGGGCACTCAAGTACTTAGAGGCATTAGACCTCAACGCCCCCCCCCACCCCCACCCCCAGCCGGACAACCGCAGTGATTTCAATGTTTTATACTTCTATTCAAGCTATATTATCTGACCCTTGAAATGACAAAACAACAACACAAACACATTAATGATTACATCATTATTTGTAGTATCTAACCTTGTTTTGTCTCGCCCAGAGGGATAGAGCAAGAGCAGAACAAGAGACGAGCAAAACATCATAAATACAACATGAAAAACTGGAAAAACTTATCTTTATTAGTTATTTTTATTATTTTTTATTAAATATTGAACATATTGGTGACTTGACTTGAACACAAAACATGGTAGCTGGATTGAGAGAAAGTGGAATAATAATAACACAAAGAACAATACAAAGAGTCAAAAAGATAATGACTTCATTGTGTGAGATCGTTGGCAGGAGAGAAGCACAATAGACGCAGACATAGTAGCAGGGAGAATAGGTCATTTCAGCCCACACATTGACGCAGTGAGAATCAATATTTAATTTCTTTGTCTGCTATGATAAGGAGAGAGTGAAATCTTTGTGCCGTGAAATCCCTGCTCGGTGGGAAATACTGGCCAGCGTTGGTACGTTACACACACTTCCCTCCGGCCCGACGTATCTGCTCAGAGTTAATACAACGCGATGGCTGATGAGGTTACGTAAGCAAATGAGCACACACATAATACCCATGTCAGTTCAAGTTCAAGTTGCACGCCATTTTAGGCTGGTGAGGCCAGCATAGGTTTAGAAACATTCACATGCCACATTTTATGACGTATTACTAACGAATAAAAGCATTGGTAAATGATGATATGAAAACATATGCTTTTCATTCATGTATGTATAGGGGTGTCACGATTCAAAAGCAGGACCGACGATTGAAAAAATAAAATGAAACCAATGATGTGTTGATCTTTACCAATCAAGGCTTGATAGTCTAACAATGGCATTGCCGTCAGTGCTGAAAAAATTTTAAAAAAAATAAAATAATATATGTTTAAATCGAAAATCAAATCGAATCGTGACCTTAAAATGGAAAGTCATATTGAATCGTAGCTTTGGAGAATCGTGACACCTCCATGTACGTAGTTCATTTTGTTTGACTTACGCCGAATGGTTTTGTTTGTGAATTTCAAATATTAGCAGGGGCAAAACAATGCAACCCGGTCCAAATCGATTGTCATGCTCTTTCATTGAGCTTCTCCTTACATTCAACTACAAACTGGGATTGCATTTGCCCCAGTTTGTTACATTTAGTTTACCTACATAAAACATGACTATGTGTCACCCTTGATTCATTCAATCATTTCAATCAAGTCATATTTACAGCTATCAAAGAAACATGTCAAGATAAAATAGTACTTTATAAATCCCAGGGGGCAAGTATGGATCCTGCCTGCAGTACCACCTGTCACCATATAGAACTGTTCCAAACCCAACACCAACATGGTGGCTCATCTCTTACATCATCATACGTTCACTTTTATTATATTCAATCTGAGTCAATGTTAACATGCAGAGCAGTGTGCCGCAGCATCATATGTGACAATTTACCACTGTACATATGAAAATGTACAGTGGTAAATGAACAAAGCCACTTTTACAAAACATTGCAATCGCACATGTCAAGAACGTTGACATGGTTACCACAGCAACACAGATGAACCGTGTTTGAGAAGTAGGGACATGGAGGCATACAGAAGGAGAAAATAAAAATGACTAAATAGTGGTATTCATACTCGCTTTTCTCTGGCTCTGTGGCTCATCTCCCCATCGGCTTTATCTGTCTGTCGGTGTCTCTTGCCCTCCCTGTGTGTGTGTGTGTTTGTGTGCGCCTGTGTGTGTGCGTGCATGAGATCAAGTTTCAGTTCAACTTCATGCAGTGTAAGTGAGTTGTGTGGTGTTAATGTACTATGTATTACTGTAGTTAGGATGCATGCAAGTGCCTGTGTGTCTGTAGCCGTGTCTGAATTGTAAGAGAAGTGAATTGTCTCTCACTGTCCTAAACGGCTTGGCTGACGACATTGCTTGTTTTCCTTTGTTTTCAACGCTTTTTTTGTGTCAGCCTCTATTCAGGTATGCATTTCCTAATGACCCAAACCTTTGGAGGACAAGTGGTTTGTAATTTGAGAGACACATACACATACAATAAATCACTTTTTTGGAGATGACTTAAAAACAAAAAGTTTTGTAGCAGGCCGGAGAGAAGAGACGACCAGGGTAGAAAAACATTTCAGATGTTCAAGTCAGATTTTTTAAGTCTTCCCAAACTTGCAAATATAAACATTTGAGGCACCAAAATCCACTATGCTGTACCTATGGATACTGTACTAATTGCAACACTAATAGTGTCTGAGTGTGTCTGAGTAAATGAGTCGGATGGCTTGTCTTGTGTATCTTAACACATTCCAAGTTTAACTAAGCACTCACACGGCTCTGAAATTAATTGCGTATACTGTATAGCGCATCATTCCAAATACTAATTAATAGTCCTAACGAGGTATGGGTTTCGCCGTTGTGGGGGTCAAGTGACTTCAGGAGGCTGTGAAATGATGACAACATGATGTGATAATTACACTCAAGAGCCGAGGTGGTGTTTTTACATCATTCCCATTCAGGAGATGTGACCTGTTAGCATGTGTATGTGTGCTCACGTTCACACAATGTGTTTGCAATGAAGTATGTTAATCATGATGAATTCCTTGTTTCACAAAGTTGGACCCAGCTTGATGTATGACAGCTTGGAAATGAGTTATTTGGTGGGGGAGTTTGTGTGCCTTTGTTTGGCACACGTGTGGCCGTGATGGAGCTTGTGTGTGTGTGTGTGTGTGTGTGTGTATATGCGTGTGTGTGCGTGTATATGCTTGTGTGTGTGTTTATCACTTTTTTTCATGCCAGTCTGCATTCACACCAGCGTGTGTGTTCTTTGGTTATGAAGTGATATATATATATATGTTTGTGTTTGTGTTTGTGTGTCTGTGTGATCATTTTGTTTGTGAGGAATTGTCTTTGTGTGTGTGTTTGATGGGTGTCTTAGATAACAAAGCTCACGGCCATTTGTGTTTCTGTGTGGGTTTTAGGATGCAGGTGTGTATGAGTGTATGTGTGTGTAATAAATAGTATATGCAAGAGCTTATATTTTATTTCCACTGATCAAACAAGATAATGTATCATATTAAATATAATAACTCCTCATACCATCTTTCTTTGCAGTAATTAATCACATAATGGCTGAGTAGGTTTTTAAATATGAACTTCCATTTGTTTAGCCAAATGAAAAAAAAGAAAGATAGGAAACCACATTTATGAAAGTGACATTGATTTATGCTACCTAGGAACAATTGTGTATATTTGCAAGGCCATATGTTATCTGCGACCTGTGTTTAATTCATTAAAAAATGAACTTAAAAAAAACACTGAAGATGCATCCACTCTACTGCCACCGGATGTACAGTTTGAATCATGTGGCGTTAAAAAGAAAGAGACACTCTCTGTCCAAAGACTTGCTCAAAGGTTCCTGAGCTGCACCCTCCAACCAGCTCATCAGTCTTAGGCCGGCTCTTATGACAGGACTCGTTTTAACCCCTTAGATGAGCATTTTAAGCTGTATTTAATAGAGCCCGCAATTGATGGGGATGTCCTTGCTGCTCCTTGCTACCACTAGGTTACGTCCTCGTTCGTAGGCTCGTTCGTTAGGGTTGGTGACGATGGGGTCCGCAACACGCGTGCAATGTAAGACGTGGCGGCGGAGATTAAAACACATGCTTAAGCTGTTCAAGCACGTTCATATGTGTTAAGTAACTAACACTGCTACTCCAAAAATATGAAAACAAAACCAAGCAAAAGCACAAGAAGAAACAAAAGAAAATAATAAGCGTGTTGGCGCAGCTGTGTCTCAACGTTCCTATTGGGGTGTAATCGGTCCTGGCTTCCACCAAGACCATTACTACTCTGACTGTTTCAGTGCTGAATGAACCATCAGCCTGCCAAGATTATGTAGGTCAACGGGGGAGACAAGACAACGTGAATAACATACAGAGAGAGAGAGCGAGATCGTGTGTGGGGGGGGGAGAGAGAGAGAGAGAGAGAGAGAGAGAGAGAGAGAGCGAGAGAGAGAGAGAGAGAGAGAGAGAGAGAGACGGGGGTATGGAGAGAGTTGAGCTCCACACAAAATTAAAAATGGATGATCACTATGGGGTTATGGTGTGGTGTGCATCTGCAGGAAGTAAGTATGAATGATGGATGACGGACTGGGCGCTCTGTTCACACTGAAATAATTAACACCTGTCATACGCCACAGTGGCCAGCAGAGGACTTCCCCCTAGGGAACGCGCTGGGGCGCAGATCTTTATTTCCCGTCAACCGATTTTTTTGGGTGTTATTTTCGCTATGACTTCATTGTTAGCTCGGAAATACGTTTTCTTTTTTTCCCTCTAAACATTATCCGTCACATTGCAGTTTTTTTTGGCTTGTGAATGGACTCCTGAGGGGACTTAGACGTACACATACACACGCACGCACACACACACTATACACCTATAAGGAGACTTACATCTATAAACTGCTGTAAGTCGTCCCAGTGGAGTTGCAAAATATCAATTTGCAAACACACAGACACTTACCACTACTGCACAGCGTTACCAACAAAATAACATTTAAAAAAAATAAATAATAATAAAAAAATAAATAAAATAAAATAAAAAATATATATACACTAACTCACAAACTCACACATTACGTTTTTTAGCTCAGTGCAAACCAAAGCCTTTTCCAAAGGTCCACAGAAAAGGAGAGCGATAGCTTGCGAGCGAGAGCGAGGACAGTGAGGCAGTGAATCATATCCAGTCAGATCCTATTTTAGTCTAACAATGTCCACTGCCATCCATTTTGTTTTAAAGTATGAGGCAGCCGTTAGCGGGCGTCCTCCCACATACACAAGCCACTAAAGAGACCGGGCCACAAACACATCCTCTGAAACAGTACCCAATTAAAGGACAGGTCTGTCCATTTGTTGTGCATTCTTCTCTAGATGAATCACCCCACATCCTGTCGTTCACACTGTCTCTCTCCCCCCACCCCTTCTCTCTCTCTCTCTCTCTCTCTCTCTCTCACACATATACACACAGTATCTCTCTCCCCAACTCTATCCTTTCTTTCCTTCACTCTGACCCTTCCCCCCCCCCCCCACACACACACATGCACACTCACACGCACACACACACACATTATTTGTGTTAGTATTATAATTGGTTCCCAAGCACCAGTGTTTGTTTTTCTTTTTTCTTTTTCCCTTTCTTTTGCGTCTCCAATTCTGAAGTCAACAACAAGTAGAGCTGCCGCACTGCCAAGTAAGATAAGTAGGAGGGCATTACCGGTCTGTGGCGCAAAAAAAACACCAACACGGCCCCAAACATGATTAATGACACACTTAAGCCCCCGCCGTCTCCTAAATACCTGCGGGGTGGGGCGCGATGGATGAAGGTGGGGGTTATTCTTGCTAATGCATTGACTCTGGACCACGGCCAGTTCTCTGGTAAGTCCTTTCTGATATCAGCACTTTACACAGATAATGAAGCAGCTATAGGTCCTTAGACCTCAAGGTGGGGTGCTGTACTGGCACCTCATGTTGAGTCTACTAGACCGCACTACATTAATTAAGATCCACCTGAGGAAATTAAAAAAACGGTTGAGAGACGGTTGATCACGCTCAAAAATATACACTGAATGGCCCTTCCTCACCACCATGGGCCTTCCTCACCTCATGGCCCTTCCTCACCACCATGGCCCTTCCTCACCACCATGGGCTTTCCTCACCTCATGGCCCTTCCTCACCACCATGGCCCTTCCTCACCACCATGGGCTTTCCTCACCTCATGGCCCTTCCTCACCACCATGGGCCTTCCTCACCACCATGGGCTTTCCTCACCTCTTGGCCCTTCCTTACCACCATGGGCCTTCCTCACCTCTTGGGCCTTTCTCACCTCATGGCCCTTCCTCACCACCATGGGCCTTCCTTACCCCTTGGCCCTTCCTCACCTCTTGGCCCTTCCTCACCACCATGGGCCTTCCTCACCTCATGGGCCTTCCTCACCACCATGGGCCTTCCTCACCTCATGG